>VYXD01011402.1:113262-175182 GCA_013397195.1 Hylia prasina | reverse complement strand
GGCGGCGGCGGCGGGGACCAGGCGGTGAGAGCCGGGCCGGGGGAGGTGAAGCGGGCCGGGGAGCGCCGGGGCCGCCGGGCTGACGGTGGCGGTGCTTTTCTTCAGGGCTGGGCCGGCGGCTACCCCGAGATCGTGAAGGAGAACGAGCTATTCGAGCGGTACTACCGGGAGCTGGGCATCGTGCCCGCCGGAGAATGGGATGCGTTCATGGCGGCGCTGCGGGAGCCGCTGCCCGCCACGCTGCGCATCACCGGCTACCGCAGGTACGGGCTGGGGGTGCCGCGGGGCCGCGCTCTGGACAGCGGCTGCCGGAGCCGCCCGGCACAGGGGGAGGTGTCCCGCCCGAGGCAGGGGGGTGGAGCTACGAGATCTTAAAGGCTTTTCCCAACCCGAACCGTCCTGTGATTCTGTGCTTCTCCATCCGGTGTCCCTCCGGGTGTCTCTCGCATGCAGCCACGCCAAAGAGATTCTCCACTGCTTGAAGGAAAAGTACTTCCGAGAGCTGCAGGACCTAGAGGTGGATGGCCAAAAAGTCGAGATGCCGCAGTCGCTGAGCTGGTGAGTGATCTGGAGGCGAGATAAGGCATTCTGCGTGTTCCCGGCAACCAGCCTGGCTCATCGGTCGCTTTCTTCTGCCTCTGTTCTTTTCCCATCTCTTATCCACTAGGTATCCTGAAGAGTTAGCCTGGCACACTAACTTGAGTAGAAAGATCTTACGCAAGTCCCCACAACTGGAAAAGTTTCATCAGTTTCTGGTTAGCGAGACAGAGTGTGTAAGTTTGAGATAAATCTTGATTTTTTTCTGGCATATCCTGAGCAATGCTTTATTGAAATGTGGAAGATGGAGGGTCTACCTTTTCTCTCAGAAGTTGGGTAGCTCAGAAGAATCTGGATTTTGTGTTGCAGTTGGCAGTGATGCATCCAGTGATTCTGGTGCATAACTGCAGCTACAAATATTTGCCTAAACGAATGGCATTTTTTTGTTGTTGTTTGAGGATGTTAAAATGGGACCCTGTAAAATAATCAATTGCTGTTAGAAACCAAATGTTTAAATCTGGTAAAAAGTGCATGCCATGTGCATGACAACACTTAAGTGATGGATCCTTGTCACTTGATTCAAGCCAGTTTCTCCTCTCTTTTGAGCAGAAAATACAGAATTAATACAATTGAAGTAGATATGCAATTATTAGAAATTACAATTGGGTGAAATACTGTGATTTTTTTTTTATTAAATTCTAACAGAATTTAATCCTAAGTTTGTAATAGTGTGTTTCTGACTGCTTTTTTGCTTTGCTGTATAGCAATTTAAAAATTGTATTGCAAAAGAAATGCATTCTTTCATGGAATAAAAACAGATTTAATTTCTTTTTTCCTTTCAAGGGAAATATTAGCCGTCAGGAGGCTGTTAGTATGATCCCACCTCTGCTGCTTAATGTTAGCCCTCATCATAAGGTAAGTCTGGAGTATAATGTGTACTACAGTTTGTTCCCTGAAATTAACTTAATTGAACTACAAGTCACAAGAGCAGTACCAAGGCTGATACACGGTTCTGTTTTGTGTTGGTACATTTTATGCTTTCTGCACATCAACAGCAGCACTTAACTAATGTTCAGATCACAAACGCACTATCAGAGGAACATCTGCTTTTTCAGCTGGGTGTAATATCCTGCAAAAAACACTTGGATTTTAGGCAGTTGCATAGTCGTATATTCAAAGTGTAAATGTGTTGAGCTGAATCGGAGTTACGTATTCTTGTTACAGCCTGCTTTTAAAGTAAGGTGACTGTTTTTAACTTCCTCTCTCCATCACACTGTGAACAGATGCAGTTTTCAGGATGCAAGTGATCATATGCCCTACTTTCTAGATTGCATTCTTCTATGCCTTTTGAAGAAGCAGAGTTGTTCTACTCTATAAATAATCTGTTAGATTAAATATTTTGGGTGAGCTCAAACATGCTGGTGGTGGCTAAACACTATAGGGTGCTAACTTTAACTGAAGTGTGTAAGGAATGGCCATGGTATTTTCTTGCGGCACGCCACAGGAATGAGGATATCTGGTAGCAAACTTTCCATTCTGACTTTGATTTTTTTTATACTCTGTGCATGTTTGCAGACCAAATCTGTCAGGTGGCCTTACTCTCTTAATCTGTTAGATTAATGAGCTAGTTGCCTTGCCATCTCAAGCAGCCACGTTGTGTTCTTTCTTAAATTTTCATGCTGTATCTTAAAATTTTGTCTTTATCAGACTTGTAACTTGTGTTTTAAAGACTAGTTTGTACACAGTTGTTTTTATATTAACATTACTTAACATACATAACTTTTCATCTTTTTCTCTCCTCCTTTCACCCCAACCCAGTGTATGACAGCTGTGACGGTTTTATGTGAGACAAGGTCTTCTCATCTCTTTTAAGTGAATAGTAAATTGAAAGTCTCAGTCGTGATGTGTCACAGGTGTATTTTGATTTTTGTCTGGAATTGAACAGGTGGTGAACACATTCATCTTAATGGAAAACACAAATATTTTTGCACACACCTTACATTGTATGTGCTAAGCTAGCAGTATATAGGCTTTACATTGAATGTTTAATTTGGGTGAGTATTGCAGCATTTTCCAGAAATGTGTGCAAGATTTCATAAATCAGACTAAGAATAGGTTCTTTAGCCTCTCTTGTGGCAAAACAGCAAATGTTTAACGATGTAATGAAGCCCTGACTTGTCATTTAGGACCTTTTATGGTCCTTATTGCCTTAGCTTAGGAGCTGCTTGTTAGGACCAGAATAGCAGGTTACTTTTGCTTAACCAGCATGTTCTGTATGTCATTTCTAACATGCTGATCCCATCTTCCACAAGGATAAAATTTAACAATTGTCAAAACTCCCTGTAGCTGTGTTCATTTTTAGTCTTTTTTTCCATTTAGTTTTCCCCCACCATCAGTTTGCTGGACAGTTTTAGAGCGTGTTTAGTCTTATATATTCTTCATTGATCTTTTGCATTATCTGCAGAAGTAGAAAACAGTATCATCACATCTTTTAATTTAAACAGCAGATCTGATGCTGTAAGGGTGTGTTTCATGATGTGTTAGCTCTGCTGCATGACAGCACTTACCACATATTCTCTGGAGCTCTCTGTGTTTCTCTGGGGGCTGTCTTACGGTTCAGTCTGGTTTGCACCAGGGGCTTGCATGAGGATCTGAGCAGATTGTTCCCATCCTTTATCCTGTTGCATGATCTCAGCTGATATTTACTGGAGCCAAAGGTCCAGGAGATAAACATATGTTTCTAAAAATCTGTAACTAGGCAAGAGGAAAGACTCTTAAGCTTCCTTGCTTAAGAAAACAGTGTGAGATGTCAGTTCTTTTGCAGTGAAAGTGACTCACCAATGACTCCATCACAAGCTCAATTAGTGATTAATTAGGAGGGAGAAATACACTAGAATTTAGGTGTTGGTGTTTCTGCTGTTGTGTGCAGCTGCCCTAGGGCAGTTCAAACTCTTCTCAAGTGCTTCTTCCAAGATAAAAAAGTAGGAGACATATACTGCCCTGTTTTTGTGTATTGAAATGTAAATATATGGGGAGAGAGAACAATTAATTTTTATAAAATCTATACAAACTACTGTCACTGATTATTTTACTAATAGTTTAAAGAAAAGTACTACTTGCTCTTGAATGTAACTTGGTCCTTAATATATGTGTATATATGTAAAGTTGCAGATAACTTCAGTTGGAATTGTTTGTGAACTGATGAAAGGATCATATCCCCAAATCTGTATTCAGGTTCCTCTTTCAAATTTTATTTCAGCTGATGTTTTTGTTCCATACAAACTAAAGTCCTTTTTATATTTACAACATTCAAAGGTAAAGCATACAAAGAACAGGATTGTACTTCGTTTTTTTCAAATGGATGTTCAGAACAATCATAATTCTTCCTTTTCAAAAATACTTAAGTTAAACAAGAACATAGTAAATTTCTCAATTACTGAAAAAGTACAAGGCAGGACTGCTTGAAACTTTCTTGTGTTTGTAGATTCTAGATATGTGTGCTGCTCCTGGATCTAAGACTGCACAGCTCATTGAAATGTTGCATGCAGACATGAATGTTCCTTTCCCCAGTAAGTCTGGAAAACTAAAAACTTGTGACTTGGAATTTCTGCTTTTTCTTGTAGTAGATTGTTTTTAATGTCACAAATGAGTAACTGCATTTAACTACATATTGAATTTCCCAAAAGGTTGTTACGTGAGTAAAGGTACCCACCTTTGATTTGAAACTTCATGGGCTTCCTTTGCTTGAAAAACAGACATGAATTATATGTATCATTACAATTCAGATTACAGTACATATGATTAGAGCTTAATTTCTGTATATAAATCAGGTTTATTTAATAGATGGTGGCCCTTGAGTCTCTGTGCTTTCATGGTATCCTGCAAACACTGGATTAAGCTGCTTTAGACTTGAAGCAATTGTGATATTTATGGTTTTTGTAAGCTCAGAATCTTCATTTTTGGTTAGATGAAAATACTAACTGCCCACTGACACTGTAAAGTTATAGAGAGTGTGAATTCTTTCTGCATTGTACTGAAAATTTGCTGATGTAGAGATTGTCTTTGGTGACAGTGGGGTTTTTTTCTGTTTTAGAGGTTTTCCACTGAAAAGTTGAAGGGCCCTTGATTGTGTCTTACTGCCACAGGATCAGAGCTAAAACTCTTGAGACTATGACACATCAGTTAACCTTGAAGATGCTTTAAGTTATTATGCTCAGTAAGGGCTCTCCTATTCATGAACAGTCTATTAAGTAAAACTCTCTAGTGAAAGGTTTACAGAACTTTCAAAGATAAAGTAATAAACTATGGTTAAATTATTTATATGTGATCTATTATTTTTCCGAATTGTAAAGCATTTTCCCACTATTTTATGTTCCCAGACGGTTTTGTAATTGCCAATGATGTCGACAACAAGCGCTGCTATTTGCTGGTTCACCAGGCTAAGAGATTAAACAGTCCATGCATCATGGTGGTAAATCATGATGCCTCCAGCATTCCTAACTTACAAATAGATGTTGATGGAAGAAAAGAGATCCTCTTCTATGACAGGATTTTATGTGATGTCCCCTGCAGGTACCTTGCATGTAAACTTGTATACAAATGGATTTTACTGCTTTAAGTGCAGTGCTAAATTTTTTATGTTACTGAATTGTGCCTTTTGAGTAAGTTAGTGAGTTAGGATTTATAGTAAATTCTGAATGCCTTTTAAGTGTGGGGATACAGAATCAAAGTGATTTTTTTCATTCCAAGGGGTCCTTAAATTTGATCAGTTGAAGGGCTTCAAATTTTCACCTCAGGTTCAGGACACTAAAATATAAAGGCAGTGAGGAAACAGAACAGTGTAGAAGAACTAGTTATAAGGGGGAGGAACTGGTGTTTTTGTGCTGCTGTAAATGACTTGGATATGGAATGAGTTTTACACACACGTAATACAAATCTGTTCAATCTCTGTTGTAGTGGAGATGGAACCATGAGGAAAAACATTGATGTGTGGAAGAAGTGGACAACACAAAACAGTTTGCAGCTCCATGGGTAAAAATGCTTATTGCACATCTGCACTTCCTTCATTTTTCTCTCCTTTATCTTTACATCTGCATGCATTCACATGTTAATATATGACAAAGTGGAGACTAAGAAGAGTAATTTTTCTCTCAAATCAGGAGCTTAGTGCTATTGAGAGGAAGTGTAGGGTTTCAGATGTGAGGAGGGAAGCATGTGAATCTAAATTGCTTGTTTTGTCACAAATATCTGATATGGAAATATTAATTGAATTGATTTAGGCAGAATAGCTAATAAAATGGAACAAATTACTTGGTTTGGGTTCTTAGCATTTAGGTGGGTAAAATACTGTTGGAAAATACAGTAAGTTGTAAAATTTAATAGTGATATTTTAAAGTCTTTAGGATTCTAGGGATCATACACAAATGGTTTCAGTTACCTGAGATGGATTTATGTAAACTGATGGTGAATGAGTACTTAGCCTAGTGCAGGCACATGGTAAAATGTAGTGACTGAAACAGATGAAAACACTCAGAACATTTTACGTGTATTTTTAGCAAGCTGGGGATGCATTGGTTACTGTGACTCAGCTGGCCTATGACTTTTTGGCAACTCATTCATTATTGCAGGTTTCATTTTAGTTGGAAGTATGCAGGTAGGGTCTAAACTCATGGTCCAGTTCAGTGATACCTTTCTCAGAAGACCACTGCTAGTTCAGCTATGTTGTCCATAATATTTGTAATAGTCAGATGGCTCCTCATTTTAACTGGATTTCTGAGAAGAGTCGTGGTTTTGGGTGTTATTTTTCCAGTGTTGAGTGCTTCATAATAAAATTGGTGGGGCACTAGAAAGAACAAAATACAGAAAGTTATGTTCAAAGTTGTGCTGCTCTAGTGTTAATGTTTGACCTAAATGCTGCTTTAATTTAAAAGGTGTCATTGTGAGTGTGTCTGCAGTATAGACTGCACTAAGCTGACTCAGTTTAGCACTGACTACAATTTGTGTACTGCTGACAGCTGTAGAACTCCCCAAGTGCTGCCTTAGTCCATGGAGAGTTGTGTGGCTGCAGTAAAGCTTTTTTTGGGTTCCTGAATGATAGCTGGCTAGACCAAGAGTGTTCTGTCAGATTGCAGTTGAGAATTGCAACCCGTGGTGTTGAACAGCTGGCAGAAGGTGGGAGAATGGTGTATTCCACGTGTTCCTTGAATCCCATTGAAAATGAAGCTGTGATTGCATCTCTGCTGGAAAAGAGTCAAGGTGAGAATGTGAGCTTGAACAGAGTGGGGGCTGATGTCTTCTTTTTTTTTTTTTTTTTTTTTTCCCCCTCAGCCCAAAAAAGGATATGTGTGTGTTGGTACTAGTGATAAGCTTAGTATGGGGTAATATGCTGCTAGTTTGCAAAACTATGGAAATTTTTTGGTACTGTAGGATTTCATTAATGTTGCTATGAGCTGTCTTCTTAAATGGGTGTGAATCAGCTGCAAATACAAAACCTGAAGAGTTGTGTTAATGATACAGAAGACACTTCCACAGATCAGTACCATTCAGTCTCTGTTATCTGTCTCCCACTAACTGCTTCCACTGGTTGGGGTCCATGTCTAACATCTGTAATTGCTTTGGAAAACTCAGTGTGGAGCATTGCTGCTGTGCACTATAGGAGTAAAAAGCCTGGACTGTAGTTAAGCAGTTAGAGCAAAGTAATTTTACACCAGTAGGTGGGAGTCACTGATACCTTTACCATCCGTTGCCCCACATTTTGACACGCTTGGAATTTTAATGTGTTTAAACTCATGGGGGGTTTTTTTCATTTTTGACTTGCATGTGAAGGCTGAGGTTACAAGAGGTGGAAAAATTGAGATGAGCTGGGAAGCTGTACTACATCACTTTGTGATAGTGGAGTTCAGTAGCCCATTTAGTAGCTGGTGTATACTGTTTTTTCTGAGTCAGTAACCAGAAATTTGGAAACATCTAATTGGATTTGGCATGAAAAGTTCTACAGACTTTTTAAAGTTGAGCCTTTTACAGAGCAGAAGCAGGTCTATTGCTCCTGGGGCTGCACTTACTCAGGAAGCTGGTAGCCTGTTTTGTGTAACGTTTAATTTTAACTATTCTGGCCCCAAATTACCTATGATATTTCATTGTCTTCGAAACAACACTTTAGCTAAAGTGCTTGCAGGTAAATTAGGAATTGACTATGTAATTTCTAATCCCACTCTTCTGTGCACTGGAGCAGCCTCATCTTATGTCCTGTGTGCAGTTGTGATCACTGCAGTGTAAGACCTATTAGACTATTAGAGAGCATGCAAAGGAGGGCAACAAAGATAATAAAGGGTCTGCAGGAAAAGCCTGATGACAACTGGCTGGGGTAACTTGTTCTGTTCAGCTTGGAGGAGACTGAGGGGAGACCTGATTGCAGTCTGAAACTTCCTCGTGAAGGGAAGAGAAAGGGCTGGTGACCAGTGACAGGACCATGAGAATGGCCTGAAATTGTGTCAGGGGAGGTTTAGGTTGGATATCAGGAAAAGGTTTTCCAGAGGATGGTTGGGCACTGGAACAGGCTCCCAGCCAGGCTGGGAAGTGGTCACAGCACCAGCCTGACAGAATCGAGAAGCATTTGGACCATGCTCTCAGGCACATGGTGTGGCTCTTGGGGTGTCCTGCACAGGGCCAGAGTGCACCTGATGATCTTAGTGGGTCCCTTCCAACTCAACTTATTCTGTGATTCTGTGAAAGGACATTTTTATTTAGAAGTAGTTTCTTTGGTAATCACAGGCACGTTTCCAGTAAATTATAGTATACTTGGCTTATTGAAGGCCATAGTAAGCCAGCATTAATTTTAACAGTGACAAGATTGGAAAGCATTGAAAACTAGTTGGGATGGGAACACAAGAGCAGTAGGATGTGGAGGCCAGCAATTACAGCACCTGGGGGAAATTCAATACTTGGAAGGAAGGACTGGCTATGATATTTGGATCTAGTCTCTGAACAGTGGAGGTACTGAGGCATACTTGGAGGCTGTGATGTGTCCCAGCAAATGGATGTTATCCTTGGAACTTGAACACAGGTGTAGCTTAAGAAGGTAGTAGTAAAGAGATAGTGCAGTGGTTTGCAAGGGGCATTGTACCTCAAGAATTAGTCCAGAAGGTTTATTGTTAGTTACCCTGCTGCTTGTGAAGCAGATCAGACATTGCTTTCCTCTTAGGATGAAGGAGTAGGGAGAAGGCCTTTTTGTACCATGTAGCAACTGTTGGAAATTGTAGCACTTTTGATGGACTCTTTAGTGCCTGATCTGTCTGATGTGGTCTTGAGACATCAGCTGAAATCCTGCTGTAGGGAGGCAGGAGTATTCAAAGGATGGATGCAAAACATCAAGTGTAAACACATTTGAGATGTCATTTCTGAATTTTTCTATGAATTCATGTATCCTTGTCATTTCTTTAAAAGACTTGCTTTAACTGTCACTGTAAGAGTAAATGGTTATAGTCATGTAGAACAGGTTGATAAATAGTGTACAATGTGAGGAAAAGCCTACCTGACTGTTAAATAACTAAAGTATTCAGAATCACAGAAAAGCAATGTTAAAAGTTAGTCTTTTCCAAGGAGATCACCTATTTAAACAGTAAATTTTTATATCATTCCTTCTGCACTTTGGGCAGCTTGAAGCTTTTATTCAGTAGATTAAACTATACCCTGTTGATGTTTCTTGTAGTAATTTGACTATTTTAGGCACATAATCTTTTGTCATGGTAGTGTTAAACAGTTTGGAATTTTCCTTTCCATTTTAAAAATCAAATTCTCTTTCCTCTCTCACTGGAATATATTGAGATTGTAAGTCCTTGAAATTAGAATACCACAGGCATTTCAGAAGGCTTAGTTAAACCAAAAGTTATTCCCTGAAAAATACTTAGTCAGTGTAGTAAATCCAAATACTGAGTAAGTGAGAATAAGAACTCCCAATGATTTGTTTTGAACACTGATTTTTAATGATAGAGGTTACAGAATATTATTCTGCAGCTGCTACAAAAATATCTAACCATTATGTTGCAGGTAATTTATAGGTTGCATCTTATGTAGTTATTATTAACAGCTCTTCTCACCTTCTTTGTTAATGTAAGTGGTAGAAGTTGTATAACATTTTATTTCTTGAAACTTTTAAAAAGTACTATTTCTAAAATGGCTTAAACCTTTAAAGAAAACTATGTTTCTAGAAGTTAATTGGCAACATAACTCTTCAATTCTGTTTTCAAAACGTTTATCTTCTTGGGATTTCAGGTGCCTTAGAACTTGCTGATGTCTCTTCTGAGTTACCAGGTTTGAAGAGGATGCCAGGAATTACAAAATGGAAGGTATTTAACCTGATATTTTTGTGAAGTTCTTGGTCTGTGGTAGAGCGTTAAATTAGGGAAATTCTAATATGTAACATTTCACAACATTAGGCTGAGCTGCATTAATGGTAGTGATTTGATGTTTAGGGGAGAAAGCTAAGCTGAAAGTCTTTGTGAGGGTAAGTTCTTTTTTCCTCATCTGCTCTCCCCTTACCTCTAAGTTTCTTTCCTCTGTCTCCTATACTTTCTTGCTATAATTCCCTGTTCTGTTGTATGTGGCCTGTAGATGGCAACATAATTTCAGCCACTTCCATGTTAGCCATCCATATCTGTCTTCGGGGTTTGGTGAATGTTAGATTCTGCAGTTCTTCAGCTGGTCCATTTTACTTCATTTGGAAGTAAAAGCTGTAAAACACTTTCTGCAGATAAGCTATAAAGCTTGCAGTGATGTGACTAATCCTAGAATATTAATAATATTAATAGAATCCTATATTTTGTTCCAGGACTTAAATTATTTCAGTTCTGGAAAGAAACTAATAGGGAGGGGCAAAACCCCCAAAGCTGCTTCAGCTTCTTGTCAAGAGTATAGTCAAGAAAAGTAGAAGGCCATCCTAGCAGTGGGGAAAGAAGCTGCTTATATATTTTAGTTATGAGTGTGTGCCTTTGCAATGCCATTGGGTTTTCTGTCTTACCATCTCACTAGTCTCTTGCAATGGCAGACAGGTTTCTCCCTGTGTACAGGCTAATAAACAAGATGCAGTATTTATGTTCTGTCACTGGAAATCCAGCTTAGAAACTATCTGATTTCTTTCTTCCTATAGATCCTAAAGTTTACATTGTATGCTTGTACCTGAAGAATGAATGTAAAAAGCATAACTGTGGCTCAGTGATCTTATTTTTCCCTTATTTTGGAACTCCATAAAGCCACTCTATATATAAAAAATATATATATATACATATATGTATAATGATCACTAAGGGTATATTCTATTCCCTGTAGCATCTATTTCTCTGCAGTTGAAATAAAACTCTCCTTAGCAGGTTTTAAAAACTAGTTTGATAGAGTGTGTTGAAAGTTTGCCAGACTTTTTTCAGACCTGATTTGCTTCTACTGTATATTTTAATGCCCCACTGGCTACCCTGTCACTGTGGATGTATTTGCTTACTTTGGTGCTGTTTTTACTTGGTGTAGTCTTTTGTTCCCTGGTGCAGCATTTGTTTTCTGGGACATCTGTGACTGACTGCACAGAATATTCCTGAACATCGGTTGACTGTAAATCTCTGCAACCAGCAAAGTCAGAAATAAGGTTTTGTTCAAGGGACACCTGTGTGCCTGGAAATAGCATTCAGTACTCCGTCCTTAAGCCAGACAATGAGTGAACTCCAGTGAATTATTTTGGGCTTAAAAGGAGCTTAAATTCTGGAGTTAAAAAGGAGGACACCTTTTTAACTCCAGAATTGATCATCTGTTCCTGCATGACTTTTACTCTTCCTTCTGTTCTAACAGGTGGTCAGTAAAATGTGCAATAGAGAAGAGTTCTTTGCTGCTTTGTCATTCTACCAGTCACACCAACTTACCAATTAGGCTGGTAAACAAAAACTGAACAGGAGTTTTTCTGGTAAAACCAAAATAGTTATAGATTTTTTTAGACTTTGGTTATTTGTCACTCCTGTTGTTGGTTTTTTCTCAAGCTTGAGTCGTGACTTCCAAAGAGGAGCAGTTCAGAAGTACAGTCTGTCTTGTCTCCATCTAGCACTATGAAATGTAGCATATTTTGACTTGAAATACTAATTCTGTAAGTACAGTAATTTCTATTTCAGGAAACGTGGAAAGGCACAGGGTGTGATCTGATCAGTGGCTGAGAAGTGCCAGACTTCATGATGCTGAAATCTGTGTTCCAAAGTTCTCAGTGAAATTGTAGTCTAGTTAAATGTTACAATTCCACTAGAGCACTTAATTAAACTTTCAAGACAATCACAGTGAGATGCATGAAACCACTTCATCATACTTACCAGTCCTGAAGTTGCCATCACTGCAACTGCTTTACTTTGTTGCCTTAACAACAAAATGGGCCTTCATTTCAGTGATTAATTTTATGTATTAGTCCTATCTGGGACTTCTTACAGTAGTATCCAGTACAAAACCAGGCATCTAGAACTCTGAAGTCAAATTTCCCTGGCTTATTTTTCATTTTGGTATCCTTGCTTGAAGAGCATTCAGAATGCCTTCCTGTTAGAGTTATGGCTCTAACCTTCTGCTTGTATCTTAAGAGAGTCCATCAAAAGCTTTGACCCTTATCCAGACTGAGGGAATGTTATATTTACACAGTGTCTTAGATCTGTAGATATGTTCTGAGTTCCCAGTAAAGGTACAGATGCTACAAAATTCATGGGGACATGGTTCTTCAGTAACTGCACAAAACCGTCTGTGTCAGTGACTTGTGTATGCCCGTGTCATGTAGCTTTCTGCCTACCAGCCTGTTGTGTTTCACTCTTGCATATTTCTTTCATAATGAAATTGGGATTCTTCAGTTCTGATCTTTATTAGCTGCAGTAGCTATTTTCCTTTGTATACTGCTTGGAAGCTGCCTATAACATAAGGTTTCACAGCCAGTCCCATGGGAAAAAAGGAGTAGTGCATCTTAAATCTGGCGGTTCACTGATCTTACATATTTCACCACTGTCCTTCCACTGGATTTTGGTGGTTTACACGTTTTAGCAGGTTACCAGAGATCTTTGTAGTTGACTCAGCACCAATCTGCACTTTGACTGTCTGCTTTTTTTTTGAAGCATATGAAGTGGAGCAAAGAGCTGCAGCTGGCAAGAATCTCCTACTCTGAAGTGCACACATACAATACACAAAGAAACAATACACTTTAACAAACTTAATTTTCTATACCAGAAAATAACTTCTTTATTTGGCACCTGAACATCGGTTTGCAAGTATTTTAATTGAAATTTGTAAAATGGTGACCTATATTCTTCACTGAATTTATATCTACCCCTTTGAAGGTGATGCTGAAAGATGGACAGTGGTTTGAGGAGTGGAAAGATGTGCCTTCGAACAGACAAACACAAATACGTCCTACTATGTTTCCAGTGAAAGATGAAGAGAAGCTAAAGACAATGAATCTGGAGCGCTGGTAGGTTTTGCCAGACTAGATTGTATGAGGATTTGATGTGGGCAAATTATAATTAGGTCAGATTAGGAATGTGTAGGTCTGAGTATATTTTGATTGCTTCATATGTAATGGCAGTGCACAATATTTAAACTCCAGTGAATCATGAGAAATTACTGCAAGTTGTGTAAGAGGAGTAAGTACTCACGCAAAAAGGTCAAATTCTTTGTAATCCAATAGAAATAAACAGTCAAAATTACTGGAAAAGTATGTAAAACTTCAACATATTAACAGTGTGACTTGCTTTTAAAGGCTTTCCATAGCTATTCTAAAAATATTGTTTAGAAATGAGTCATTAAAGCTCAAATGTGAACGGTGAATAAATGTGTTGCATTGATGTAAGTAATTTTGCCAGAATGCTCTATTTAGATCCTGTTTCTAGTTTGATAAATTAAATCTGCACAATCCTACTAGGAATTTATCTTGTCCTGAAAGTAAATATAAATGTGAGCCTTTTAGTATTTTGTGATTCTGAATGCAGCTATAAATGTGCTGCAACATTTTTTTTCTTTTCTCTCTAGTCTTAGGATATTGCCACATCACCAGAACACAGGTGGCTTCTTTGTGGCTGTCTTAATAAAAAAGTCTCCAATGCCATGGAATAAACGTCAGCCTAAGGTAACTTCTTTTAAATTATCTAAAATGTTAATTACTAATAATGTTTCAGGATTTTTTTTTTAAAGTTTGCACATAATAGAAGACATACTATAACTGTTCTGCATCTGCCCTTCAGTTATAGTTCAGTGTGTCGATTAAAAATAAATTCCTAAATCCATGAAGTACTTAAGAAAAAAAAATGACAATTTTTAAAATAGAAAAAAAAAAAAAAAAGAAAGGGGATTTCGAAATGGTAATAAAATAACAAGATAAATCTTTACCCTAAAATAAAGGCTTTGAAAGAATTACAGAAGCATATTATATTGGATAGCTAAAGCTGTCACTTCCTTCAGCTGTGTGTGGTCCCCTGCTAAAAGGCTTTTTTTCTGCTGTGTTGTAAGCTAATTCTGATGTCAGTTTATCTTACTCTCTGGCTGGTTGCTCAGGAGTGATTCACTAGCAGATTAGCAGATCAGCAGCACGGCGAATGGATGTAAAACTGTTTGGAGCAGCAGCTTCAGCCATCTGACTTTAATCCATTTGTTGTCAATTGTCTTTAAAATCCTGTCAACAGGATTTTAAGTTGATGTGATTTATTTGATCTCTTAGATAGTCATGTCTATGAGAAGAACTTCTTGTGTGAATCCCTGTTAGGTGTTTATTTGATTTGCTTCGTTAGAGCAACTTGTGAGTAAAATGTATGTGACAGTAGGGAAGAAGTGTTTATTCAGAAGCAAGCGCCCTCCCAATAGCTTATGCTGTTCTAAGTTAAACATCATAGCACTCTTACAGAAAGTGTGCAGCAGCAGGATGCATGTGTCACTTTGAGTGTTAGGAGGAAAACAGCAGATCCTGTTTTAAAATAGTCTTCTCTGAGTGCTTGAACATGATTTTGTAGATGGTACAAAAATAGCTTTCTTAGACAGTTGGTATGAAAATGTCCAGATCAGTACTAGAGGTAAATGCAATTTACAGTGGTTTCTTGATCTAGTAATCAGATTAACTCCCTGAATGGATCTGTTTAAGCACTTACATACAAATTGACAAGATTTAAGCACACACAAAGAGAGAACGTAGGTGCCTTCTGTTACAAGTTGGATAGTACTTCTGCTTTTTTGAAAATACTGTCATTTGAAATAGGTTCATCAGAAATTACCACAAAGAACAGGAGATACTGAAGTGACAGCAGTTAATTCAGGTAATGGTTCTGACTGTATTTTTGAAGAATCAACACTTGCTGAAAATGAAGAGTCTAAGAAAATGCAAGAATTGCAGAATTTGGACACTGAGCAGAGTAAAAAGGAAGGAGTATGCGGGTAAGGACCACGTTTAACTATTTGTCCTGTGACAGCTCTGCAGTTGCTGAGTATTGTGTAGTTCTTTTGTAATTCAGAAGTCAATCAAGAAAAATTAATTAATTCACCAAGAAAAGTTAATTAATTCATTCAGTTGTCTTGCATTTCCATGTTTTTTGTCTTGTCTGTGTTGCGTTCAGCAAGTTTGGAAAATAACTGGTTTTCTTATTAACATTTGTTAAGTCTTTTTATACTTTATTCTCTGTTTAGGAAAAAAAATACTTGCAGAAGTTGGAAGTTCTGTGTTGTCTTCACAATCATTCCATCAGAAATCCCTCTTTACTTTTTTTTTTGAACTCTCTTCCAAAGCAATGCTTCACTTCCTTATTTTAACAAGTTCAATTGTGTGTAGTGTTAGTGAAGCACAAGAAAATGCCAGTATTCTGTTTGGCATACTGTTACAATAAACCAAGTGTTGACTAAATGAACTGAATATACTGATTTTAAAGCAAGTACTTTTAGTGAAATTGACAATGCAATGTTATTTCCTTTTAGACCACCACCATCTAAAAAAATGAAGTTGTTTGGATTTAAAGAAGACCCTTTTGTGTTTCTCCCTGAAGATGATCCATTGTTCCTTCCTATCCAGTAAGAAAAAAGATGTTTTTGTTTTGGCAGTAAGATTCCTATTAGTTCAGGGATGTTAGTAGTTCAAGTTCCGTTCGTTACAAAAGATGGGTCTCCTTGGTCTTGCATAATGGCTTTTGCCTGACTTTGCACCAGAGCCCCCTCTCCTCAACACTTCAATGAAAATAGCCAACTAGAGTTTGCACTGGAAATTTTCCAGTGTGTCTCAGAGTCTGTAACAGTTTGTCTTTTCTGATGTCATGCAGCTTAGAAAGTCTAATCTTTGTGTTCTAAAGCCAAGGTGCTAAGTGTTTGCAGAGATAGCTGGAGGAAATGGGCTAAACCATGCATTTTGAGTATGTGATTTTATTGCTTGGTTAATCAAAACAAGTTATTATGACCACAGGAAGTTTTATGCATTGGACCCATCATTTCCCAAGATGAATTTACTGACTCGAACTCAAGAAGGAAAGAAGAGGCAGCTGTACATGGTTTCTAAGGAGCTAAGGAATGTACTTCTGAACAATAGTGAGAAGATGAAGGTATGGTTCATAAGCATCAGTGTATATCTCCTTGAACTTGCCAAGTGCACTGTTTACATAGAGGATTAGCCCTCTGACAGGCTTTTATTTTTTTAAGTCTGGATTAATGTTTTCCTCTCTGTCCCTCCTGTGTTAGAGATAAAAAGTTGACTCTGAGAGGTAAATAACAGTCTCTGAGATGAAAATCAGTACATTTTTGGTGGATGAAAAAGAACTTAAAAGTAGAGAGAGGGGATATATAACTGCTGTGTGTGTGCCAGCATTTTTATGTAATCCTCAGGTAACTTTACAAGTTTACATTGACGATGTTGTATTTATCACCCCCTTAATTATAAAAGTACTAAGAGCTTTGAAAGCCAATCAAAAAGATAAGTTCAGCTGAATTATTTACTGGCTGTCTTACATAGGGCCATTGTTTCAAATTTTAACAGTTAAACATTTTGAAAGTTCATTAAACTGAGTGATAATGGGATAATAAGTAGGTTTATTGAATTAGAGGGATTTTTTTTTTATGATTCCCTGTTGAAAATGTCTTACAAATGCTAAAGATTTGTCTCAAAAATCATTGTGTGATTTAGGTTGGAATGAGGTCATCTAGTCCAGCTTCCTTCCTACATCAAACAGCGCTGACTTCAAAGCTAGATCAGATATATTCTGGGGCCTCATCCAATCAAATATTTTGAAAATTTTTGAGGATATTCAGTACATCTTTGCAAAAGATCTTTGAGATGGATAAACAATTATTCTTTTATCCCCTTTTATATGCAGGAAATGGCTCCATAGTTGACAAAATTTTAAAAAAATGGTGCATTATATTAGGTTGCGAGACTTTGAGTACCACAAAAGATAGTGTCCAAATAGTAATCACTTGTACATTATAGAAATCCTGTCCTTGATTGACTTTCCCAAAATCACACAGAAAATTCTTACTCAAACTAAAATTAAAAATAGTAGTTTGTTGCCTTCTTTTTAAAACTGCCACTTCCTTACACTGTTCAGTTTTGGAAAGGAGTAAAAGGCATTTTCTGTTGAGACAGCACCACATTTTTATAGCAAGAGTTCCTTTTTCCCTTGAATGAATTTTCACATTAATTCAGTGTCCAGTGCAAATGAACTTTTAGTTGAAGGGTTGAGGAAAAAACAAATTCAGAGTGATAATTTAGAATTTGTGCTCCCTACTGATGCTTATTGGCTTTGCTGTTTGCAGGTTATCAACACAGGGATAAAAGTCTGGTCTCGCAACAGTGATGGTGAACAGTTTGGATGTGCATTCAGATTAGCACAAGAGGTAATTAATTGCATAGCATTGTGTTTTCAAAGGAGGTACTTTGGTTTCCTCCAGAGCCTATAAGACAGCTGGCATTAACTTTGTCAGATTAATGGTAATTTACATTTTCGGTATGGTTTAAAATGTGAAAATTGTTTTCTGGTATTAGGTAAAGCACATAATGTTTTTAACATTTTTCCTTCAGGAATCAGTGGTTAAATTTTGAAATAATTGTCTTTATTTATTAAACAGGGAATTTATACTCTGTACCCATTCATTCATGCAAGGATTATAAATGTCTGCATAGAAGATGTCAAAATTCTGCTAACCCAGGAAAATCCATTCTTAAGCAAATTTAGCAGTGAAACACAGAAGAAAGTCAAAGATATGGGTAAGCCTGCTAATTTTGCTGTCACAAATTTTTTTAATATACTTTTCAAAGAAGGCTGTGAAATCCTGATAAACTATTTGCTAAAAATTTTGACTAAATTTATCTTAAATATATTTGTTAGGTAAGTAAGCATTACTGAAAGCCAGTGTGCTGCTAGGAATTGTAGTCCTTTCTGATTGCAGCTCCTAAGGTTTTTGAACTTTAGAGAACAAAGGAATTGCCGAACTTATGACTTCTGCTAAGTAGTGCTGTGAGGCAGCATTTAAAATATCTGATGAACAAAGATTTTATATACGCTTCTGGTTTTTCTGCCTATTGGTGCTCCAGCTGAAAATGTTTGTCATCTGCAATTGCTTGTCATGACCTTATGTATCAAATATAGTTACTCAGATTTGATTTTCTTAAATATGGGGAGCGATGTCTACTCGTATTAAACTTTTATTTCCTCTACACTGGATGCTTCAAGATAAAAAAATCGGTTTTCAGCCTTTTGTTATTGTTTTATTTCCGATTCATTGCTGATTCTTGTACTTCCGTGTTTGATGAGACAAAATGGGAAGAAAAACAAATGTTCTGAAGTTTGGTCTGGCATACTCTTACATTCATTTTAATTAAGGAAAAGTTCCTTGCTAGATTCACTGAGTTAGTCAATCCGCTGTGTGGATTTTGTATTTTAATTTGCAATGTTGGCAATTGCTTCTGTAACTATATAAATACTTTGGTTTGAAAAAAAAGGGAGTAAAATCTGGTGTTGTCTATAGTTCGGTGTACTGATGTAGATAACTGCTGACCATGTCATGCTTTGTGTTTGTCTAAACACTTGTTTTCTTTAACATTTTCAGATTATAATCATTGTATCATGATTGTAACACATCTGTTTTGTTTTTGATCCCCCTTCCTTGTAGCCATGGGAAGTATAGTTCTGAAGTACGACCCAGACCCTGAGTAAGTAGACGTGTTGCTTTCCATTTATGCGCTTCTAAGACCTGGACAAGAATTTATTTTCACTCAGCAAAAACAGAAGTAGAGGCATAGGGATGTAGAGAGGGAAAGAGTAAAGCCATATAGGATACAGAGAATAAGACATGCAAAGAAGCTGTCTTGTCCATGAATTCTTAAAACAAGCGTAGAATTCAGCTTCATAAAGGGGAGCTGGTAGTTGTGCTAGAAATCAACAGATCACTGCATGTGATTTATTTGTTTGTTTCTCTATAAAATCCAGCATTTGGAATGGAAAAAGTTATTATTGTTCCCTTTTGTGGACAAAGTAACTTTCGTTACAAAACTCTTGAGAATTTTCTAAATGTAAACTTTCATTTTGCTATTCCTTGTATTAGTTTTGAAACCAGAACCAGAAAATTATTTTGTTTGTTGCAGAAATGTTATAGCATTGAGTTTTTGGGGTTTTGGCTTGCTTGCTTGCTTTTAGGCAAGCAGGTGCCTGTGTAGGTGTTGAAGTTAAAAACAGTGTACTTTCATCTTCTGTGAATAGTTACAAAATGCATTCATTGTTAGAACTGAATTGGTGTATGGCTATAAAATGAAGTTTTGAAGATGAACTTTCTCATAATTGACTGATCTTACCTGCTTGTTTGTAGAAAACCTCATGATCTTCAGTGTCCAATAGTGCTGTGTGGTTGGCAAGGGAAGACGTCACTGCGTGCCTTTGTGCCCAAGAATGAGAGACTTCATTACCTGAGGATGATGGGAGTTGAAGTGTTTAAAGCAAAGAGGAAAGAAGAGGAATTGGAAAACAAAACTGAGGAAGAAGTTCAACACAGACTGGTGCCAACAGAGGAACAGGAACGAATGGATGTGGAAGATAAAGAACATGATTTAGTCATAAAAATGGAAGGAGAAATAGGTGAAGAGTCTTCCCAGAGTCCTATGGAAAGCAGTTCTATGGAAATAGAAAATAAAATTGAGAATTTAGATCCATCTAGTAAAAATGCCAACACTCATGTAAGCCAGGAAGGCAAAGACACAGATGCGAGTAATGTGAAAGATTAGGTTTCTTTCTGTATTGCTTGGCAGCTTCCATGAGGCTCACATCCAGACTTTTGCTTTTAGCATGAAACTGTATTTTAAAATTTGGTTGGAATGGGATGGTCATCTTTTAAAGCTTCACCTATTTTATATTTTAAATGAAAGCTATAAAGAGATTTCTCTTCAACTGTGTCTTCTTTTCACCGTTTTAAACTCCTTTTTAATTGGTGGGTTTGTGAGTCTCTTGCTGGCAACAGACCGGGCACCAGTAAAATCTAAAGCCTGTATCTTTAATGGAACAGTGGTATGCACAAATGCACTGCACGTGTGTAACTGGTCAAAGATTCCTTCAGAAGAAAAACCTGGGGTTTCATTCAAAGCACATAGATTCCAAAAACATTTTTTTCTCCTGTGATTGTTTACTGCACCTGCCACTCTTGGTTACTATTGATAACTGCAGGTTCTTTAAAAGGGTAAGAGAGTCAGTTTGAGTATCAATAGAAGTGCACATACAGGATATCTGACTGACAGCCTGGTGAGTGGTTTTCAAAAGAAAACCATGTCCAGCATCCTGGGAAGAAAACAGCAGAATGCACTTTAGCAGAGAGTAGTGTCTGAGGTTCTTCTTCAGAGTGATTAATTGCTTGACAGACCCAGCTAGATCTTCAAGTGTGCTGAGTGTGCCTCAGATTCCTATTTTGAAATGTGCCTGGGAAGAGTCTGTGATCATCACTCAAATCTGCTGCAGTCATCTGTTCCTCTATCAGTTCTTCAAATGGGAGTCATCTCTAATTTTTGTTAGATAACTTGTTTGTAGCTGAAATAATAGTTAAAAAAAAAAAGCATGGTCATATATATATTGTATAGTAGATGTTTAAAAGGTTATTTAGGTCTAGAAGGGTAATTTATTTAATCTGACTTTAAAAAAGGTTGGCTACCTCAGAAACTTGGAATATAAATTCTGTCCTTTGTGGCTTAGTTTCAGCAGTACTCTCTACTTTTGTCAGGTTGAAAGGAAAGTGACCAGCAGTACAAGGTATTATCCTCCTCTAGGACCATGGTGATGCAAATATTTGTTACACTTGTCAAGTGGAATTTTACCATGTGTATTTTTATTGATGAAGTCTTATGTGGCTCGGATCCATTTGCTGTACCTTGCTACAACAGACTTTTTGATGTCTGCCCTTGAACTACTTCATCAAAGGGAGAATTCTTGAGGGACAGACATAAAAGTGAAATAATGCCATGTCCTCTGATGAGATATTAGTCTCATGCAGTGAGGATCCATTGACAGGACTCATTTTCCTCTTGAGAGTCCATAAAATAGGTTAATAAAAAATCATTTCTTGCCCTTGTATTTTGCTAAGGTTTGAGTTTGTTCTTTGAGTCAAGAGCTGTGATGTGACAGCTCCTTAGGCTGAAGAGCAGCATAGCAGAATTTTCTTTTGAGCAGAGATGTGTGCAAAGTATAACTTTTAATTCTTAAAGTTTATGAGGAAAAAGATTTTGCAACTTGAAACTTCAAGCGTGTTTTCATATCTTTGCATTTATTCTGGCATATTGGGCATTTGAAATGAAGGGAGGGTAGAAAGACCAGTGTACCTTATAAGTCATCATTGTAGTCTGCAGCCCTGAGAATGAATCCATCTAATCTTTATGCTCTGATGATCTCCGTAAATTATAAAAAGGTCAAGTGTTAAAACCTAAGTGAAGGAACTAAAATTTGTTTTGAATTATGCCTGCTGTTACTGTATCTACTGATGTTCCTGAGCTGCAGCTTCAGCTTCTTTTCAGTCATTGACTGTGCTAAGCATGTAAGTTTGACAGGTTAAGCTGAGAATACTTGTTGATATAGACAATCCAGCAGAAAGCAAACTACAGAAAATGAACTGTCCTGATTAGGTTTTTTTGACTGAGCTTATGACTGGCAGACTAAAATGAGAGTAAGAAGCTTTTATCTGGGAGCTAAAGAAAAGTCGGTTCTTGGATTGTAGACTGGCTGAAATTGGGTATAACTTAGACTTGTGATAGAATAAGAGCCCGTAATTTTAAAACCTCTCAGTAGTCCCGTTTTCCTGTGTTATCTATGAAATTTTGCTTTCCTCTTGGCTTTTTGGAGGTGTATTATTTTGCTGTCAAGTGCAAGTGGGAGATTTCAGCTAAGAAACTAGGGGTCTAATTTTCTTGTGCTGTTCAGCAGTTTCTCTATCTCCAAGCAAATCCAGAGATTGCAGATTTTTTGTGGGTTTTTTTTTAATAGTGCGAGTTTCCTTACACCAATTGCTCTGTCCCAGTTGCTCTTGCCTTGGTAGCTAGAAAGGAAGATGCACAAAATCGTGTAGGTAGTGGCTGAAAGCCTTGTCCCAGTTCCACAGGCTGGGAGCCCGGATGAAATGAGTGTGTTCTGTTTGTCTCTGCTGAGCTCTCTGCTACTGCGGCCCTGATGCTCAGGTGGCTGAACCTCTGCCCAGGTTGCTGGAAATAATTTGAAAGGAAGACAAAAGTGATAAACAATCACATTAAGCTTGAACACAAATTATGAAGTCTGTCCTCGTAAGTAGTCCCTATTAAATTTCGTGAGACTTCTCTGGTTTTCAGAAACACAGGACTGTAGGTGTTTGTGCTGAGGGCAGGGGGTTTTATATGTGATAGAGGGGAAAACAGAAAAGATTTCATGCATCAAAATGAATAGTCTGGTGATGTGCTGCTCAGAGAAGTCCTCAGCAATAACTGCTGGATCCTTAAGAAAATCTGTTGACTCAAAAGCCTAGAAAGCTAAGGAGAGAACAAAGGGAATTCACCACCTGGGATGCTTTTCTCCAACAATCACTTGATGTCAGTCTTTGATACTGTTGGAAATTTGCTAGAATTTTCTTGCTTTAGTTTGCTGCAAAATTAGGTGCCACAGCCTAGTGCCACTGAGGTGATTTTTTTCCCCTAAAGGTCTGAATCCTGTCAAAAGTCAATGAGGCTTCTCAAAGTATACAGACCCCATGGAAAATTCCTGCCCAGGAACTTCAAATTTAGATGAAATAGTAAAAGAAAGCAATTTAGTTCGCGCGTAACAAGCCCTTTTTGAAGCTGGGGCGCAGGAGAATCAGAGCATTTCTTCCAGTGGGAAAAGTCCGTCCCGGGGAACAATCGGCGGCGTGCTGATGCTGCGCTGCTGCCGGAGCTGAACTCGGCACGCTCTCCGTGCCCAGGGCGAGCCTCGTAAACAACCCCCAGCAAAGCGGCGCAGACACAACAGCAGTTCTGTTATTCCCAGCCCGTGTCCCGATAAAGCTGGCCGGCGTGCCCACACGCCTTTGCCGCTGGGCTTTGCAGCTGGAGCGCGGCGAGGCCGTGTCGGAGGGACCGCAGAGCCTGCGGCATCAAACACCCGCCCGGGTACGTACCCTGCCCGCACCCTTCTCCCTGCAGCGGGATTCACTCGCTCTTGGACCAAGGACACGGGTGTATTCAATTGTCATTCCATTTGTTGCTCCGTATTTCTTAAATAAACCTGAGTGTTTGACTACAATCTGGTTTCCTCCTAGGGTGTGGCTGCTTGTGTTACAAACTTCAGTTTCTTAGGCACTCGGGATTTCTATTAAGTTAACATTGAAGCAAGCTGTTGGCTACATAGGTGCCTGCCCAGGTAGCCAGATTTTCTCTTTAAATAATTTATCCGTGTGTGGTTTTGGCAGGATGGGTAACTTCAAGCCATCACTTTGTAACATGCCTCTACTCTTCCTGCCTCACCTGAATATCTCCTTGTATTTCTGATATTTTGCCTCTCTCTTCCCATTTTCTGTTTGTCATCCCTTGAAATTATGGACTTCTCCTTAGTTTTTTTCATGTCATTCAAATGCTTTCAGATGTGTTAATAATGGACTTTTGTCTGTTCTCAAAGGGAAAACCAGTATGACTGGTGGCCAAAATAATTCTTACAATTTATGTAAGAGTGAGGTAAATATACAATGATCCTTGCCCAGAATATTCTTCCAGACTCCAGGAGTTTCTTGGACCATAGATTATGTCTTTGGGTTTAATGGTCCTTTATGTATTTGTCCTCCATAAATTTGCTCCCTGAGACCACGTGGACTTTTAGCTCTCATGACATCATCTAGCAGGAGGCCCCAAAATCCTGCTTCCTGTTGTGTGAAGTATTATTTTAGCACCTAATAGTTTTTTTCAGTGATCCCCACTTGCACTGAAAGCCACAACAAGCAACTGATTGCTGAGTAGTTTCTTCAGGACACTTGTGATTTTATTGTCTTCTGTCATATCCCTTATCAGTCATCTTTTTTTCCAAGCTGAAGGGTCCTAGCTAATTTGTTTATTCCCTCTATGGAGACTACTCCAGATCTTTTGTCATCTTTATCAAATGTTTCTGAACTTTTCTCAGTTTTTATGTCCTTTTCCAGGGGGAGTAACTGCACATGGTGCTTGGGATATGGCGTTTGTGGAAGGGTGTGCTCACTGTTCTGTCCTCCACTACGCTGCTTGGTGATTCTTCATGCTACTAAGTATCAAGCTGAGTTTTCACTGAAATTGCTTGTCATAACCTCATTATTATGTTCTGAGTGGCAATTGAGAACCTGTGGTTTTTTGCATGTGCTGGCAGCATTATTGTTCCCCACATAAATCACTTCTGTCTGCATTGAGATTTGTTTGCTGTTTCGTCACTCAGTTGCCCTGGTCTTGTAAGGTCCTTCTGCAATTCTTTGAAGCTCGACCTAAACCAGTAGTTGCTGACTGAATTTTATCCCGCTCAGAATAGTTTTCTGGGAGTCTGCAGGTCCTCAGAAGTTCTGAAGGGATCCTAGGCTGGTTGTTTATTATGACTAGGTCATAGGAGAGGAATTTCGTATCAAAATGCTGATGAGCAGGATGACCGAGCCAAAAGAGACAATAGTGTTTTCTTTCTAATGTTTAAGTAATTAAATATACATCCACAAAATACTCTCATAGCATGCCTGTTGTCTGGAACACAGTAGCTTATGGGAGGGGGGGAAAGGGTCCTTAGGAGCACAGCAAAACTTCTGACAGTTTTCCCCTAATCTTTTCCAGGGCTTATCGACCTAGAAAACTATCAAGGAGGGTCTTGAGAACCACCCCTTAAACTCCTCTATGGCTTCTCAGGCTTCAAATTCACCAACTAACTTGTGCAACAAGGTGATATCCTGTACATGATGTTACCAGGATTTCCGGCCCTTGTGGGTCTGGATGTGTCCCTGGCCAGCTGTTAGTCTGGTACACTGTCCAACTGTGTGTCCATATTTTCAGCTGATAATTCAGGGCAATAAAGAAGGAGTTTGAAACAGCCTGAAATACTAAAATTGTCTGTGTCATTTGTCCCAAGTGACTTTTAAAGCCATTTTACCTGACAGAAAACTTTGTGTTTTCTCTATCTTATAATTTCCTAACTTTGAATCTGAGTATAGAGAGTCAAGTGCACTCAGCTGATCTGAAATGGTCTTCACCTTAGAAATATTTGTCTTTTACACCTTTGTAATATATTTTATGGTGGAGTTTAAATTCGTTGCTGCAAAATCAGCTTAGGTTATCTGGATTTATATTTTTTATTGGTGAAAATACTGTAGAGCTTGTGAAAGGTGGCAGATTGACAGCCTTGAAGTTAAGCTGATTGTTCCATTATTTCCCAGCACCTCTCAGCCTTTTAAAGACATCTGCTCTTTTCTAATCTCCCATACTCGGTTTTTCAGATGACTGCTAAGTCTTCTGAGTCAGTGAAAGCTACTTCTCTAGGTATCCTCTGATAATGTTTATCAGGCTTGTCTAATTTGTGAAGTTGTCTAATTTGGTTTGGTGTAACTTATTTCATTACTCTCTATCTTGTTCTTCCTCTGGTCCCTAAGAGGAAGAACTTTCATTGATATTCGCATGAATAGCCTCATTTTGTTTAAGGGCTAGTTCATTACTTTAGATACATTAATTACTGTATAGACAATGCAGGTTCAAAAGAAATAATAGGCAGTTCAGCTTGAAATCATCTGCTGATCCTTTTTTCTTGAATATATTTATCAGCATTTTCTTTGGGCCATTCAGCAAGGTAAGAACAAACTGCAGAGAATGGTATCTTGTTATTCTGAAATTTTCTTGCTAAGTTGAATCTCATTTTGCAAAGTCACTTCTCAGGGCAAAGTGATGTGACTCACAGCAAAGATGCAGCAAGGGAGGCTTCAGTGGGACACGAGGAAAAAATTACTCTCCACAAAAGGAGCTGAGCACTGGGACAAGTGGCTCAGAGAGATATGGATCTCCATTCTTGGAGATCTTCAAAACTTGTCTGAGTGAGGCCCTGAACAAGCTGACCTAGCCAGGAAGCCAGCTCTGCTTTGAGAAGGGGGTTGGACCAGCTCTCCTCGAGAGCTGATTCAAACCTTAGTCTTTTTCTGATTCTAGGATCACTTCCTAGGTGAATGCCTTCAGCCAAGCACAGACAGCCACAGCCCCGAAGGCTTTTTGCTGAATACACCTTCACCCACCCTCTGGCTCTTCAGTCATGGAAATACTGCATTTAGTGACTAGGGAAGCACCTGTGCCTGTCTAACTCGAGTTAAACCAGCCTGCAGTGGTCTAACAATGCAGTTACTGGATCCCCTACTGACTGTGTACAGTATTGGTATTGCAGTGATTTGTTTTCTGTAATTCAAGCTGATTCAGTGGAATCTGTCAAAATGCAGGAGGAATAACTTCATGGTTTTTTCAATTATATCATAAATCAGAGGATAAAAGAGTTGCAACTGCTGATGAAATTGTTGATGTTAGATTGCTGAGGTAGAAATGAGTCTCCAATGTGGCATTTTGTACCACCACTGTTACTTCAGAAACACTGCAGAGGTAACAAGGCTGGGGAATTGTGTCCTGTGTTCCAAAATGCTGCATTGCTGGCTGAGGAGAGCTGCAGCACATGAATAGTGTGAGGCATCTACAGATCTGAATTGTTCCCGTTTTCATTAAGTCATGTGTTCAGCTGTAAATGTTACGTTGTCTCTAGAGAGAGAGGATGAGTTGTACATAATGACTGTGAATTTCAGATAGAAAGGGCAGATCTGAGCAGTCTTGGAACATTTTTATTCCCTCAAAAAAATAAAAAAGAAAAAAAAAAAGTATTGATTATCTGGTTACTAGACAGCACAGGAAAATCCATGCCCCCTTCAATTTTGGTCAAGAGACGGTCACCCCAGCAAACACCAGTTCAGGCCTGAGCTTTGACCAGGGGGGTGTAAGACACTGCTCATTGATGTGATGTAAAATAGGATGGTGCAGGAGATTCAGTTTGTTCATTATCTCAAAAAGGAAGTGATGGTACAAAGGGAATGATAGCTGTGAGGCCCTTGTTCTGGCGGGACTACAGGATATTCCAAGGAGGCTGGGAGGTGCCTCTCTAGGGAAGAAATACCGGTGGAAGGTGTTGATAGCAGGCAAGTGGTTTGACTGGCTTAAAAAGAAATGTTCTGTGGAGAGAAGTAACACGTGTGTGTGCTGATGGTCTGTAAGGAGTACAAGATGTCAGCCAGTCCCATGGAGATATTTCTGGTGCTCTGGAACATCTTAAAGACACTCAGAGACAACATTAAGGCAACTAAGCAGTTGAGCCTTACTTCCCTGTGGGTGGGACTTCAGTGTTTAACTGAATTGCTTCTGATATTAGCCTATCTGGGTTTTCTTTGTGATAAAAAAGTTGTTTGGTGGAGTGGTTTTTGGTTGCTTTTTGGCATTTTATTTTGTTTTGTATTGTTTTGTTTTCTAATCACAGCATTCTTAAGTAACACTGGCAAACGGGGAGAGAAAGAGAAACCTTGAAAATGTGTGTCAAATAACAAAAGCAGTCATCACAACTGATGAACAATTTATTTGATTCCTATGGAGAATCCAGTTATTCTGCTTTTCACATCCAAACAGGATTTGAATTTATATCCAGTGTTTGGAAAACCCACATAATACTTGACTCAAAAGACTCAAAAAAGAACCAATTCTTTAATGTTTTTATTCCTGTGACAAATTGCAACAGGTCATGGACGTGACACACTTTGTAAAGGACTGATGTCATACAAAAGGGTTTACAGGGTTAAAATAATATGAAATCACTGATCATGCTATTACAGAGACTGTGCTGTTCCCTGGGAGAAGAAATAGAAGGGATAATGTAATACAAATGGTGTGTCTGAACAGAGGGAATAACATTAACATTTTGTACTGCAGGCTGCCTTGGTACAGGGCTGTGATAACAGGCTGATGCTGTTGACCTCCATGAACTACATTGAAAGGAAAGTCGAACTCAGCCTGATTCTTTCCTGAAGTTTATAGAAAAGCACATTAAATCAGATTTAATCTGAAAAAGTAAACATCATGAAACGGGGCATTTCCCTGCTATATTCTCTGTAGCATGCCAGCCACCTACAAGAAATTGATGTCATTTTCCGTCTCTCTAGATTAATTTCCGGGCTCTGTTCTTGAAGCAAATGAGACTGTGTTTCAAATCAACTCTGTCTGCTAAACCTAGTGTGTAGGACCATGCAAACAGCAGAACAGCCTGGGTTGGAAGGGACTTGGGGAGGTGGTGCAGTGAGCCTCCTGCACCACTAATAAGGGCCAACTTCCCTGGTTGTTCAGGGTCTAGGTGAGTCTTGGGAATGTCCCAGGGTGGACTGCCTTGCTGGGCTCCTGCTTCAGTGCTTACCTGGCTCCTCTGTGGAGGCCATTCAGTGAAATATGGGCAAAAAACCCCAGGCAGGTGACCCTTTCATAGAAGCATGGAATAATTCAGGTTGGAGAAGACCTCTAAGACTGTGAGTCCAACTGTCAACACAGCACCAATGTGTTCACCACTAAACCATGTCCCCAGGTGCCACATCCACATACCTTTGGAACACTTCTAAGGACAGTGACCCCACCACATTCCAATATTTGGCAACTCCTTCAGTGAAGGCATTTTTTCTAACAGCCAATCTAGACCTTCCCTAGAACAACTTGAGGCCCCAAGTTGTCCCCCCAAGCCTCCTTTTCTCCAGGCTAAACAACCCCAGTTCCCTCAGCTACTCCTCACAGGACTTGTGCTCCAGCCCCTCCATCAGCTTCCTTGCCCTTTACTGGACATGCTCCAGCACCTTCTTGTAGTGAGAGGCCCAGAACTGGATGCAGCCCTTGAGGTGTGGCCTCACCAGCACTGAACACAGGGGTATCATCCCTGCCCTAGTCCTGCTGGCCACAGTGTTTCTGATAAAAGCCACCTGGGCACATGCTGGCTCAGGTTCATTTGGCTGTGAACCAACACCCCCAGGTTCTTTTCCAATGGGCAGCTTTCCAGCCACTCTGCCCCAGTCCTGAGGAGTTGTGTGGAGTAATACTTTATACAGCTGTACTGAAATACTGTGTTTTCCTGCAATACTGTAGATGTGTTTTAACACCAAAAAAAAAAAAAAAAAAAAGACAAAAAAAAAAAAAAAAAAAAAAAAAAGGCAAAAAAAAAAAAAGCACAGTACATGGGATGATGGAGATGGCTCAGTAGGAGATGACTGATTACCAGCAAATTACCATTGATTTAGAGAGGGAATATACAGATGATAACTTTTGTCAGGCTCACTGCTGAAACTGCCAATAGAGGAGCCCTACTGTGAAAGAATGAGCAGTAGATGCTGGTCAGAAGATAAATATAAAAACTCTGAAACAGCTGGTAAGGACAACACTTGTGTTTATGGCTGGCTGCACCAGGCACAGATGCCAACAGATACTGTTTCTAAGCAAGATCTGAGAACAAGAATCTAACAAATGCACTATGATTATTGGAAATCACTGTATTTGCCTCCAGACCCCCCTTTGACTGGGATCAAAGGTCTCTGATGGAAAGACTGGCTCTGGCTCTAGAGCTACCCACTCCCTTCCACCTGGAAGATGTGTGCTACCACAAACTGCTCACATCTATGGCACAGCTAAGGGATGCCTAGAAGCAGCCTCCCAAAAGAAGCCAAAGCAAAAGCAGCCTCTGAGAGCAGCTTCACAAGCTCTTGTGTCAGTGTTCTTCAGAGGGGCATGACCTTATTCAAGAAACTGTTCAAAGCCTCTGTCTCCCTGCACCCCTGGCGGATGTAGGATGTGTCTGGAGGAGCCCAGGGTGCTGAAGAAGCCCTGAGTAGAGCAGTGTGCCCAAGCAATGCTTCCTCAGAGGTATGTGAGGGGAACCATTGCAAATGCCAAGTTAAAGCTTCTTGTTTGTGCAAGCGCTGCGCCCCTGCAGTGCTTTCCTGGCACGGGGGAAAAGCTTGTGTGGCCTGGCTGTGGGTGTGCTCTGAAATGCTGTGTGCCTGCTCCTTCCCAAAGGATGCATCCATTCACAAAGGGCTTCCTGGCAGGGAGGTGACATAGGCAGCCAGCCCCCAGGGAGGCTCGGAGGCAGGGGAAGATTCAGGGAAAAGGGATGAACACGATGGGAAGTGGGAGGGCAGAGGATAAGCACTGAGAGAAACTTGGGAAGTTGGGGAAGATTTCTGGGAGCCAGAGGAATCCTGCAACATTAGGAATAACAAACAATTTAAAGCATTGCAGCTGGCTGCGGGTGAGAGGAATGTGGAAGGATTTTGAAGGTCAAACATCTGATGTTAAAAGGAAAAGATGCCTCTGGGGAATTGTGTGTATGCACAGCGCTGGAACTGCTGCTTTCCAGGACTGAGCAACATGATGAAGCACTGATGCACTTCCTGGCTCCAGCTCCTGAGGGAAACGTGTCCATGCAAGAGCTGCTCTCTCTGGTGCTTGAAGGGAGCAATTAAGGCCATCGCTAGGCAAGCAAGGCGACTTCCTGACAGCAACCGCCTCTGCAGGCAGTATTGAAGAGATGCCAGTTCTGGGCTGAGGAATGATGGTAAAGTCTTCTGAGGATGGGAAGTACCAGAACAAACTGGTGAACAAAACACGAGGCACCAAACCAATATGGCACATCAAAGAGCAGCCTGTGCCAATAGGCTCAGCTGACTTGTGCTCCAGAGTTCGGAAGGGGCATAAAATGGACACTGAAGGGGTGCAAATGAAATTATGTCATAGTATATAACACATTGTAAACCTCAATGCTTACACTACATTCAATGTTTATTAAATATGTATATACTCAGACTACCTTAATTGATTTACCTTGTGTTAAAGGTTTGTATTTATTTATACTTTAAACCTATTATTTTAAAATTTTACTGATTATTGATAAACTATATGTATTTTATATTATAAACTATATTACATACACTGTATACTCTATATGTACGTTATAGGTTTATATAACAGAGTGTATAATATATGCTATTGGATTACATAAGAACATATCACATATTATTTCACAGAATTATGGAATGGCCTGGGTTGGGAGGGTCCCCAAAACCATCTCATTCCAAACCCCATGCCATGCACTGGGACACCTTTCAGTAGACCAGATTCCTCAGAGCCCCATCCAACCCTGACTTTGAACACTTCCAGGGATGGGACATGCACAGCTTCTCCAGGCAATCTGTTCCAGTGCCTCATCACTCTCACAGTAAAGAGTTTCTTGCTAATATCTAATCTAAACCTACTCTCTTTCAGTCTGAAGCCATGTTGCCCTGTCCTGCTCTTGTAAATATTCCTCTCCATCTTCCTTGTAGCCTCCTTTCAGGTACTGGAAGCCTGCAATTAGGCCACCCTGAAGCCTTTTTGATTTATTATGATTTATTATATAACACAATGTAGGCAGTTCTATTTACATTATAAAATGTATAAAATGTATGTATAGTATTTCATTATATAATCTATCTTCATAAATAATATTACATAATATATAGTATCTATTACATATTAGACATTAAATTCTCATTGAATCCTGATTTTGTGCTAGAAGGTTAAGGAGACACAGTGCAATCTGTCTTGGCTCTGGTGGTTTTTTTTTATTTTCCAGATTAAAAAAACAAGATTTCTGGGTGATCTGCAGAATCAAGAGCCAGTAAAACTTACAGCTGCAGTTGGCAAATAAGTTTAATTGATCATTTGAAACAAAACAAACAAACAACAACAACAAAACATAACAAAAAACAAAACTAAACCAAACAACAACAACAAAAACCAGATATGAAGGACAACATAATGCAATCGATCCTTCAAAAACCTTTCAGGAAGTCCTTTCTTAGCAGCTATAAAAATGCAGATTTTTCTAATGGCTACAAACCTGACAATAATACAACAAGCAGAGTAGAACTGACAAGTCAATGTTCACGGTGGCAAAAGATTAAGAACATCAAGATGTTTATAAACATTAAGCTTCAACAGGTGTACCATATGACATCTATGTGACATGAAATACGTGGACATTTGGAAAGGGAACAGTGAGTCAGCAAAATCTGTGGAGACTACAAGGCTATTTGTTTAGTTAAAGCCTATTACAAGGCAAGTTGAATGAAGAAGAACCTAATGAGAGACAAGTAAATGGAGGATTCCATGAGAAATGGCCCTCCATAGTCAACACAAAGGAAAGAGAAGTGGAAGGAGAAGATAAAACTCTACAAACACTTGAATTTTAGATGGAGAATACCAATATGGCGGTGAGATTTGGGCACTGCTGCAGGCAGCTCATGGGAGAGCTCTGCTTGGTAGAGGAAAAAACACTGAAATGTGACCTTGAGACACAAACTGGATAAATGTAACCATTCTTCTCTATCTTTTTGAACTGGTTTTATTCCCTTCTCAGCAATGCAGGCCTCTCTCAGAGGCTGTTGTAAAGAAGAACCAGCAGCCATGCTACTAATTGGACATAAGGAAAAGGGGGAACTCCTAGAGGATAACTAAGCACTGGAACTGGCTTCACAGAGGGGTGGGGAAGTGTCTACCTTTTGAGATATTTGGAATTCAGGAGGACAATGCCCTGATGAATCTGATCTAATGTCCCAGATGATCTTTTTTTGGAGCAAAGGATTGAATGAGATCATCTCCATTCCAACTTGAATCATTCTGATCCCCAGAACAAGATTCTGACTCTCCCCTCTGAGCCATCAGGACAAAAATTAGATGACTTTCTCATCCAGATGGACAATTAATTTGTACTGATCTCAACATTTCTATATTACATCAAAAATACAAACCAGATGCCTCTTTCAAATCTTGCCTAGCACAACATAAAGCAGTTGTTTTTATTGCACATCATGAACACAGGCTGGAAGTGCAAGTAATACTGAAAGATTTTAAGATACCATATATACATATCATTAGGCATTCTTTAGGAAAAGCCTGTATGTTTGTAGAGCATGTTCTGAGCCTTCAAATATCCTGACAATAAAGTTACCAAATAGCCAAAGCTGCCCCATGTGTAACAATGTGAAAACTAAGATTCCTTTTTGATCAGCTTTGAGCAGAGGGATCAGATGCAGTAACAGCCAAAATCAAAGCTCTAACTGCAAACTGAGAAGCTTTGATGAAGATAAAGATGGGCATGACCCAGCCATGTGTGCTCACAGCACAGAAAGCCAAATGTGTCCTGGGCTGCATCCAAAGCAGCGTGGCCAGCAGGGAGAGGGAGGGAATTCTGTCCCTCTGCTCTGCTTGGCTGAGACCCCACCTGGAACCCTGCATCCAGCTCTGGGGGCCTCAGCACAGGAAAGACAGGGAACTGTTGGAGCAAGTCCAGAGGATGGACACAAAGAGGGTCAAAGGTATGGAGAACCTTTCCTGTGAGGAAAGGCTGAGAGGCTTGTGGTTCAGCCTGGAGAAGAAAAGACTTCAGGGAGACCTTATAGAAGCCTTCCAGTACCTGAAGTGGGCCAACAAGAAAGTTGGAGAGGGATTTTTCACAAGAGCATGAAGTGATAGGACAAGGTGGAATGGCTTCCAACTGTGAGTCAATTCAGACATAAGGAAGAAATTTTTTATGATGAGGGTAGGGAAACACTAGCACAGGTTGCCCAGAGAAACTATGGATGCCTCATCCCTGGAAATGCTCAAGGTCAAGCTGGACTTTGACCCAGCTGATCAAGTCGAAGATCATCCTGATCATTACCAGGGGCTTGGACTAGCTGACTTAAAAGGTCCCTTCCAAAGCATCCCATTCTGTGATTCTGTGATTCTGTGATTCTGTGATTCTGATTCTCATCCTTTTCTCATCCTTAGTTGCTCTCTAAGGATATGCACAGCTCTGAGGTAATGCTGGTGCCTTCTGGCATGCTTCAGTGCAATACCCAGTGCTGAGTCATTTGGAGCAATCTGGAGAAGCCATCATTGTCTTCAGAATGACACACCAATCCCACTGAAGTTGACACCAGCTCTTATTGATATCCATAAGGTCACTTTCCACTTTCTGAAATAGTTGGGTCCCTTTACACTAAGTTAAAAGTTATTTTTATTTGAGTGAAAAGCATACTTGTGACTAGTGCTGATAAAATGGACGGGGTTTTGTTGTCTTCTTTGGAGGTGGGGATGTTAACTACTTTTGTCTCTGAAAAAGGTGAACCTTCCTTTTAAGTGATTTCTCAGGTTCAATGCAAAGCGTTATGTTGCTCAGGAAGGAAGGAATGGATGCAATGGAAAGGAGGACAAGGTATTTCCTGGCAACTGAAATTTAATTGTGAGTCTCTTTAATGGATGTTTGCCTTACTGATAAGGCAAGAGTGACAAAAAGAGAGTGCAGAAGGAGTGACATGAGGGTGGTTTTCTGTCTCAGCTCAATTCATTTTCTTGTAGCTGATTCTCTGAATTTACTTCCTTTGGCTAGATTAGTAACATCTTTGCAGGTTACCTCTGTGTCAACTTTGCTTTCCTTTCTTGTCCCTTACCCTGCATTACTCTTCTCTCTCCATTTCTACCTCAGCACAAGAAATCTGATAGGTTTATCCTTGGGCAACAGCAGATGATTCATTTAGAGAAGTAAAACAATGGGAAGGGGAAAAAATCTATCTTTTCCACATAGGCAGCCTGTAGACAAAGAGATGTCTGGTGAAGGAGCTGTGAAATAAGAAGCAGTCTCCTACTGCATATTTCCTTCCTAGATGGAGAAACTAAGACTTCGCATTTTCTTACAAGATGATAGTGGATTCCATCAAAGATGCCTAAATTACTACAAAGTATTACATTTTAACTAGTTGTTTGAGTCACAGAGGTTAATCTCTTTACATTACAGATGTTGACTAAGCTTTGCCACTGTTGTCATTTACTGAGCAACAGTATTCCTGGTTTGGCAGTCTATCAGGGAACCAGGGGCAGGACATGTCTGTGGAGCTGGAAGCAATGCACAGTAACAGGGGGGTCTGTTTAAAAGAGATTTTTTGCCCTTAGTGTAAAACTATCCTCTGTAAAAAGTTGAGGACATTCCTAATAATACTTTGAAGACACTTTTTATTGGAAACAGGGACATCCTATCCTTTTACTAGTTTCTGCTTATGTAGAGAAAAATCTGGCCAAATGTGTAAAAAACCCTCTGTGCTTTACTCACATCAGTTTAAGCTGGATATACCAGCTGTTTACTTTCACGAGTTAATGAGTATTCTTAAGCTTTCCTCATTTGTTTAAAAGCATCAGCATTAGAGGACAAAGGGATGTCGGTCGGTACTGGGAAATCAAAATACTGCTATGTGCTATTTTGTTGGTGCTGGGAAATCAAAATTTCTCTATTATATTAGAGCTCTTGTTACACATCATGTGGCAAAATCTCAGATAACTTGACAAAGTGTCCTGAAGAGAGAATCTATTGATTCTTGAAATTAATTTCAGTGACAGAGATGAGATGACCTTGTTATAAACCAGGGCTCTGTACTCTCAGATTCATACATTTAGCTCTAAGAGAAGATGGCTGCCAGAGTTGCTCTGATCCAGCAAATCATAACTTGAAACCACACTAAGGCTGCAGCATGTTTCTTTGTGGTCATTAAGCTAAACACACACTTCAATTTACTTTTTAAGGACAATTTTCCTCTCTCATTCCAGCTAGTATATTGCACAAAACTCCCCTAAAACCATATCAAATTAAGTATAGCTCTGCAGTTGCAAGTGCCTACTAGCTGAGCATGCAGGGAATACACTATTTGTGAGTGCTCTCCCTCCCACCAGCAATTTTACATTTAAAAGGAGTCTGTACTGGCCTTTGATGGTGTCACTGACAAGACCCCTTGAGTACAATCCACATGTACTTCAAATCACTTGTGAAAACATTGGGAAGGTGGAAAGGCATATTTAACAGAATAGCTGCTCAAGGCATGTGAAGTGATGTAGGACAAGGAACTATAAAGAAGAATTTTCTGATCATCTTTCAAATTTCTAGGCAACCCCTGACTCCTCATCCATCCCTCTTTGGCTTTGTTTACTGGAAGGAATTAATGTTCTTCTCTGTTAAAAGAAGACTTCAAGAGAAACCAACAGCATAAACAGAAGTTTCTCCCTCAGGTGGCTGCAATAACTTCTGGTTCTTTTCCTTCCAAAGAACCTGTAAGCTCTTCAGGATCAGTCATTGGGCGTATTGGTGAAGGATGTTTCTGCCTCCTCCTTTGCCAACTTCACCATGGTGGATCCTCACCACTCATACCCTGGTTTGTCTAGTTACACCTATGCTTCTTCTATTAAAAAAATTACCCCAGACATTATGGGCAGCATCCAGCTGTGACTTTTTGAGGGCTAGTGCATGAATTGGAGATAGCTCCAGCTAGCAACGGATAGATCACATCATCTGTCCATGAAATTCATGTCACAAAATACTTGGACTCTTCAGGTCACTTCCAGTTGGCAGGAACCTTTAAATTTATTACTGCAAATACAGAAAGAAGAGCAGAAATGGCCGTAGATAAAGTTGTTATTTCTACCCCAAGTCCTGCAGAAGATGTCTATGTAGTTATGCCCCAGGTCTGAAAACCTCATGGGTGTTATGAACAGAGTCTGTTTCACCTTTGGAACCCTCTGTGCTTTACTCTTCACATATATGTGTATGTATGTATGTGTGTATGTATGTGTGTATGTGTATGAAGGTATGTATGTATAAAAGTAAATACCAAATAAAAATACATATAAAATTTAAAAGTACACCAGGAATAACTGACTGCCCTTAGAGTAACTGTTCAGAAGGTCAGGACGAGGGTCAGATTTTTTGTGCTTGGTGACGGAGGAGAGGGGAGAAGCAACCCAGCACAGACGCACCTTATTTGCAAGAGCCCTGTAAAGGCTGGGCACCACTTGTGCTCGTGGAGAGCAGCAAAACTGCTCCTGCAGTGCCTCACATTCAGACTGACGGCACTTCCAGTATGACTCCATTTTGTGGGACGAAGAGGATAAGGGAGCTGAATCACAGCACTATTCACTGTGGCAACGTTACCAGCTGTGCTCTAGGGCGACTCACTTGGAATGCATGAGCCCTTTGTTCCATCCCTTTGTTTTTCCAAGTGCTCTGACTGCCCTTGTGAGGGAGGGGTACTTGACAACACAACTTTATCTCAGAAATGGGGTCAAAATAAGTGAAATCAGAGAAGGCTTTTGTATTCAGGTGCAGTGATGTAAAGCTTACAAGGGAGCAGGGAAGGAAAGGTAAATCCAGGTCCTCGTATTTCCTGTAGAGCCTTGTACCCTATCATGGTGGACAGGGGAAGTACATGTATTGACCAAACTGGGATCTGTTGTGCAGCAGAACGTGCACATCAGATGCAAAGCAGAAGAACTGCACTGTGACACAACCTGGATGCAGGACTTGAAGAAATACTAAGAAAGTTTGCAAAGGATACTAAACTGGGAGGAAGTCCCTCAAGGGCAGAGAGGCCCTGCAGAGATACTTGAAAAATGACAGAGATGGGCAATCACCAACTATATGAGTTTTAACAAGGTCAAGTATGCAATTGGGGTAGGGCAATCCTGAATGGGTGGACAGACTGGGAATGAGATGCTGGAAAGCAGTGCTACAAAAAGGTGCCTGGGGGTCCTTGTTGACGGCAAGTTTACCATGAGTCAGCAGTGCCCTGGCAGCCAGGAGAGCCAAGTGTGTCCTGGGGGCACCAGGCACAGCATCACAGCTGGGCAAGGGAGGGGATTGTCCTGCTCTGCTCTGAGCTGGGGCAGCCTCACCTCGAGTTCTGGGGGCAGTTCTGGGCGCCACAATGTCAGAAAGACATTAAACTCTTAGGAGTCTCCAGAGGAGGGCAGCCAAGATGGTGAAGGGATGATGAGGAGCAGCTGAGGTCACTTGGTCTGTTCAGCCTGAGGAGATTGAGGGGACACCTCACTGCAGTTACAGCTTCCTCGTGAGGGGAAGACAAGGGGCAGGCACTGATCTCTGCTCTGTGGTGACCAGGGACAGGATTGGAGGCAATGGCCCACTCTTGTGTCAGGGGAGGTTTGGGGGGGATGTGAGAAAAATGTTCTTCACCCAGAGGGGGAACTTGGAACAGGCTCCCAAGAGAAGTGCTAGGAACACCAAGCCTGACAGAGTTCAATCAGTCTTTGGACAACACTCTCAGGCACATGGTGTGACTCCTGGTGTGTCCTGTGCAGGGCCAAAGGTTGGACTTGATCCTGGTGGGTCTACTCCAACTCAGCACATTCTATGATTCTGTGAAATGACACATTACAGGAGAAAGTCCCTGTCAGAAATGTCACCAAAATCCTTTTCTCCTCAAATGTTAATTTGCAGAATGTTTAGAGGAGGTAAAACTAGGACATTATTGAGAACTGAGGCTTTGGCCCTAAGAACTCAAGGATAGCTCGCCGTAGCAATCATGAAAGACTTCCACTGTGACACAGCTTCAATTGGAGTAGCTTGCTCTCTGTAATTTAAACATCTTTCTTGCAGAAGACCCCCACTGTAAGCTCCAGGCTTGCTTTCCATGACTTCTACTGAGGGAAGTATTTTTTCAGTCTTGCCTTGCAGGAAAATAGACAATGTGACAAACCTGCTAAGCTTAAAGTTCTTTAGGGAAAGCAGAACTAAAAATTCTCTCAAAACACCCATTTACATGGAAAATATTTGTAACAGTGGAGTCATAGCTGGTGTAGGTATGCAAGAATTTTAGGATGAATTAATGACACCTTCAGCAGGTGTTTGTACAACTTCATACTCCAACGTCCATGCAGTGAAGTTAGTGCACAGGGTGCTTGGAAAGGGATCCTTTATACTTGCTGGCAGTTAGCAGTTTTATGAATCAGGCATATTTTTGGCTATAAATTTTGTTTTCCCAATATCTCTGAAGAGCAGAATTTTATAATACGTATAATATAATGGAATCATGGAAACATTTAATTTGGAAAAGACCTATGGAGATCTCAAATCAAAATGCCTGCTTCAAGCATGTTTAAGGTTACTCAGGGCATTATGCAGCTGAGTCCCAAAAATCTCCCACAGTAGATTCCATTATTTCTGGGCAACCTATGCTAGTGCTTGCCTGCCTGCATGACTGGAAAATGTTATTCCCTTTTTCCAGCTGGGACCTTGGTTCCTGCAATTTGCATCTATTACCTCTTACTCTTTGTTCACCTCAGAAATGGCTTCATGCATCTTCTCTGTGATCTCTTTCTAGGTAGTGCAAGACTGCTGTCAGCCCCCTCTCAGCCTTCTCTTCCCAGTCTAAGCAGAAGCTGCTCTCTCAGCCTCTTCCTGCACATCACAGGCTCCAGACCCTGAACCCTCTTGGTGCCCCTTCAATTTGTCAAAATGTGCCGTGTTCTGGGGGGCCAAAACTGGACACAGTACTGTGGATCTCAACTCACAAGTGAGGAAAAGAACCACACTCCTTGACGAGCTGGCAATACCAGTGCAGCCCAGCGTGTGGCTGGTCTTCCTTGAGACCTTGAGACAGCAGTGCAGTGCTGATCCCTTGTAACTCCTGTCTTCCCAGGACTCCAAATTCTTTCCTGCAGCGCTGCCAGACAGCCCCAGCCTGCCAGCTGGGTGGCTCCATTTGAATACAGGGTCTCATGCCTGTAACTATCAAACTTCATGAAGTTCCTGTTGGCCCATTCCTTCAGCTTCTCTGGGTCCCTCTGAATGTGAGCCCTGCTTCCAGGATATCAATCATTCATCCTAGTTTGCTGGGATTATCATAAATTCTATTAATACATTGCAAAAGTATACTTATGTAACAATCAGATAATTAAAACCTCATCCAGTATATGACATTACCTGTGTTGTATTGTTACCATGCATTTTCAGAACTAAATGATCCTGGCATAAATGGCTTAAATTTCTTGTAAGGATGGTCTGCTTTCATTCCTGAGACACATGCTAATCCATGTCAGCATGGATTTTGTGCTGAAATTGAAGTCTTGGTTTTGTTGAGGAATATTTAGTAAAAGTCTGCAGCTCTTGCTAACGCAAATGGCAAGTGAAGTACGCTTCTAAATCACCCAGGCAACTAGAATTGGTTCAGTTACATTTCACTGATTTTTGCCAAGAGGACCTGCAACATACTTCCCATATTTCTGTTAATGAACCACAAATAATTTAAAACAGAGGAGGTCACTGAGTAAGAAAATATGAGAATATTTGACAGTGAAAGATAATGAATGCTATGTGTGGTGGCAAACACCGAGCATAAAATGCAAAGTTTTCAGAGTGAGAGGAGTTATCTCTGAATTCCTGTTTGGTGAAGCACAACTGCAATGAATATTTATTGCCACCTTATTTAGCAGCCTGAACAAAAGGAACTGTTATAAATAAACAAACTCTATGACAGTTCCACTGCTGCTAGCTTGACGTTCTCATCTGCAGTCAGTCAAACCAAAAGACAAAGCAATCAGTGAAAAGATGAAGTCAAACAACCAAATTACAGAGGTTCTATTTTTGTGTTAACTACCGTCATCACTGATTTGTCCATGACTTGTGCAAGGAAGCTGCTGGTGAAATTTGACAGGCGTCAGCACAGCATTTGCGTGCTTCCAGATTGAAACAACAGCTTTTAATGTAAATTTACACGACTTGCCTAATGCTTCCTTAGCATATGAGTAAAACTTCGAAGGGGCTAAAATATACAAAGCAGAGCAATGTACACTTAAGAGGATGCAATTAAGTAGTCAGTAATGTGGGACACACACACATGACAGAGGAAAGCTGTCTTTTCAACTTCTTGCAATGTCCTGCTGGTGATTCTCCCTCAGTACCTCATCTCTACCCTTTGATGTAAGGACAAAACCACGTCTACAGTGCAACTGTTCTGATAATAGCAGGTGACTCACTTCCAACCTATTCATGCTCAGACCTAGTTTGACAGCCACTTTTTTCTTCAGAGCCAGCAAAGCAGAACTGTGTTGCTAACTTACACGGAAGCCCCCAGTGCGTATTTAGTAACCCATCTGCTCTGCAAGCAGGAACTTGGGTCAGAGGAGCACTGAACCCTTCGATTCAATCCAAGTAATACACGTCTGTGAAGTGTTTGCAAGGTCAGTATTTGACGACAAGACAGGATGCACACTGTCCAGGTAAGCTCAGAGGCTTGCTGCCCCCGTCATCTCACAGCTGGCACTTCATAGGGCAGTGCATGGGCTCAGAGCATGAGCACAGCCCTCTCTGTCTCTCTTGTTCACTTAGAGGAGGGCTACATCTTCCCCTCAGGAATGCACTGGGAAGGCTGGAGGAGATAATATTCAGTTTTACTTCAGCATTGCTACTAATTGTCATCTCCTGAAATGTGCTGTATGTAGCAGACTATTTCAGTTCGTGCTTGTCAGGGAGGGAAAACATAACTGGAGAATTTTATTGTGTCAGCAGGTTGGCCTACTTAATTCTGTTGTACAGATCATAGCACAGTTTCAGAGGAACTTCTTCACCAGAAGTTACATCCTGCATGGAAGACACAAACTTTTCACAGTGACTCTATGGAAATGCTTCCCCGTGATTTCAGCTAAGCTTTGGGATGCCTACGCATGCATCACATCTGCCTACGTAACACTGACAAGTAAATCCTCAGTGTGTCTGCCAAGCTCCACACCCAGGCATTCAGCTGGAAGTCAGTTATCCTCTAAAAACTTCTCTAACAAAAAGTGTGTTCATAATCAACCACCTCACTGCAGTCATGTAAATTACCACGCTGATACTGCCACTGTGGCTCCATGTGGGTGCCTGAAAACCTTGAAAGAAAAATAAATTTAAAAGTGGAGAAGAAAACCCATTTAATTTAAATTAATGATTTAAATCCCAAAGCCAGTTAATTCTACACTATTTTTCTCTCTACAGGTAGCCTATCAAGAAGGTATTTTTCCCTACTGCAATTTCCTGTGGAATGGAAAGTGCATGCATGTCAGAGCACTGGACCTCACAGCCATCACTGCTTGGCAGTTGTGACTCTCAGTGTCTTTCTAAATGAGTTTTCTAAAAGTATATATATATATGTTACATGGTCATATCACATGTATTTGTCATACTAGAAAGGCTTTCTTCCAACCCTGCTGTTCACTAAAGAAGTTCAATTTTAGGATCTTATGCATGGCTTTCAACAAGGATAATGAAACGAGTCTCTTTTTAACATAATAGAGTATCACAGCACCAAATAAACACACCGTATCTATGATCTTTCTCTGGGCTCAGGACTGAAGTTTAGGCTGGAATGGAGACACCTTGTGTTTGGGACAGAAAACAACCTAAGTTCAAGAGGGGTCTTTGACTGCTCATGTTTCGAATGTTGAATTTTTAGGACCAATTTCTAATGACACAGAAATACATTCCCATATAAATCATAAATTCTGTTCTTTGTGGAAATCTTTTAGCATTTAGGCATTCAGGGACAGCTTTCTTCTTTTATCATAAGCTTGATTTCTCAATGTCTGTATTCATTCAAATAGTGTTTTCAGACTCAAAGAAGATCCTCCAAAAGGATATATTCTAAAGAAGCCAGGAAGTAACTTCCCAATACAGCTTCACACCTCCCCAGATGATAGTTTCAAATTAATCATCTGTTCTGGGGACAGCAGATGGAAAATAATGTTCCTGATAAAATGGGTCTAATGAGAGCCGAAGGACCCGTGCTGACTGCTAATTTTACAAGAAATCCTAAGGGGGTTTTTGATTGGATAAATGGAGAATATTGAGGTTTGCCATTTGCAAAAGAAATCCTCCCACTTCACTGATTTTGAGGAACTTTGACCAAGCAGATGACTGTCCAATCTGTTTTCATTTTGGCCTCCTGGAATTTAGAATCTTGGAATGACACTTGGGTTTATTTCTCAGTCACAGAAGAGACATGACAGCCTGATTTGAGTTCCACAACACAGCTCCAAATCCTCACATCCTTCTTCTCAGCTGCCAGAAGGATAGAACAAGGAAGAAGCTCTCACTTTCTGGGACATAAACAAAAAGGACATTATTGGATCTTAGGTATCTGGAGCAGTGCTGCAGTAAGTTCCTGCAGTATGTCCTACCTAAGCTGCTTCTTCTGATGCTGTTCTGCCTCCCTCCTTTAATACTCTTCCATTATCAGTCTTTTACTTTCTGTCCTGGGTTTTACTTGCCCAGTTATATTTTCTCCAGACAATACTTTCTCTCTCTTTCTTCTCAGGTCTTCCTCTTTTCCTTCTCATACATCCTTCCTTTCCCAATTTCTCCTTCACTTTTCTTTTAGGGTTGTCTGTTGCAGAGAGAGTAGAACCTGTCTAGCATATAGCTAGATGAAAACCATGCATTAATTTTCCCTAAAATAGATAAACTCTCTTTATAGATCTCTTAATTAACCACTCTCCTAGCCATCTCCCTCCCTTCCTGCTCAGAAGCACAAAGCTTCTGCACTCCCTGCTGTCCCCTTTTTCCTACATGCCCCCAGCACAGGCTGCTCCTGCCATAAGCCATCGTCTCTTTAATAGCAGCAGTATTATTTTTGGTACAGCAGGAACTTCATCCTGCCCTAGTTCATGCAGTGTACTTTGCCTTCTTTCCTCCTCGCACGAGTTGTTGCTGCAGCTTATCATCACACGCACTCTGCTCCCCTTCTGCTACAGCTTCAAAGCACTCCAGATTTTTTGATTTCCTTCTCCTACTGCTCCAAGACACTGAGTGATGCAGAGAACCTCCTACAGCCAGAAAGTAACTGTGATTTTTAGCGATGATGTTTGCTCTAACTATTTAAAGCACACTTAAGAAGACACATAATAAGTAGGTTTGAGGGAAGTGGTAGCAATCCACCCACTACGTTCCTTTTAGCTAACCCTTTAATTAAATATTAAAGATATGGTTCTCAGGAAGATTTAAAATAACCCACTGACAGAAAAAAGAGTTTAAAAACCAGCAGAAAATGAAATAATCCCCCCCAAAGACTTACCACACCTTCATGCTGTTTCTAACATAATTTTACTGTGCTGATGATGGAAGAGCTTTTTCTGAAGGGAAATAACTAACCTTATGCTTTCCTGTGCTAGATCACTCTCTACATTCTCAGGGAGTCTTGCTAGGCATTGCAAATTATTTGATGCTTAACTAAACATACCAGTTTCCCCTTCCATGAGGGAGAGCAAAGAAAGTTTATAAAAACTGAGAAAGTGAATTACTTGAAATGTTATTCCTCACTCAAAAGACACATTCTGCTGCTGGATGCACAGAACTGACATGCAGTTTGAGGGGAAAAGTACATATATACACTGCTTATAGCCTTGTCTCCAAGTATAAAGCAGAGTGAGATAAATGACAGCAAGATCTGGGCAGATTTGTGGTACGAAGCACTTCTCTTTGTAACTGAGTTAAGGCACACCACAAATGATCAGAGGAGAAACAGAAGGGACTACTGATGGAGATCAGAAGTGCAAGAAACCAGGTATGCCCACAAAACTGAGTGGCTCTGACCTGCATATTCCTTTTGGTGAAGGCTTTGATTATTTTTCTCTGTATCTAGCTGACAAAGCTCGACAGCCTCACTGAGCAGTGTTTTTGCACCAGTACTGCAGGAATATCTGCTCTGCTGCTTCTTCTTTTGTGTTTGAACTCCATTGTACTGCTTTTGTTCTTCTATGCTGCGTGTAGTTTTAAATCTAACTCCAGAGCCCCAAGCTCTCTGTATAGTCTCCAATGTTGCTGTAATACAAACAGAAACTTGTCAGCCATTTCAGTTTGTTCTCATGTTAGTCATATAATGGAAAGTGCTTCCAAACACACACTGCTTTCTCCCTCCAAATCAGTCTTACAATCGATACTGTTCTACTTTCATTTAAAATACCACCACAACAGATACATCTATATGGTGCTTAGAATCTCACAACAGAAAACCCATTACTTTGAATACAAAAGATGGCCAAAATGATTGAATTCCCAAGGCAACAGAAACGATACTGGTGATTTTATTCAGCACGTGTCCAATACGATTCGGAATCCACATTTTTAAAATGCTTTTCTATACCATTCTTAACATTACCTTCAGCTTTTATGGAGTCCCTTAGAAAGTTGGTTTTTTTTCAATTTGTTTACCAGAAAACTTAAATTTTAATGATTAAATAATAGGACATTTATATACATCAGTGGGTTTTCTCAGATACTGGGCTCTAAGTACATACAATGTCTATTGAGTGAAAATAAAAAAGAAAAATTCCAGTCATGCAAATCATCTTACAAACCATGTTCCATTTGACTTGAAAATTTTTACTCTGTTACTGGCATATCATTTCAAAATTAAACAGATAAAATTTTAAGGTTGCTTTGTCCATTTCCACTCATTTGTTTTGCTGTTTTGAAGAACTGACAGGCCACATGCTACTGCAGAAGGTTCCGGCAGGGTAATCATTGTTCTACTACCACCAACCAACCCCTCTGAGCCCCTCTGTGGATGTGTTTTAAAAAACCACCTAACCTTCAGCTAACTGCACTGGTTTATTTCTGAACAGCACATCACAATATCAGCACAGAGAGCACATTGTAACCGGTTGGGTGATTCCACTTAATAATTTTTTAACACTAGGACCTTTCAGCATTTTAATTCTGGTTTCATTTATGAATTAAAGGTCATATATAGAGCACAAATGAGGTCTAAATTTAGTCACAGCAGACCACAGTTCCACATAAAGACAAATCTTCAAGTTATGTTGACCTGCTAGGAGACAAAGATAAACAGCACAGCAAACATGTACCTGCAATGCACTGCTTCCCTATTAAATATTAACTGTTTCATTTACATTTAAATGAACTGAGCAGTAATGGATAGACTTTCCAGTACTGCTGTTTGGTGCTGCTGTCATGGAAAGAAGCTGAAGACAATGTGGGCTGTATGGGGGCAAATGACGCAATCTCAGCATCCGCTCAAGTGACTTCAATGATGACCATTCTCCAGTCTTGAAATATAATCCTACACAGCATCTTTTTTTCACTCCCTCTGTAAACACATCTGTTCATAAATAACTTAGATGTCTCCTTGACATTCATGGTATGTAACTGAAGCTGAAGTAGAAAAGGATGGGCGGTGTACAGCACTGAGGAGATGTCACAGTACTTTTGTTCAGCATTTTTGTCAAGTGCAGGTTGCTAACATCAGCCATCAGAGACGGGTGGGGTGACCCACCCATATTTTTCATGGGTCTTCACCAAGCTCTTAAATGTTGCTTCAGCTTCCTTTCGACTGAATGACTTTTTTGATTTGCCAGCTTTTCTGCAGATACGGCCCTGCGCCAAACACAAAAAGAAAACCTTCATTAAAGATGTGAACACGCATCTGGAAACCACAGCTTAACTTTTCAACTCATCAGGACAAGAGGCGTTCACTTACGGGTTCCAGCAAGCACAGTTCCCAAACTTGAGCAGACAAATGCATTATTAGAGATGATTTAAAATGATATTCAGTGAATGGGTAAAAAGGAGGAGAAAAAAATAGCAATAAAAAAGAAGGCATCAGGCAAGCTGTTCCCTCCGGGCGAGCCCCTGTGCTTGGCTGGCTTGGCTCGCAGCAACCCATGGCTGCTGCTGCAGCCGTGCCTCAGGGCTCACCTCCCTCTCTGCTTCTCTGGGACACCCCCAGCATTCTGTGCTTGGCCTGAGGCCACCCATGCCCACCCTCCTGCCCAGCCCAGGGCAGCCCTGGCAGGCAGAGACTGCCCGGGCATGGCTGCTCTCAGGGCTGCCCATGTCTCGCCCCCCGCTGCCACTACGCAGCCACACCAAAAATGACATCTGTCACACACTGCATCCCTCCTCCTGCAACCCACCCCTGGGAAATGAACAGCTCTGCCCTTTCTCAAAGGAGTGCCTTAAACCAGCTCGCTTCCATCTTAAACTGAAAGTTCGAATTTGTTTGTTACTCCTTCATGCCAAGGTTGAAAATGAATGAAAATATACCATTTGCATATACTGCATTTTTATTACTCTGCTATTAGATCTTACCTCTAACTGCACAGCAGTATGAAAATTCAGATCCTTGTTTGGCAGTAGAGACTTTAGTGAATTATCAAGAGCTTACCTTATTTTTCACATTGGTCTGTGTCAATTACCGACCAAGAGAGACGCAAGAAAGAATTACAGCTGTAGGTTAATACCACTCTACAACAATGAATACCTTTAAACAAAATAATTAAAATAAAATATATGCCTTTAAAGTATTTGAGCCTACTGGATTGGTTACAAAACAGAAGTTTATTAAAGACACTAGTCTACTAATTTTAGTAATTGTTTGATAGATTGCACTGAAAGCCTTTTTAACAATAAATTGTATTTGATGAGCGGATACCATGTTATAGTGTTACAACTACTAAGAACCAAGTTAGTATGTTCTCACTTTTTTTTCTGTTCTTTAGCTCAAAAGTCATCTTTTTCTTCCCTGATTTTACTGTCAATTTGGAATTTAACCCAAAATCTGGCATTTGCAATAATAGCCTGCAACAAATACTGAGAAAATAGTCAGGTATATGGAGGGATGAAAAGGGGGAAATGGGAAAAAAGAAAACAAAATCTCTCCTCAGAGTATCAAATTTACTTTTACAGACTAAAATGAGTAAGATTAGTCTGCAGTGTGGACAAACAATTTCTTTCTAGAAAGCTGTTACAATATTGCAGAGGCTTTTGTGTTCAGCACTGCTCCTGTTACAACAAAACCATGGTCACACGAAAGAAAAAAGCTGTTTCTTACTCCTGTTTTAACAAACAATTTTTTGGTGCAGTTTGAGTTGTCTCTCAGAGCACACCTTAACCAAAGATTACAAACACCCTCCAATTCCCACCTTGATTTGTTCACAGTCAATTTATACCCATTTGTTTTTCCCCATAACAGCTGTTTCACCTGTCAATGCTTTTCCTCCCCTTTTTCCCTAGCTGCCATTTACAGACTAGAAATCTATTTCCTCTTTAAACCCCCTTAAAAGACCAAAAAGCTGGACACCTACATATCCACACAAATTTGGCAATTAATATGTCCCAAATAAGGATGATCTGAATGGTTCTCAACTGAGTCCTGATCATAAATTTTCTTAGAAAATGCTCATTTTTAGTTGTGACAGATGGAATAATTAAATAAAGCTGGGTAACATATTTTTAAAATCTTATTGAATAATTATCAGACACAATTATATCATATATGATTATCAATCATAATTATTCTGCAGGACTATTTTTCTGGTTACAAAACATTTCATATTTTCTTTCTAATCTAGGGTTTTGTTGGAAACACACTTAGAGAAACACAGGAAAAGATAAAACAAAGTGCAAAGAAGATTAAATCAGCACAGAAAATGCTGCCCTCAAAATCTCATCGATGAAATACTTTTGAAAGTAAATATAAACTTACTCCACTGCTTAATTTCTGTATTAGATCCATTTGCCATCTCCTGTGTTTTGCACATTATTTTTTATCCTTTAAGGCTTTGATACCTTTCTGAATTACAGGCATAGCACCTAGGACAGTATGATTCACCTAGAAATAGGATCTTTGCATTGTGAACAGCTCATGTTTGGTGTTGACTGTGTACAGCTTTCAAAGCAGGAACGTAAGAATTCTCTGGTGTCGTAATGATGTGGTAAACATCATCACATCATGTAAAATGTTACTGGAGCCATATCAGATGAAAGGAGCATAATTTCATGAGTTTATTCTGAAACCTTTCTGTTATTAATGCAACAGATCATTAAATCCACTTCCACACTGGTACCATATGCAGGTTGTATGTGAACTGCACCATCAAAGACCAGCTAATTCTACCCTGCTGCAGTCCATGTATTTCTATCCTTATACAGAAACTATGGGTGGCATGGTCAGCACTGTCTCTTATTAACCAATATCCTGTCAGCTGTTTATAATTTGGATAAAATTTAACCTCCTAGACTGAAAGTTTCCCTATTTGGTGCCTCAAGTAAACCTGGGGTAAAAAAAAAGAAGGCTGGAATTTCAGCTGACTGACTTCAGATGCTTTCAAGCCTATACTTGGGTGGTATCTACCGTCTTACTGCTTTGTATTTTTTTGCCATTCCCACAAAATTCTTCCCAAGTTTAAGTAAAAAATGTCATTTTGAATGCAATTATAGAAGAGTGTCAAATGTTTTACCAGGCACTGCTACCAACCTTGACTACAGTTTATTTTCAGCCTGCTACTTAAACATGCAGTCATTTTAACCCTGGACAGGAGCCTGTGAGCTGCTGCATTCTGTAAACATGGCAGTGATGGTAAATACAGTATGTAAATACGTGCTGTCCAGAGCTCTGTTGGGCACAGCTGCATTTTGACCAGTCCCCAAACCACATGTGTCACCACTGCCGGGGTAAGGAATACAGATCATTTGCATGGCTGATGTCTTGATGTGTCCAGCACTACATCAGGGAAAGCCATCAAACTGGTATCTGAACAAGATCAAAACATTCCACAAGAGGTTACAAACAACAGCAAAAACCCAAGAAAGCCTTTCATAAAGATATCACTGTCGACTTCAGCTCTGGGAAGTCGCACCAGGAGCTTATTTAAATACTTGCAATACTTTCAGACACTCGCAGAGCGCCTTTCATAAAGGGATAACTGAAAACCTAATTAAAGAGTTGGAGAGAACGTTTCAGATTTTGCCATCTGCTGTGACTTCATGTACTTATCAAGATATAATTTTAACAAGCTAGAAACATATGAAAGGTGAAAGCAATGGCACAGCACCCAACTGGTTTTTATGCAGCCGTGCTGAAGCGCAGGGGGACGTGTGCTGTGCTCAGCCTCCTCCCTCACTCATGCTCCTGCTGCGGCCAGCCTGCGTGGCACAGTGAGCAATCACATGCCACTCATCCAGGCTTTGCCCAAACTAATGAGCTTGCACAAACAGCTGATAAGCATCCAGTCTATAACCCTGATAATGGTGGGCTGAAAGACTTCGTGGGACACGATCTGCTGTGGGCAGCCTTCTCAGGACCCTGGCCGTACCGAGGGACCAACCACTCCCTCCTGCCATGTTCAGCAAAAGACACAAGGTGAATCTCACCCCTGATTTGTCCCCTTGTCCTGGTTTCAGTTGCAATAGAGTTAATTTTCTTTCTAGTAGAAGTGGTGGTTTGGATTTAGCATGAGAATAATGTTGGTAACACCCTGATGTTTTAGCTGATGCTGAGCAATGCTCACACTCAGCCAAGGATTTTTCACAGTGCCTTGTGCTCTACCTGTGAGCAGGTGCACAAGAAGCCAAGAGGGAATCTGGCCAGGAGAGAGAGCTGAACTGGCCAAAGGGATGTTCCACATCACAGAACATCATGCCCAATATATTAACTCGGGAGAGTTGGCTGGGAGGGGCCAATCACTGCTTGGCATCTGTCCATGCTGGTATTGGGCATCACTTGGTTTTCTTGTGGTTTTTTTGTCTCTCTCTCTTTAATTACAATTGGGGGGGTTGTTATTATTAGTAGTATTATATTTTACTTAGTTTCAATTATCAAACTCCTTATCTCAACCCACATGTTTTTACTTTTTTTTCTGATTCTTCTCCCCAGCCAGGGAATGAGGTGAAGGAGTCACTGAGTAGTATTTGGTTGTCAGCTGAGGTTAAAACATGACACATTCATATCTATGGACCTCTGTGGGCAAATCTGGGAGCTTTTCTACTTCCAAGTGATGCCCAGTAGTCTCTGTGAACACAGCTCCCCTTCATAATGCTCTCTGACACTGAATCACACCCTCTAAAAATATTCAACTCAACAACTATTAGCTCTTTAAAATCTGTCAGTACCACTATCAGCAATGTGCCATGTCAATTCTTCCCCAGCATCATCAGATCACAAGGTAGTCCAAAGACAGAGTTAAGTCCTGTACAGAAACCAAATATGAAGCCTGAAACTCTTGAGCCCACTATGACCATATATTTACCCACAGCTGGCCTATGGTGACATGAAAAGCAGTCTTGACATTTCTTCTGGTCCTTCCAGAGTCAGGACAGTCTCAAGAGGCTTTCTCTGGACAAAGGGAGTTCCCTCTCTTGTCAAATAAATGATGGTAGCTCCCGGATCCAAACCTAATAATTCTAGGACAGTACCAGGTGTGCTTCCATGTGTGGCCAGCTGGCACTCCCTAGAAGGACAGGACTATGTAACAGAGGTCAGCCTTCCACGGGATCATACAATCACCAAAAGTACTGGCTGGAAGGGACCTGTGGTGGTTTCCAAGTCCAGCTTAGACACTTGGAACTGAACTGCCAACACAGGTCAGCTCTGGCACTGCACAGTCAGGTCCTGAACACTTCAAGGTTGTGCTCAGTCCACTCCTGATGCCACTCCCTGCTTCATTAGGTCCCAAATTTTCAGAGATTTAGTGTACACAGCCATGAGCCCTTACAGGGCTGACGCTATTGTGGAAACAACATAAGACCCTGTGCTGTGGATCTCTGAGGTGTCACAGCAAACTTTCAGTCACACTCAGACATTTTACCTGGACCAGCTAACAAAAAGCTGTACATTTCCAGTAGTGCACAGCTAAGAAACTCAGAAGCAGGCAAACCTTCATGTTGTTAGCACAGCTCTTAACAATCTCCTCAGCCCTGTGTATTTTCATTAGTCCTGGCAATGCAAATAACTCCAGGTTGGTCTCCCAAGGGCAAATCACACAAGCCTTCTGTACATGGGGCTAAACTTGGCCCATCATGTAAGCCGGCATAAGGACACGCGGATGGCTACAGTTTCCTTTTCTGCCTCCATCTCTTAACAGATCTCTACAGCAGGTTCTGCTGACCCAACCCTAGGTAAATGACAAGAGATGGAAAACAAGCAGAGAGAGAGAAGCACACAAAAGACTGCAGGAAGTCACTATGCCAGACACGGCATGTGGGGTGATCCCTCCATGGACAGGAAGATGATCCACAAGGATATGCCCATTTTCCAAGTCTGTGGTGCCAGGCCTCTCCATGGACGACACAAAATCTATGGATTTCCTGAATATTGAAGCTTGCTATGAGTTTCCAGCACATGACATGTTCCATAATGTGCCAGTGACTAATGGCTTTGGGCCCCAACTATTCTATGCAAACAAACATTTTCTGATAAGGAACAGAGGCACTCAGTGCTTAAGCCTGAACCAGCCTTATCCTAGAATATTTAAGCAAGCTTTCAGGGGAAAATATTTCCACTGGCTTTAGAGAAGCATTCAAAAGCAGAGCGATGCTGAAGTGAGTACTGTCATGCTCTCAGTGCAGTGATTGCAATGTGTCACAACATCACTGTTAGAGTGCAATATATACAGTCTCTCCCCCCAATTACACGGTTTATAATTTTTTTCCTTCATGTACTGATGAGGCGCAGTTAATCATGTCTCAAAAACTGCACACAATTTATATTGCACTGTATACGATTATTAGCTGTAGCTAAAATCTAGCGGTATAGAAAGTGATACAGACAAATACTCATAATGTTGCAGCATAAGTAAATTAAAACAAGGAGGTTTTCCTGCAAATGTGTAATTTCCAAAGCAGTACTTCCATGCCTTTTTTGGTCTCCTTTTTAAGAATAATCCATAAAAGAAGTGAAAAAGTAGCAAGTTCTGCCTTTAAAGCATCCTACAAATTGTGCCTTCTGGGACCATAACTGTTCTTTGTCCAGGAAAAAGAAATCTGAGTTGCAGCTGAGTAATTATTTATGCTCATTTGTCTGTGCCAGTAGCCTGGTGCCAGTAGCTCTTAATCGATACAAACGCTTACAGCCCCAATCTCTGTCTGACAGCTACAGAGCACTGTGCTGCTCTTCCTCGCCCTCCCCTAAGTCAGCACCGAGCTGGCAGCGTCATTCCAGCACAGATGAGGGTTAAGGAACTCCCTCCCTGCATTTTATGGGTGGGACAAACTCTGTGCTGGGAAAAGAACAGGAAAATTTGGGTGGCTGGCTACATTACTGGTGACTCAAGCATCTCCAGGGCTGAAGGTATGACAACATGGTGGGCTTCTGTCAAAAGAGGCAGTCCCTGTTCCTTGCCACCAGAAGGGCACTTGCTAGTCTAGGTGACAGAGGGATATTTTCTCTGCTATGTATTCTCAGTCTTTTGCTGAGCTCCCTGGACTAGCTCTCTGTGGAGTCAGGCACTGGCAGAGTTCCTGAGGGGCAGTCCAGGCAAAAAGGCTGGGAACATGACAGGAACACTTTGCATAAGCCCACAGCTCCTCCACACCAGGAACCTGAAGCTAGCCAAACGCAGTCATGGGTGTGAACCCAACCAAAGCAAAGCCAACCCAACCATCCTCTGTGACAGGCTGTAAAGACAAAGGCACCACAGTAATGCCTATCTTCACATTCCCCTCAGTTTTACAATGCTAAAACAACAACAACAAAAAAACCTCCCAAAACAGTAGTAAAAAGCAGGTTGCCTCTGGGAACATCTAATCAAGTTAACCCCAAATTTAGTAAGATCAGAGTCACAAGTGGATGTGCTTTTCTCCTGCTATTTATATGAATGTGCCAATCTCTTGACTGCAGTGTTTCATACTGATGCACATGGACATCTACACAGAGAGCCCTCACTTTTGAGTGCTTTAAGCACATATCCTCAAATGACCTTTGGGTCATTTATAAATTTGTCTGTACTTTCCATGTGGGAAAGAGGAATGCAGTGAAGTTATATGACTTGCCCATGACTGTACCCAAAGTCAGTGGCAAAACCTCGAAGCTGAACTCAGATCACCTTTTCTCAGGCTAACTGCTCAAAGTGTGAAACAACCTCCTCTTGCAAATAATTATAGAACATTTCAATGCCAGGTATATTTAAATGGAAATAATATTGTCAAATTTATAGAAAATTAAATATTTATAGAAATTCATAGAAAATTTGAAAAACTAGTAACATCAATTTCTTCTGTTTGTGATGCTTTGTTTTTTTCATAGATGTGTATTATGGAAACGAGCCCTTCTTACTGCAGCTGGGGGCTTGTTACCATTTGTAGCATGAGCATGGAAACAGGAGAAATACCAAGTCATTCCACAGCTCATAAAGCCTGAGTATGACAAGCATCTGAGCTCCAGGCCATTTCATAACGCAGGCTTATGTCTTCCTTCCTCGGGTTTATTTTCACTCATCTTTGAATGCGGGTTTGGGATTATAACTGACTTGTAACTCTATCAAGGAGTCACTGCAGAAGTTCCATGGGTTTTGGAGAGCCTGTGCAGCAAAGGATTAAATCAATGAGGATCATCGATTTTAACAAAGAAAACGCACAAGACCGTGAAGTAGATAAAAAGACATTTTTCCAAGGACAGACTGAGCACATGCACGAGGCAGGCACGCATCTGCCACGCCTGGTTGAGGATGGACACGCCTGATGTATCCTTCCTCAGTGTGACTTTTAATGGGAATGGGGTGAATCAGACTGGCACCTTGATCCTGTTTCAGAAGAGGAATCACCTGAACATCTGAAGTGTGGTGCCCACTTACCTGTTCCGTGCACACTGGTAGGGACTGCAAGTTCATTTTCATCAAAGCACACCTACGCTTCTCCCCAGCTCAGGCACTTTCAATTCCCAGTGCAGTGCTCATTTCACTGCCAGTCAGGTTAGGTAACAGTATCATGTCCTTCCTGTAAAGCTTGTCCTGAGACTTCCAGGATCTACTCACTTACTGCTGTTTCCAGATGCAGTTAAAGGCCAACACCATGTAATGCTCAGCAGCCTTCAGAAATGACCTGTGGAGTACAGCTCAGAGCAGACCCTGCACTTTCAAAAAATACAATGATATCCAAGAGAAACCTGCTATTCCATTTACAAGTTCGACAACTGGATCATGTGCACCTTACAATTAAGACACATTTTGAGCCATTTAGCCAGCATAACTACCACAGAATCTGAGGTTCTCCCTGTTTAGCTGCAGAGGAGTTGCACCCAGCAATCCTCCCACCGCCCATCTCCCTGTGCACTGAATGTCAGCATTACCTTTTTTGGCATTTACAGGAGAAAACTGGAAACTGCATGTGAAGGACTGAATACGTCAAGGAAAAGAAGAGCCCTTCACTGACTCTCGCCAGCCCAAAGGAGCTTAGGAAAAAGAAACACAGTAAATAATTATGTTACTTAACCACCATCCCACTTTGTGAGAGCAGATGCCCACAGGGGGACATGCCCCAGATCATGCTTGGCAATCAGACTCCCAGGATATGAGGAGATTAATTACTCTGGAGTTACAAATCTTCAATCTGGAAGTACCCAGCCATGCATGGAAATCCCTGGGCATTGTGTGGATGCTAGGAAAGCTGCATATTTTCCAGGCTGGCCTGTAAAAGGAAGAGTAAATCTTCCTCACAATAGAAAGTGGGTTATTTAGGTTACTCCTTCAGGACATCACCCTTCGTGACTAGGCTTTTTGCATTTGAAAAAATACAATTTTCAATGAAGCATCTGACAAAGCACCCCAACGCTTCACGGTTCCTTCTGCCTGAACGCTCACTCTGAAGAAAACGAGCACTTCTTATATAATCCAGGGAAGAAGAATCTTGCTCTTTTCAGCAAATTCAATTTTCTCACAAAATCCAAAGCCACGATTCTTTCAAATTCTTATTTAGGAGATCAGCTAAGTATTGCCAAGAAGAATAAAAGCATGTTTTAAAATTAGTAATTTAGCTCAATTTAGGGATGTCATTTATTTGATGACTATTTTAACAGTAATAAGAATAGTTAAAAGTATTTTACAATTTTCATTTTTATGCTTTGAAGGAGAAAAATGGAGATTATGTTCCCTTTGCTTTTTAAAAGAATTAAACCAACCTTCTATTTCAATGAGCTGGAATCCCTGTGTCTTCATTCCTCTCAGTAGAATATATTTGCATAATAACAGTGGATGGTCAGAACACCAATATATCAGAGTACACATGAACAATTATTTTTTCCAGCCCATTTATCAGGCCCAGCATCTCAACAACACATGCTCCCACTAAAACTTCAACTTCCAATCCTATGTTTCTCAAAGTATATGAAAGAGACATCTTAGAAGACCAATAGATCTGATTTTCCTCTCTAGACAAACAATATTCTGTTATCTCTTTGGCCCAGCATTTATACTTTTTCATGGAAAACAAGACCCCAAACACAGTCTTGGTCTCCTCTGTCATCTTTGTATATGAGTCGGTATTTTTCACCCATGGACCTAAAGCAACGTTTCCTCCCTTGAGGATCACTTGCTCAGGCAACTAATCAAAAGCAAAAAGGAAAACAATTCCATTTTTAAGGCCCTGATAGGATACAATGGCTCCAAATAATTCAGAGACCACTGTGCTCTCTGTACATTTCTGCAGCCTTTGAGATTAGCTGATTTATTCATGGCTACACTCCTCAAACCCAGCATCTGGAATATGAAAACCCATGGATTTGCAATTAATTTCTGCTATAATATTTGAAAGACCTGGAGTCTGCTGACCTCCTGGACACCGTGCAAGTCCCATCTGCTATCTGCTCGCTCACACTTTTGTTTGAAAGGATGAAAAGGGAGCAATTTAGACTATGATTAACAGCTACCTTCTGTAGCTGCTTGTCATAAAACTAGCCCATTTCTGCTGTTTCAATCTGGTAAAACTCAGCTGGGATATTCGAATCTTTAAAATGGGAAGATAAATCTGTTTAATAGTCATACAAGGCACACAGCATTTGAAGCAGACTAATAGGATTCCACTGAGGTATTTCTAAAGTTACAATGTGAGAGATCAAAGTACTAGACACTAACAACTTTTATTTGAATTCAGGACCTTTTCTCATACAAAATTAAAGCTTAACTATAAACTATATCTTGATTTTTATTTAGATCATTCTATAGAAGCCCACAACAGCAAGAATACTGAGAATTTGGGGTACTCTATTCCTACTGTAATATGTCCCAGCAAAACTTCTATGTTTCTTCTATTCCCTGCAAGAATCCTGGAAAAAAAATTATGCTCCTCCTATTGACTGGAAGAACAAGGGAGTACTTCGCTCAAAACAAAGACCTGTCTTCATGGCAATCTGCAGAGCTGACAGTTACCTGGCAGCTGCCTTTGTCTGGCAGTCCTGTCCCCAGCCTCCATGGAGAGGACAAGGGACTAGGCAAAAAGAAGACAGGGCATCTACTGGTGAGCATCACCACAAGCTTACATCTAAAGTCCCCAAGGCATCAGGTGCAGCTCTGTTGCTCTCAAAAAAAGAAAAAAAACCCAAAACCCTGGTGTACTACTTGAACACTGGTATATATAGCTTTGTCCTCTTTTAAATGTCCTCCAAACCATTCTGCCCAGTGAGAATGAACACATCTATTAGAAGGCACAAAATCCTCTCTTACTTTTGGACAAAATCCACTCTGTTTCCTTTGGGACCACATCATCTGCCATGTTTTCAAAGGAGAGAGATGACTAGTCCCCGAAACATGGGCATTGATCTCATCTGTGTGCACTGTCCCTCAAGGAGAGCCATGATGAACCTCCTGCTGTGACACTGCTTTCCTACAACTGGTACCCACCCTTTCCTCCTTCCATTATTGATATTATTGTGACAATGACACCATTATCTAGAAGGGGAGAGCAACTGACTAATTTTTAAACCTCTCTCTGAAATTATCAATAAATCATTTTAAAAGGCTCAGAATGAGTAATTCTCCATAGGCCACTTGCACGGCCTGGATAGACACAGAGAACAAGGGAAGCTCTGCCTAGACAGACATGTCAAGAGTTGCCTCCAGGACGATAAACAATTGGTATTTAAATTATTTCATTAGCATGACCCCACCTCCCTGGCTGGCACCCCAGCTCTGCAGCAGCTCACAGCGACTGTTTCGCCAGTTCAGCAGGGCCAAGCTCTTGCCTGTGATGACAGGAGCCAGTGAGCAGCTGACTGTGCAGGAAGCAAGTACAAAGTCATCCCTTTAAAAGCCAGGCTACAGTTGAGTTAAGGACAACACCAAGTTTTTTAAAATAGGATTCTGGATCCCAGACAGATAAACAGTTTTCGGCCTTTGATGTACTGAGAATTCCCCTCAAGATACTGACTAGAGCTGTGTGAATAATTGATTTTCTCAGCTGAATAGCTGAAGCAACCAACCAAACAAACCCCAACTTGTTTGTTAATTAACATTTTTTCCTTGAAAACTGAGGGGGGAAAAAAAGTTATATTTGGGACTGTTGAATTGTTATATTCAAACAAAAGTCATTTCTCTTCCATGTTAAACATTTTTATTTACAGACAAAAAAATCTAAAAATACAGTGCTAGATTCATGATAGGAAGCTAGGGTGTGCATCCCATAAGGTAGGGCATCTCTCAAGCAAGGTCACCTGACGCATATTGCTCTGCTTGGTGAAATCTAGAGAAACAGCTACCCTGCTTTAAAATCCAAGCCCTGGGAGATATGCTCACCTCTGGGAAGGTGGACACAGGATTCACCACTTACAAGCTCAATGCTAAAAAGTAACAGAAAAGTGCCAACTCTTAGTTTCTCTGATGCACATTTAAGTCTCTGTACAGACACAACTCCTGAGTCATATCCCATGAGATGTCAGAACGACTTATCTAAATTTCTCTTCTATTCTGCTAAAAGGTCTGTGAAATCTATGAAAAAACATCTGAGTTTGTCAAGAATCTTAACTGTCTGAAAATGTATTTTCAATGGTAATTTTATCTGCTTTTGGATCACTTTGTCAAAACACAGAAGGCCATACACGCTCACAGTTACTACTAGCTCTACCAGCAGACCAAGAAGAGCTGTTTCTCTTTGAAGAACCAGCAGAGAATGACAGTGCCACAGTTGGCTCAGCAAAGTGGGACTGATGAGAAATGTCTCATGAAATGAGCCACCTTGGTTCTATCCCCTGAACTGCCCCAAGGAGGAAGGTGTGCCAGTGGAACACTCAGCCCTGCCCACTCACTGGTGCCCGTGCCAGCCGGGCGCACTCTTGGATGCGTCACAGGCTGGAGTATTCACGGTGATTTCATGCTAAATCATGGCGCTTGGGAACGAGTGACAGTTCTCTGGAAGGTCCCTTTGACTCACTGGTGGTGGCAATGCCCCATCTCCCCCTCAGCCCAATGGCTGCTGCCATCTGCCCAGGCAGGTGCATTCTGAGGCGACAGGGAATGGCCCTCACCCTTCCAGCCTTGAACAGCATCTTGAATATTTCATGCTGTTGCAGGTTTCAGGCTGCTTAGAGAAATTACACAATTAACCTGGTGACAGCCATGGCTATTTGTTCAGGAAGGCTCCTTGCAGGCACCAAGACTGCCCACAGCAGGGCAGGAGTCACCCAAACCTGGCCACACAGCGCTGGGGAATGCAGCACCTCTGCCCTCGATGCTCCGCCAGATCCATTTTTATGTTTAAAAACTAACTGGTCAAAAGTAGATCACCTGTAAAATGAAACAGGGATGGGGAGTGCCAGTTGTATTTTGAGCCCTATTATGCAATGGAGTGGGGATTACATAACGAGGGGAGTGCAATTACAGAAATGTGGCTCCCATGACACAGAGCCCAGCTACGGTGACAGGCAGGCAAACCATCACAGGCTACATCTCTCTAACCCAGAAAATAAATGTATTGACCGTACTGCCTAATAACCTTTCCACATGGATTGAACAATCTGAGAGGTTGACACGTGCCATGTTATATCAATTTAACTACTAAATTGCTGTCAGCAGTTTATTTCTGCCCTTTTTTTAAAAAATTCCATCTCTTTTTTTGTCATAACTGACTTCGCAAACTTCTGGAAGAATATTATTGAAACTCTTGCTTTTTAAATGCATTTATTAATGATGCACACATAAAGACCCTCTGGTCATCAAAAATTGCTACTACTTTCTGGAAATCTCTTAAGTGGTTTAGGGAAGAAAATTGTCAGATTATATAGCTGAGAATTATGTATTATATAGCTGAGAATTTACTAATAAAACAATTCAGTGCTTCTCTTCACTGAGCCATTTTCTGATCCCAGTAAATATTCATTTAACCCCTTCAACATTCAACACCGCAGAAAGAGGCTGAACTGTTACAAAATGAGAGAATTTACCACTGTCCTTCTAAATTCTTGTAACAAGTAACAACCATGACCTCTCTAAAAAGAGACGGGTTAACAAACAGTGAGATGCAGTAAGAGCAGTTACAGAACTTCAACGTACCTCAGGGTCCATGTTAATTAAAACTATTTTTTTTTTCTTGGTAGATTTTTTTTATATCCCAAGGTGACCTAGGAAACTTGACCTCTTGAAATGAAGTGCAGAGAAAAAAACCATCTGATTTAAAAAAGGAGCAGTAGGCCCATATCAAATAGGTTAAAGGGAAAAGAAGCCACTTACAAAAGAGCCTGTTGAAAAATCAAAATTAATTTCCGTCTTAAGAAGGAACAAGCTTTTACTTCTGCTCAGGCAAACAGTTCCACAGAAGCAACAGGAGTAACCTCGTTTTTAAGCAAATAAAGAGTTATGTTATTATTTACCCTTTCCCCACCTCCTTGCCAAGACAGAAATTTAAGAAGTTACTTTAGTATAATTTACTAACAGAGCTGTGCATGTCCCCTGAGTTCAAGGGCATTCACGAACAGGAAAACCACCCTGTCACAGCCATGTGTGCCTTGCCCACTATATAATGTGTAATATAAAGCATAAAGAGCTACTGCCTACCAGCAATATTTACCCATTTATTAAAAGTGGCTTATGAAATATGTCTCTTCTACGGATATTCTGCAGGAGAAAAAGGAAAAAAAAAAAAGCAGCATAAAATGCACCGATTCAGGTCAGAGGCGATCTCTGCCAGGAGAACCGATCACCTCCTTTCACAAGGAGAGCTGGCAGGGACCGTCTGGCTGCTGCAGCTGCAGTACCTAGCCCAAATTACTTGTTCCTTTCGGGCCGGACGATTTGAAACCTGTACAAGTTTGCCAGCAGCTCGGGCAGCCACTCCCGGCGTGACCCCGCGACACACCTCAGCGCAATGTGCCAAGCCCCAAAGCGGGGTCGCCCCTTGTTCCCGGAGGGATGCTATGCGGGACAGCGCAGACAAAGACTTGGGGGCAGCAGCTCCAGCGTCGCGCCCTCCGCCAGCGGCAGCACTGCACGCAAGGGACCAGCGAGTATGGCCGACTGCTCGGTGAAGGGCAGGAGGCTCCAATCCCAAACCCCACTGGAGCCCGGAGTGCGCCCTTTTGCTGTGGGGCGAAGGAGGTGCCCATCAGGGGTAATGAGCACGATATCTTGGTGTGCCGCAGGCGGCACAGCCAAGCACAGGGACAAAAGCCGGGCGGGAGGACACGATGGATGCATGTGCTCCTCGTCCCTCCAAGCGGCCCCGCGCCTCTGCCGCACCTGCCCGAGAAGGGACTCCGGAGCCAAACACGTGTCCCTGCCTTCGCCCCACCGGTGATACCAGGTCCTCGGGGAGACCAGGCCTGGTCCCGGACAGCCGCGGGCTGCCCGCCCTTGGGGTTCCCACCCGAACACCGCTCAGACGCGCACCCGGAGCGATGGATGCGTGTGCTCCTCCCGAGCAGGGAGCCCTACCTGCCCCTTGACCAGGCTGGCGGCGAACTGCCTCATGACGGCCTCCACGGTGTAGGCGCTGGACCAGCCGCGGGGGGTGAGCAGCTCCATGCAGATGGCCCCGCCGTCCAGGACGTAGCCGTTCTCCAGGCGGGGGCTAAGCACCCTCATGAAGGGCGGCGAGAAGGGGAAGTTGTCGGGGAAGGTGAGGTTGAGCAGGATGTACTCCGTGTTGGTCTCCTTCATGTCCTGCCACAGCACCGAGTCCTTGTCCACCTGGTGCAGCTTCACGTTCCAGTCGAAGAGGCTCTCGTCCACCAGCTCCACCGAGATGAAGCGGTCGCTGAGCCGCGCGATGTCCTGCAGCTCCTTCATCAGCCGCCGGGTCCGCACCTGCGTGCAGT
>VYXD01011402.1:65509-112393 GCA_013397195.1 Hylia prasina | reverse complement strand
ACCCGCGGGTGCGTGGGCAGGTGTTGCACACGTACGTGTGTGTGTTCGCGCGTGTCGGCGCCCACACGGCCGGGAAAAGACACCGCGGCAGCTCCGTGCACGTGTGTGCGCACGGACAGAGCCCGCACCTAACGCAGAGACAGAAGAGCTCTGTGGTCATGTGTAAGGACACGATGGCATTTAAGTGCATGTGCGTATATCTATTTACACATACCTGCCTAAACACATATAATCACATATGTAATGCCTGTAAAAATCGATATATAAACATGGTTAAAAAATAGTTGTAAGTGCATGTATATGTATATGTGTGTGTGTGTGTGTGCGCAGGCATTTTGGTATTTGTTATGTTGGAAATGATGGGACAATCTTGCTTTCTTCTGTACAGCAGATATATATATCCCATCCCTCCTGCTCCCCTCCAGACCAAGTAGGTCTGTCCTCCTGGGACTCTAGCACAGGAAGGAGCAGCTGATTCCCAAAGTCTCTATCCCCACCATCTTCTTTACCTTCAAAGACTGGAAAAGAAAAAAAACAATAAATGTTTTGAATTGGGGAATAGCGAAGGCAGGCCCCAAAGCGTGGTTACATCTGTTGTGCGGAGGATGTAAAGCAATAAGCAGTGTGTGCACATAGCAGCATTATATTCCATAACACATTTCCCAGTGGAAGAATCTGGAGGTGGATCTCCTCTTGCCTCCCTGAAGACTCCATAGAGCAATGTCAGGAGATACTGGCAGAGTTGACCTATGTGTGACAACCAGTGTTTCTCCACTGGCCTGCTTTTAACAGGATGAAGATGAAGGGCTGTGAGCAAACTATCAGTGATGGCCTGGGAGGCCCAGGTGCCACTCCACTGTCCTTGTTTGCTCCTGCCCTCTGTCCTGTTGACCTTGCCAATCCAACAGCGTGATAACCCTGGGAGTTGATCTGATCCTTTCCTGTGTGCAGATACCCAGCTGGGTCTGTTGCATGAGACGTGTTTGCTAAATCCCCTACCCCTGAGAAGATCTGTACTGTCAAACACTGTTGACAGAGTGTTTCCCTGGAGGTCAGACATCCAGGCGAATGTGAAGTGGGTGGAGGCTGAAGTGTCAAAGATTGTTCTGTTCTTCCCATATTCATCTTTACCTCCTACATTTGCCTGAGCAGTTGAAGAGCCTTCAGTTTATAGGTTATTGGAAACTGTGTCCAAGCCTTCTCTCAGTAGCCTTCTGCTGTGGCAGAAATGCCACTCCCCTGAACTATTGATGGCCCGTCCACGGAGCTGGGAAATTTCTGAAATGCAGACAAACTGCACCCAGACATCTCGTGGTGTGTGATGCTTCCAGGAAACAAGTAATCTGTGCTTCATCAGGAAAATGACTCCAGCAGGACTTGCAGGGGGGAAGCTAAGGCAGACATGGAAAATTCTCATCAGCATATGGAGCAGGGCACTGAGAAACCTGATGGGACAGGTTGAAAGACTGTTCCTGCTCTGGTGCAAAAGCTGGCAGTCACAGAATCTTCACCTGCAGCTTCAATCCCCATGGGCAGGCAGGTGGAAGAAGGCACTCGATGGTCACCTCTGGATGAATACCTAGGGTAAGGCAGGGTGGTGTGGCACAGAACTGAACCACACTGCCAACCAGCAGCGTTAGCCTTGGTGTCGCCCACATTAATGTTTTAAACTGAAAGGTCCCTGCATGGTGTCCCTGTGGCAGGTGGCAGCAGGAGCTGTGATCATTAATTCAACATTATGGAAGTTGTTTACCTATCTTACATAACTCAGGTGCTTATCCAGTGGTGAAGCCAAAAGGAAAGAGCAAGGTCTCTGCAGAAGGGAGGCCAGAGCCAAGCATCCCCTCTGTGGCCTTCCACCACTGCTCTCTGAAATGGTACAGGATTAATGAACAAAGTGATGAGAAAGTTGTTTCAGTGATGGGGAAGGTGTAATAGCTGTGCTTGGCCAAACAGGGTTCTGCTGCCACAGGGTGCTGCTCTGGTGGTGCTGAAAGATACTGAAATTCGTCAGAGTTTGTGCCCATACTGTCTGCTGAAGTGAGGGAGAGAACTCTTCTTTTTCATATCCAGGCTTCCTCAGCAAGCAAGTTATTTGGTTAGTCCAGTATGGACTCTGGATGGCTTGAAGTCAAGTCGTGAGGGAAAACAAGTAGTAAAACATCTTGCAGGGGAGACTTCCCCTGTATCTACACTGTCCTTAGACACATATTCCCTGTCTGACAAAAAACAAGATCAAATTTGGTCCATGATCTCTCTTTACACATTCCTAATAAATTTCTGTTCCTTAGTATCTTAAATAGTAGAAACATATCTATTAACTTTGTTCATTATTATACCTTCTCACCAGTTTGCCAAGTGCAGGAGTCAAACTGAACTCACCTGCCATCTCCCAGACAAGGCTCTCCTGTCCTCGGAGCAGGACTGGTTGATCCACTTACATAAAGACATCCTGATGCAATGACTTTCAAATCAGAGAGGCATCTGGGTAGGAAAAACAGACTGACCTCTGGCAGATATTTCTCCTACGTATTCAGCTGGAGAGCTGCTTTCAGGCTCAGCCATTTATTAGTGACACAGGACAGCATTCAAAGCTCAGGCCTGGCAGCAGCCCTCAGCTCCACGTGGAGCGGGGTGCAGCTGATGAAGGGCATCTCTGACTCTTCTTGTGGTAGAAAAGCATCTGCTGCTAGCTGGAGATTGAACTCCCATTGCAGTGCCAATTTGATATTGGGGCTGGCAGGAAGGTGGGGTTTTTTGTGGGTTTTGTTGGTTATTTTTTTGTTCCTAGTAGGATAATATTAGCCAGTGCTTTTCTTGTTTTTATTGAGTTTGCAAAAAAGGAGTTACCTGTGGTTCAGCAAAAAGTTCATATAGGCATTGTTTACTTCCATTTAAATGCAGCAGAATTTTAATGCCGAGGGATAGAAAATGTTACTTAAATTGAGCAAGTGCACAGAAGCATTTCTAGAATGATTAGGGGGAAAAAAGCCACATCTTTTTAGGAGAATTAAAAGATTTTTTTCTTGTTTAGTACAGCTCAGCAAAGACTGATTAGGGCTGTGATAACACTTTATAAATATATTTGAGAAGTAAATGTCAGAGAGGGATATTGACTTTATCACATGATCAAATGGCAGTACAGTGAGTAATCCTGAATACATCTACACTGGAAATCTAAAGGCTTCCAGGTATATGATTAAGGAAACGTTTGAATACTCTCCTGAGCCCTGGAAGGAGTAGCTTGCAGTCTGGTAGCAAGGAGTCTGAGAAGTTTATGGGCATAATTGTACAACACAATAGAATAGGAAAATGCCTGAAGAGAGAAAATTAAGCTTATATTATGAGTCCCTGGACATCTGGTGTGTCAGTATCCCCAAGTGTGTGAGAAAATAGATTAGATCACTGTCAATTTGCATTATAATAATTCCATGCCTCAAGGCTTCCACTGGAGTTGGGAAAGATTTTATTTTATTCTTCCTGATGCATTCTCCACTGCTCTTTTTTTGCCTTCCTATGCAGGTCTAAGATAAATTGTCATAGGTGGCATTAGAATCCTAGGGTTCATGTATCCTGCTTATATACTCACGATTAGGTCAGCCTGGAATTCTTTTGAAGGAGTTATTTACCTAGGTCATCTTGGTAGGCTCCATTGATTTCATTTATAGCATGGGACACAGCCTCCTTCCTAGAATCAAATGGAGTTATATTTAGCTAATTCTTTGCAAACTTGCAAACACACACTTTTTCAGCAGGCAAGCTATTTATTAATCACTCCCTCTTTTGCCTGAGTTGTCCTGATGCTTGCTGGTATCTCACTGGGCACCTCTGACTGTTCATTTTCTGTTTGCCTCCTTTCATCCTCCAAAGTGACAACACAATTTACTTTTAGAAGGATATTCGGAAGAAAGGCATTTTCAGCAACAGCAAGAATGAAAAAAGGCACAAAAATTTTCACTCCTGGAATATTAAAACTTATAGAGGTGTATGTGTGATTCCTACATTCCTGTCAACACATCCTTTGAAGTTACCTTCATCTTGGTGTTGGTAGTTCATCTGGCAATGCTAATCTCTTTTACTGACTTAGATAAACAATATTCTTGAGGTGAGCTCCACTCAGTAGACATGATAAGCCCAGGTAAATGCAAAGAATACCTGGGTAAATGAATAGCCATTGTGTCACAGTGATAGATTTTGAGAATGAGTGAGGTAAATAATATCCATGGAGAATATGGTTGGCTATCTGATTTTTAAGTCTGCACAGCACTGGAAATGCTCAGGAGAAGCTTTTTATGTTCAGGATGTTCATGTCCATGTATTGCTACTTGCTGACTAAAAGACATTTGCATCTGGCAATTCTGAATCACAGAACTCTGTGTCAGAAGTGACCTTCTCACATACACACACAAGTATTTTTAAATTCTTGCACTCATACACAAATTCAAGATGTGGCCAGTACCCTAAAGAGCAGAAGTCACGCACAAATTTCTCCCCAAATAAAGGTACCATGCATGCTTTACCTTGTTCCACCTTCAGCCTTGACATCTGGCCTCGTTTTTGTCCTACAATATCATCTTTGAAGTAATTCCATACCTGCTCATTGAGGAAGCTGTGTGCTGTGGGATGGTTGGAGGAATGGCAACTATTTGATGGTCCCTCCACTTAGGATACCAAAATTTTTGTTTGCATGACTCTGTCAGTTATGACTAGAATTTTTAAAGGCCTGAGATCATGAACTTTTCTAAACTCCTACATATAACCAGAGAGCCAAGGCCATTGGTCAGGCCTTGCAACAATCCTGCTTTTAACTGGGGGCAAACAATATGAATCTGAGCCCCAGGTAGCCCCTTTTTTGCAGAGTATCCTGATCATGGATGGCTCTTTACCCCAAGAACAGTCTGAGGGGTCTCATGCCTCAGCTGCAGTCCATTCCACGTGAAGCTGAGGGCTGCTGCCAGACCTGTCTCACTTGTCAGTGCCCAGCAGCTGGGCCTGAAAGCAGAATGCCAGGTGTTCCAGTACCCTGGTTCACAGCACCAAAAGGACACATGGATATGTCTTATTACCTGCTCAGATCACCAGATTAACCTCTGGCTTGGCAAAGGCACTGTAGATCATCTAAGCAACAGAGGATGTTGTTGTAAACCACACAAAATTAACACAGAGACACCAACTTTAGTTAAACTTTAAAGGCAGAATGCTGGAATTTCAGTGACTTAGTCTCAAAGACCTTATGGTGCCATGAAATAATTTTTAGATCCTGAAGATTTAAATGGCATCACAGACCTTTTGCTCTCCTGAAGTGACAGGAACACGATTAAGTTCCATAGTACAAAGTGCTGAGGGGCCAATGATAAGGATTTTTTACATAAATCCAGAGAAGCAGACAAAGAAGAAAGAGATTAAAAAAGAAGGATGTGTTGGTAGAAGGGATTAAAAAGATGTGCTGTCAGAGTGATGCAGCTTTAAAAGAACAGGTTGATGTGGCTGAAGATGGCACTCAGTAAGGTATTTTGAGTAAAGATGGGGAAGTATTAGCACATTTGTATAAGATAAGATCACATTTGGATCCCAGAACAACACACACTCCTCTTTGATGCCAGCTCAACAGTTTTTCTTTGACCCCAGTCAATTCTTTACCTTTACATTCCCTTAAATCTCACCATATTATCTCATTTTCCTCTTTACAGCACAAAGCCATAAGAAAGGTCACTTGCAATGCATTTATGGGCAATGAACTCTTCCTCCTTTATCCTAAGATCTTAACATCAGCCTGGTCATCACAACAGTGAGAGACATGTTTTAGCTTCTTATTTCTCAGTGCCAGTTATAAACCCCAAACTACTATGCAAAAAAATTCAAAAGGTGCCAAAGGATTAGAGAAGCTAAATTCTTTTAAAGATAGTTAGATTAGTTGCAAGGCTACTGATAATGGCTCAGTTTCTTTAAAATGAGGAGTGTTTATTTGCTTACTTTCATACAGTGTCGCCAGGAACTGAGATCAAGTCCTCACGTCCTGATCTTGGAGAAGCTGCTGCTGCCACCAGCTGGTAGTTCCCTGGTCCTTGGCTGGAGAGATGAATACATAGCTTACACAAAGAATTCCCAGGGAGACAGGTGGACCCTCAAGGAGGTCGCATCTATGGAATGTTATAGAAACATTGATCCAGTCTGAAGTACATTTTGGAATATGACAGAAGACCTACATTACGTGTAGATGTGGGACTTAGGGACATAATGTGGTGGACTTGGCAGTGCTGGGTTGGTTAATGGTTGAATTCAGTCATCTTTGAGATTTTTTCCAACCTAACTGATTCGATAGTTCCATGTTAACAGGGCCAACTGATGAAAACACTCCCAGTCAGCAGTTATCAACAGGTATGGCTACAACAGCAAGCCTGCTGAATTCACAGCATCAGGCATGCAACGCTGGTTCTTTCTATGATTAGAAGACATCATCTGCTTCACCACTTAGGTTCAAGAAATAAATGTTTTGGGTGGCAGCTCCATTTGAAGTAGAAATGACATTTCCTTGCATGATTCTCTGCTGCTTCTGCAAAACCAATAAAAGGAGGAACATAGTGAGCACTGAGTTGTATACCGTGTGAAGAACAAATAGTTTGTCACTCTCTAGCTGCACTCAGAGGTGTAAAAGAAGGGATTTTGCCACACCTGTGGAATCAGTGCAGGTCAGTAGTCCTTTGTGCACACAAAGAGGCACATAGAGATGGTGGATTATCAGAATCTGCACACAATTGTAGATCAGCTTCTGGGGTTGTCATTAGCAAGCCAACAGGATGGAGTCTTTTCTCTGGTAGGTTTAAGAACACCAGGCACTTCCTCCTGCAGCATCATCTACAAGAGAACGGTAGGGCCAAACCTGTGCTTGAGCCCTGGAAGCACTGGAAGGTACCCCAGGTGCTGGCTAGCTCTGCACTTTAGAGGGGGTTTGTCAGGGCTGGGATGGTTGTACTGTGGAGCAAACCTCAGCTGGCTGCTTCATATCTGGGTGTTCCTATGAAAACTAATTTGTTGCAATTAACTAATTAGAAGAAATCAGTCACTTATTTTGTGTCTAAAGAAACCTGCTTTATTTGGAATTATGAGACAGAAGGCGACCCTGGACATCCTTGTTTCTAGACTGATATACGGGAAACAGAAACAAAAAATCTTCTTGGGTTTAAGACATGCATTCATAGTGGGTTAAATTGGTTCTGTTGTAGACCTAGACTGCAAGTACAGCAGTAGTTAGTGGGTAGTGCTAAACACAGCTTCTCAGCCACAGCTGGCTATTGCAACAGAATCCTATGCAACAAGATTCATACATATTCTTGGACTCTTAGCCAGTGGTGGCATTTGTATATGAAATGAAAAAGCTGAAAAATATGTGAAAACTGGAAAAGGAGGATCTATGCAGGATTTTAGGTAGGATGTGCTTATTTTCAGAAGTGTCTCATGAGGCTTTTCCAAGGACTCATCCCTCTGCCTGTGAGACTCATTAAAGGAGGCTGTAACCAGGTCTGACATGGTGGTTCTGGTGGCAAAGGGAAGACAGAGAGTGGAAGGGCTGCTGTCAGCCCAGTAGCACCAGGGCCTTGAGCAGGCAGGGAACCAAGCACCTCCTGAATCAGTTTAACTTTTTTGATTTCCTCTTGTTCTAATAACAGATGGTCCCTTCCTTTTCCATCAGCCTTTCTCTGGCATCAGGGCAGGCTGTTCCCTACCTGTGCATGATCAGTCTTCTCTGCCATGGGCCCTAAGACACACAGTGTCTTCTGTTTCTTCAGTAGATGCCTGCTAAGGTGAAAATCAGGGAAGATACATGAGGCCTCAGCCACAACACCATGGTGAACTGTGCTCATATGGATTTTTTTACCTCCATCTCTAGTCACATTTTTTCCCATTCCAGAAGAACTGCCAGGGCAGGAGGGCCAACTGGCATTCCCTGGAGAGGTGCTCTGAGGTTGTGTCTGAAGACCTGTGCTGGGGAGCAGAAAGGAGGCAGCAGGCACAGGAAAGAGCCAAACTACGGGGTCTGTGAGGTGGTCATTGCGAGAGAGGACTTTTCCTGCTCTAGCTTTTTAGAATACAGAAAGCAGTCTGACAGCCTCTGCTAGTAACTGTTTTGGAAAGTCAGGGACACTGAAGGACCATAAAAATAGTGTTTTTATTATATGATGATAAGGCTGTACATGGTACAGCCTGAGCCAAGGGTTGTGGAGACATGCAGATGCAGGGACATGATGCCTGTTGGAATAGCGTTGGACTAACGGCCCGAACAAGGCAAATCTGAGAAAACTCATCCATACAGTTTGTAAAAAGAGGACCCTGGGGCAGTCCCTTATGCCAGACTTAACCTGGAATTTGCCTCACATCTGTCTAGTCTAATAATTCCAAATTCAGTTTGGGGAGCAATATGACAGACCGGGTGATCTGTTTACAAGTGGGACTTTATCTGGCAATACTGCCAGCAGAATTCCCAGAGGACTGCTACTGCCATAATTTAATAGTTGTATTGATGCTCTGGAGGTAAATAAAAACTTGCAAATAAAAAAAGAGCATACAGAAAGGCCAGAAAAGCGATAAAGAGTGGGGAGGCAGACTGAATTGAATAGCTGTGTTTGTGAAATAAATGTGTTCTTAAAAAAACCATTTGTGAACTCATCTAACTAGGAGCAAATCATGCAAGTTTATGTAACTGCAGACCATACTCCCTGTTAAAGGAAACATTAAAGGAAATTAGAGGTCACTGTGTACCAGATAATTGCAATCCGGTGCCATAGAGGAAGGAATAGAGAAATAGAGGAATTCTGCAGCCCTGCAGTGCATAAATAGGAAGCGATACAGAAGAAGCACAAGGCATGGGGGAACAGAGACCAACACCATTGAAGGGACCAATATTAGATTGCAATGTGCAGGTCACCTTCCCTTTTCTGCTGATATTGAAAAAAATAGAAACACTGAAAAAGCTGGAATTCATTAAAGAAAAAGGTTTTAAGAATTCAGTGTGTTTAATTTATCATATAGAAGTCTGAGAGATGATTCAATTATTTGATTAAAGCACAGAATAGATATGTATACTATCTATATCTAAACTAACCGGGTAATAAAGCATTTCTTCATCAGTTAGACAGATGTGTGGAAAGAATCAATAGCTATAAATTAGTTTTCCTCAGGCAACTTCTGTAAATAAAACCTATTTGAAGACTGAATGCTGGATATGAATCGTAAAGTACCTTTCACAGTGATGCAGGCAGATTGTGGGGACAGTGGGATATCAACATGCAATAGTGTGATGAACGAGTTTAAAATTGAAGAGTCACGTGAAGGCCCCTCCCAAATAACAGTAGAAAGAGAGTCTTCAGTGCACTGCCCGCCTGTCTCCTAGTGCCTTCCAGGAAGGAATTCTTACTGACATAAAGTATATCAGAGAGCCAGCAGGCTAGGACTTATGTCCCAAGAGTCCACAGGAAGGATGGACTGGAGGAGCCATATATTCAAGCCTTTTGCCTCACCACATTCTGAAGTCCCCCAGACCCTACCGACACCCACACATTCATACAGCATTATTGGTTTAAAGCTGTGCACTTCAGAAAGAGCTTGGAAGAACTGGTAGTCCCAGTTTGAACTGGAGGCAGCTTGTGGGGATTTCTGTGAACATAAGACACTTTGTATTGATCAGGCTGAACCCTGTAGTGTTCACTGATTCCAGCCTCTACTACAGGACATCCCCATAAGGCCCAGTATTATAAAAAAGAGGAACAACTTTTTTACCCAGGCAGATAATGATAGGACAAGAGAAAATGGTTTTAAAATAAAGAGGAGAGATGTAGATTAGATGTTAGGAAGAAATTCTCCGCTGTGAGGGTGCTGAGACACTGGAACAGGTTGCTCAGAGAAATTGTGGGTGCCCCATCCCTGGAAGTGTTCAAAGCCATGTTGGATGGGGCTTTGAGAAACCTGGTCTAGCAAAAGGTGTCATGGGTTCCAAGGGAAATTGGAACTAGATGATCTTTAAGGGCCCTTCCAAACCATTCTATCCTGTTATACTCTATCCTTCTTGATACTCTAGCCCCAAACCAGTGGTGCCAGTAGCTCCATACCAGCTGTGACCATGGCTGTGCTCAACTTGCTTATCTAAACCTCTTTCAGGGGCATAACCCTGAATGCTAAGTAATTTTTCTGATTTGCTCATTTGTCTCCTGGTTTGAACCCATGTGGCCATTACTTCCTTTTTCCTGTACGCTGTGACTAACAGATCTACCTTAGAAAAATGAGAAGTGACAGGAAAAATAAGAAGTTGCAGGAGCACAGGCACCCACACTGTAGAACACTGACAAAGGTACACAGGCAGCTTTTTCATCTCGACCACCCATATTCTTCCAGAACTGCTTTCAGGTACCTTTCAGGATTTGGAATATAAATAAGGGCTGCTCCATGCCAGCTGGACTCAGTGCTCGAAAATGGTCCTAGGTCTTTTTCATTTGCTGAAATGTTGTCTGGGTGTCTTAGAAATTCTCCCTGCCCAGGATATTCCTATACCTTCTTTCCTGTATCATTGGTAATGAAAAAAAGTATCAGTTTTAAATACAGGATGCTACTTATTCTGAGTTACAGGGGGAAAAAACCCCCCAGCAATAGGCAAATCATCCTTACTCCTTAGTATTGCATGATCACAAGAGCATTTTTCTAGGATTATGATTACATATACATATACATATACATATACATATACATATACATATACATATACATTTATATACATGTCTTTCTCACACATATGGTAAAAAAAAGCTACTTGATAACTATTGAAAGCAACTCTGTGTTTCAGAAGAATAGACCTTAATTTCGCTTTAAATGACATATGGCAGCAATATGAATGTAAGATAAACTGAGTCTGATGAATAAGTTTAATATTCCAGGAGAAAAAACCACAGGTAATTCCACTGTTTTCTCAGCATATTTTTGAAAAACAAAATTAAGAATTAATTCTTTATGGGATAGTAAAGGTACTATGAAATAAAAGGTTTCTGTATTGCAGATCTAGATGAGTTATCACTACACTATGAAAATAATATTCCTGTCCTGAAACATATATGTAAGTCCTTTGCTGTTTCTTGCTGATGTCCTCAGAGGCAGTGTTGTGAGAACAGACTGTCATCCAATGTCCTTTACCATCAATAGAAAGAACCTCATGGGTCTTAGTTATCTTTGGATCAGGTCCCAGAACATTCCCAGATCTGCAGGACTTGGAAGACCACAAATTATCTTATGAACAAAATCCTGATCCTGCTGCTTCTTAGATAAATAAATTTAGATGATCTCAGTAAGACTGAATCCAGCCATGATGCATAAGTGCATCATCCTGCTAATTTGTTGTTAGACATGTATTATTTCAAGTCATTAATGAACACATTACTAAACATAAAATCTGTATGGAGATTATAATTACAGCTCTTTTTCAGCTGCATAATTGATTTTTTAAAAAAAATTTTATTTTATTTTATTGTATCACATTATTTTTATGCAGCAAAATGCACCAGTACCACATGCTTCTGAGTCAGCTGAAAAACATCCTAAACAAAATTGCTATCAAGAGCAGGTGAATGGTATCCTCTGCACTGTTCACATCTATCTCCCCTGCTTCTCTTCAGCTTATTACCTGTTGTAATTAAAACAATGAAGGGTAGATAGCTCATGGAATGGAATTCTTAGCAGGTGATGCTCCCAGTTAATGACCTGAAATTTCAATCTCCATTTCTTTGTCTGCAGAATGAAGAAGAAGTGATTTAATCATGCAGAAGAAAAGAGAGAAAGACAGGAGAGAAAACATGATGTATTTTACTTTCTTTATTCATTTTCCTCCACTTTACTGTCCAGCAGCAGAAAACATGAGCTGGGAGGATAGTCATAGTTCTAGAGACGGACAAACAGACCAATTATTTGTTGCTTTTTGTATTCATGAGAAGTTGACTGTCTCAGCACTTTCAGTAATGAATCTTAAACACCGTTGTGTCATATTATATTGGACAAGTAATTTATCTGGAGTATATGTAAGACTAAGTATGAAAACAGCGAGCTGAGCTTTTTCCATACCCAAAGGCTGTATAAACAGTGTCAAATCAATCTTTTTATGTTCTGCTTGGTAAGAAACCATTATGCAATCTGTCTGCATCCTTCACAGCACAGGTTATCATTTGACATTCCAAACAGGGAGGAACTTCATAGCAGTAGCCCCCCCAGATTCAGATGAAGGCTCCATCTGGGTCAGTATCCTGTGCTAAGCACTAACCAGAAGTCAATGATGAAGAGCAAAGACAAAGAAAAGCATCTATGAGACCTTTCCTGACTACCATCCTGGCCTTGGGCTACCTTCAGGTAATGGGATTTCCTGAGCCAGGAGTGGCTTACCTCCCTGACTGTCTACCAAGCATTTGTCCCATTTTCCCTTCAACATAGCTAAGCATTTTTTGTCCATAGCATCCATTGGCAAATAGTCCCAAAGGGCTTATGAACTTTGTATGACAAAAATCACTGCGTTTTGCATGTGCTGAAGTTGTCACTTCTTGGCTTTACTTTGATGGCCCCTAGTTTTTCTGCTGAAAGACAGTCCAGGCTCCAGAACAGTCATGGCTTTGTACATACAGTGTACAAGGGTCCCTGTCTGTTCATGTTTTCCTATTACAGAAGCTGTTTCATATCTAGCTATCTTGGCAGTCCTGCTCTGACTCCTTTCCAGGTCCACTCCAGGGAGTGAGAACTGCACACAGTACTCAAGGTTGGGGCAAACTGTGGATTTATGCAGTAGCACAATGACATTTTCTGCTTTGTTCTCACATTCCTTTTCTGACAATTCCTAACTCTCCACATGACTTCCGATCACTGTTGAGCACGGAGCTGATGTTTTCAAAGAACTTTCTATTTTGATCTTGCTCCTGTATGGTAATGGTCAAGAGGTCACGAATGTTCATGTGAAACTAGGGGTTTTTTGCTTGCTATGAGCATGGATTTACATGATCCATCTTAAAGTCTTTTCAGGTCCTTCTACAGTTTCCTACAAACTGCATTCATCTTTAGCCTGCCAAATAACTTTCTCATAAGCCAATTTTCTCATTGTACCATCTGATCTCTTTTCTGGGTCATCTATGAACATACTAAATGGCACAATTTTCAGCCCAGTTCCCTGTTGGACTCTGCTGGGATCAATTCTCCCATTGCCAGAATTAAATATTTTCCCCTGTCCTGCATTTCTTATCTGGAATTCAGTTATTTATTCAGTCTAGGATTTCTCCCCTTATTCCATTCCTTTATTTCCTTAGAAGATTTTGTCTACGGATTTCTCTAAGAGCTGATGGGAAATCAAGTAGATTGTATCGCTGAGATCATTCTTATCTACACGCTTCCTGACCCCTTGAAAAACTCATTAGGGGCTTGCAAAACAGGATTTTCTTTCATGTAATCTGTGCTACTCTTCCCAAATGGGTCATATTGATCCATATGGCCTCTCATTCCATCCTTTATTACAAACCCTACTTAACTGCCAGTGCAGATGTCCAGCTTACAAGTCTGTAATTGCCCACTTCCTGTGCGACACTCAGGGTACGAGTGCAACACAGCTACTTACATCAAGAGCCATGACATTTTCTTTCTACATCTTCCTGTCTCTACCTATTGATCAACGCAGTTATTTGTCAGACTTTCTTTCTTTCTTTCTGTTTCTCTGTCTCTTGTACTGAAACACAAGTTTCTCACTTTTACATTTTACCCCTGAGTATGAAAACAATGCCTAAGCTGGTGATCATGACAAAAATTTAACAACCCGTAATATATTTATAGGAAATTTTAACCTTAAAAGCACTGTATACATTTATCTAACGTAATTCATTAATCTAATCTAACTAGGCTAGTAAATATAGATGTACAATGAACTGGAGATCTCTATATTTGATGTTAAACTTCCATTATTTTCTTCTGTTGAATACGTTCCCTGAGTTAGATGTGATCGTGGACATCTATAGGATTTATCCCAAGCAAGCTAAAAGTCATATTTGCTCAGTTCCAAGAACCAAAGGCTTTCACCCAAACAGGAAGGAGAGGAAGCTTTAAGAGTACCTCAAAGCCCTTGTTTGTTTCTGAATATAAAGTATGGTTCTCCTCCGTACTTCCACTGGATGTGTTTCCCCATATGCAAAGATGGACATAAAGCGACACTTCTGTTTGAGTCCCAGTCTTTTGTGCCTGCAGAGCCATGTCTGACACAATTGTTTGTATTTACACTGTTCTTTCAAAACTTGATGCCCTTGTTCCTCATGTTCAGATCTAACTTGGTAAGTGCATCCTGTTCTACATTCTTCCTTCCAAATATTAGGAAAAGTTATTCTTTTTCTCAGACTAAGATCTCTCATGTGTGAAGTACTTGTCATAAAATCTCATAATCCTGGGACTTCTGCTGTCCAGACAACATTCTGCCAACGACAGATACAGGATGGTCAGCAACTGCTGGTCAATAGACAGTGGGATTACTTTATCATAGGATGACAATATTTGTTAAGGCCTAGAACTGATAAATTGTTTTCTGCATCCTAGGATAATTTTTTTAATTTCATATCTGCACAGTCCTATATCTTCCTTAATAGTCAGTGCTCTTTACAGTTGCTTACTTTTTAATTTTAGGTTAGCATACTTAATCCTATGAACTCCAAAGCAGTGTTTTATATTTTGCAAAAACCCAACTTTCTGCTACTGGTCTAGCATGGTAACCCAGAATAGAAACCAACCATTTGATGGTGTTATTGTCATGAATAGAAAATGGAAAAATAAGATACATCCAAGAAACTAAGAATTGCAGATTTTGATGGTTCTCATTGTAGAGCAGAAATCACTGCAAGTTATAGCTACAAGATGCATAAAACATATTAAATCCCAGTTTGGGATGGAAAGTATCATCCAGTTACAACCCCCGTTGTGGGCAGGGACACTTTCTGCTGGACCAGGCTGCTCAGAGCCCCATCCAGCCTGGTCTTGAACACTTCCAGGGATGGGACATTCACAGCTTCTCTGGGCAACCTCTTCCAGTGTCTCACTACGTCCACAGTAAAGAATTTATTTCTAATATCTAATCTAATCCTACTGTCTTTCAGTTTGAAGCCATTCCCGTTTGTCCTGTCACTGCATGCTCTTGCAAAAAGTCCCTCTCCATCTTTTTTGTAGACTCCCAACGAGTAGTGGAAGTCTGTAATTAGGTCATCCCTTCTCTTTTCTAGGCTGAACAATCCCACGTCTCTCAGCCTTTCCTCACAGAAGAGATGCTCCATCCCTCTGATCAACGTGGTGGCCTCCTCTGGACTCTCTCCAAGGGTCCATGTCCTTCCTGTGCTGGGGACCCCAGGGCTGGATGAGTTATCTCCTGACTTAACTGGACTGATCTGTTCAGATTCAACCCAAAACAGGCATACTAGAAACAAGCTATTTGTAAAACATAGTTATTGTGATGTGCCGTGGGGGTCTAAGCACATCAGACAACCTCCCCACAGGGGTGACTGATAGCTGGATTATTTAATATAGACCAATTCATGATAGAATGAGAAGCAATGGGCTCAGGCTGAGACAGGGTGCGTTTAGGATGGATACCAAGAATAAATTCTTTACTGTGAGAGTGGTGAGGCACTGGAACAGGCTGCCCAGAGAAGATGGGGATGCCCCATCCCTGGCCGTGTTCAAGCCCATGTTGGAAGGGGCTTTTGAGCCACCCGGTGTAGTGGGAGGTTTCTCTGCTTGTGGCAGAGAACTAGAACTAGATGATTCCTTCTGTCCCAAACCACTCTGCAATTCCGTGTTTCTACCCTTTGTTATTCCCCAGATAATTCCAGTGTGGGGTTTATTATGAAGTAGAACCTCTGCCTGTCACCGCTTCTGTTTCTTACGCGGGCCCGAAGAGGGCTCAGAGCTGGCAGACACAGGACACGTTCGAACACACGACGTCGGGCTGTGCTCGCTGAACTGGCGCTGTCCCGGTTCCCCCTCACGCCACGGCGACGGGAACCGGGACGGCACCGCCCGGGAGGGGAGGGGACGTGGTCTCTGCCGGGGGCGTGGCCACCCGCCCTCGCACCTCCCCCCCGCGCAGGCGCCCCTGAGCGGAAGTGGCGCGGCGCAGGGAAGGCGGCGGCGATGGCGGAGAAGTTCGACTCCCTGGAGGAGCACCTGGAGAAGTTCGTGGAGAACATCAGGCAGCTCGGCATCATCGTCAGCGACTTCCAGCCCAGCAGCCAGACGGGGCTCAATCAGAAATTGTGAGAGGCCGTTGTCGGGGGCGGGCCGGGCCGGGCTGCGGGGCCTTTTCCTCCTCCAGGCCCAGGGTGGTGCCTCAGGGCTCTCCCCGTCTGAGTATCGCTGGCCTCGCACCCACCGTCAGGGGCAGCGCAATGACCCCGAAATCGGCTAAACCCGACCCGTTTTTCTTCCCAACAGGAATTTCATGGTGACGGGCTTGCAGGATATCGACAAATGTCGGCAGCAGCTTCACGATATCAGCGTGCCGTTGGAAGTTTTTGAGTAAGTCTGTGTGTGTTTGGAAGGGGAGGTGCTGCAGTCTGTGACTGGAGGTAGCCTGGCTTCGCAGCGTGGGTATTTTGGCTGAGGGCTGTTTGTCTCAAACCCGGTCCTTCTGAATGCCTCAGGAGAACGTGGCAGAAGGAGGTCAGAAGTACCTTCTGCCTGGGAGAAGGCAGAAAGGTAGGAGAAGTGATAAAATATACACCTGTCTCCATGGAACCACGCGACGCTCTGAGTCAGAAAGGAACTTAAAGCACATTTAGTTCCAACTTCCCCACCGTGGGCAGGGATGCTACCCACTAGATAAGTTGCTCAGAGAGCCCTTTCCAGCCTGGCCTTTCAGATTTTTTNTTCCACTCGCGGTTTTTTGTTTTTTTTTTTTTTTTTTTTTTTTTTTTTTTTTTACTTCTATATATGTAGGCAGTAACATGAATTCTGCCCAATTTAGTGATTTCATAACATCACAGAATGAGTTTGGTTAGAAGGGACCGTCAAGAGCATCTGGTACTAACACCCCTGCCATGGGCAGGGACACCCATTTAGTATGTCAGCTTTCATTTTTAAAAATAGACTTTTACACTAGATTAGGGTCAGGATTTAAAGTTGCAAGTGAAAATAAAGTAACTCAGTACTCAGGTGTTTAGTTTCAGGAGTGGCAGTCTGGCAGAGAATTGGAGCATTAAAAGAAAAATGAACACAGAGGAAGAGCTATACTAGAGAGCTTTTGTGATATAGCTGACAGGTTAATTTACTAGTGTTTCTTCTGAGCCTGGTATTACTGGCTGTACACAGCTTTTTTCAGTTGGGCTTTTACTCCAGCTGCAAATTTGTGAGGACTCTCTTAAATGTTCTCTCTAGCGAGTTTCCCTTTGCCAGGAATTATATTGCAGAGCAAAATTGAACATAGGTTTGCTGATACAGTAGTGTTAATTTTTTACTCTACTGTGGTATGTGCAGCTCATCCTCATCCTTGATTTGCTGGGTGCCATATTCTCCTGTGCCTAACTAGGCACATGTCCTAACAAGGCCACTTCCTGGTTAGTGCCTTTTCAGTTGCTTGGAAAAGGACCATCTTCCTTTGAGCATCTGTGCTTGTTGCCTGTGAGGAGCTGGTTGATATATGTATGTATTTTTGTGTGCTTTTAATACTTTGTTCAAAGCTCTCTGAACTTTCTGGAAACAGAGGTTTGCTGGCTGTGGCCTCATCCTTGAGCTGCCTTTTGGAAGTGGCTGAGTTTAACTCTGGTGGTTTTTCAAATGCACATTTTGGACAACAGTAGAAAGAAAAAGAGAGCAAGATGAGTAATTCTGTGCCTTGGAGAGCATCCCAGTAGGAATATGATCACTAGTAGTGTCTTTTCTATTTTCAGATACATAGATCAAGGCCGCAACCCTCAGCTTTACACTAAAGAGTGTCTGGAGCGAGCTTTGGCTAAAAATGAGCAAGTGAAAGGAAAAATTGACACTATGAAGGTAAACCAGAATTAATGGAAGTATAATGCAATGATGTGTTTGATAAGTTTTTAATTTCCTGTAAATATGTGGGTATTTTTCACTTGTGCAGTTATTAACTTGTGTTATTATGTGATTTGTCTTAGCAATTGCTCTGCATCCCTGTGTGTTAATTGATGCTGATATAGCCTGTTCAGGAAAGGAAACCTGTAGTTCATCCCACAGCTGGGGATGCAGCTTTCACTGTGATTTTATATTGGTTAAAGCTATATATAGCAGTTGAGATATTTTACTTGGTTTTTTTGCAGGTGTGTAATTTTGCTGTGTGCAAACTTAGAAATAAGCAAAACAAAAGGAGTATTTTTCCAGTCTTGAATGGATAGCAGAGGGTTAAAATGTCAAATATGCTCTATAATCATCAGTTAACCTTTATAAACTTAGTGAAAGTGCATGCCAGTGTTTAGGGGTTTCTGAACTTGTGCTTTCATTTAGCATGAACCTAACCATTCTGTGGTACTGTTTAACTCCTGGAGCTACTGCAGAAAAACACAATCAGAAAGGGAGGTTTAGTGAGTTCTGAGAATGTTCTTTGTTTGGCTGTGCTTAGTGTGGAGGATGACAAATTGTACTGCAGAATGTAGACATATGGAGATAAGTCCTGAGCTTCTCTGTCTTTTCTCTGTGCTTCTGAAATTGTGTACTTCTAAAGCAGGTATGAGTTGCTTTTTTGAAGGTGGAGTGGATTCCATGTCATATCAAGAGGACATGTCCTTAATCACCTTTCCTTAATAGAGATCAAGCAGATACTGGTGCATCAGATTTTACTAGAGAGGTCCAATTGCTTTGTATTTCTTGTGAGAAAATGCAAATGAATTTCTGGGAATTCAAGGACATTTTACTTTGCCTGGTGCATTCCTCGTGGATTTCACTTGGGTATTTTCTGTGGATTTTGTAAATATAACTTCCTTTGTGTGGTTTGGGGATTTTTGGGTACTTCAGTTCACTGAGAGGTGTGTTGGGTACAAACATTTCTGTTCATCAGGTAACATTGCTTGATGAAATCTAAATAAATTGTCCAGATGATGTATATACATTTTCTTTTCTCTTTCCAGAAATTTAAAAGCCTGTTAATTCAAGAACTGACAAAGGTATTCCCAGAAGATATGGCAAAGTACAAAGCTATTAGAGGAGAAGATCCTCCTCCTTAAATTGGGCTTTGATGGCTCTAAAAATGTTCCATAAACTGACACCACCTTATAAAAACATTGATTGGAGAGAGGGCATCCAAGCCCTCCTAACAGCTGTACTAAAAATGGCAGTGGTGACTGTAAAAGAGCTTGATGGTTGTTCATAGTTCTGGTCTGAAGCTACTGAATCTTTCTGAAGACTTCTGTTCAGTGATTGTGGTTGAAACTTCCTATGGTAATCTGCTTTTCTTTCCTGAAAGATTTGAGATATGTAATTGCCTACAGGTCATCAATGCAGAGCATTTCCCCCAAAGTGCATTTCCATAGCAGAAAAACATGGTTTTTTTGTCTTCTGAAAAGTGTGCCTCAGGATTGTGGGCTCACCTGTTTTTTAAGAGAAATGCATTTATTACACTTGATTATTTTTCATTTGTAAACTTCAGGGTTTTTTTTTTACTGCAGTATGAACAGTTGACTGCTTTTGTCTTGCCAAATTCTACTGAGCAGGAGCCTGTCAAGGGCTGCAGTTCTCATGTGTCATAATTAGTTGCAGCCAGGAAAACCTTCAGATCTTGTTTTGTTCTGGGAGCTGCAGTGCAGATGGCTGAGGATATAAAAAGTGAGCATACCTGGGGACTAGCTCCTCTATGACTTTAATATTTTGTACAGTATTTAATGTAAGCTTTTGTGTATTAATTTTCTGCAAGCAGGTTGTTGAATAAAAATTTGAAAAAAAATCTAAATCCTGACATTTTTCTTATGTGCGCTTCTCTTTGGAGTGTGAACTGAAAGCTGTGAAAAAATAGCATATCATTTCCACACTGATAGAAATAAAAAGTGTATCAAACCTTGGCTGTTAAAATTTTACATGAAGGTGGTATCAGCTTGGGATTTTGGTTTTATGAAGAAAATTTCCATTTTAGTACCTGAAACTGGAGATTCTGGGGATCAGCAATTGTCACCTGAAGTCCTGGTTAGCTGTGAGCTTGTCTGTGGGATCCATAAGTGTTCATAGATAAGGGAGCCCCAGTATGGAACAGGGTACCCAGGGGTCAGAGTTTTGTGGGATGGATTGAGTTTGCAGTGGGAGAAAGAGGAGCCCTTTTAGTCTTGAGTATTTGTGAAGCTAGAGCTCTCTGTGCTTACATTTGTTCTCCCAGATCTATCTTGACTTTTTGTATCAGCAAATTATTTTATTACTTCAACTTTTTTCCTGATTGCAAAATGGAGTGGTTTTGGGCAGCAGCTCCAAAATAGCGCTATATGCCCGTGCTCCATAGCAGGCCTGCCTAGTCTGCCAAAGACTTAACAGGGATTTAGGCATGTTTGGAGTTACTGGTGGCATAGCTGGCACACCTGAAGCAGTCTGTGCTCAGTTACCTGCCTGAAGCAGAACCCATTCATGATGCCAAGTAACACCAAACTTTGACACAGCAAGAGGAAAAACAAAACCAGAAAACTAGGTGTTCCTTTTAAAATTTGTTTACCTACCAGTCTAAGTTAATCTAATTGCTGCCTTATATTATCCTGCCCTGCACACTTGCTTTGTCTTGTGTTTGTTCCACCTCTGATCACTTTCACCTTCACAATTTTACTGTATGAACTTGGAAGAGAAGAGTGGCAAGGAAAAGGTGCTCTGTGTTTGTCTTTGGCTCAGCTTGGATTGCCCTGAGTCCCTAGGAGCTGTTGGATTGGAAGAAGGCCTGTGACTGACAAGCAGGATGTATAGAGGACACAACTAAAGAGAGTAAAGAGGATTTTTTGTGTGTGTATAATGTAGTTGGAAAATGAGCTTAAGAGCAAAACTGTTGACAGCAGGCAGGGGAAGCTGTATTTAAATGATAGTTGAGACAACATTTAGGAGGCCTGTTGCCTCTGTCACCTAGCACTGACACCAGCTTGTGTGTCAGATTTGGTGGAGTAGGACTCTTTAAAACTGGTGCTTCCAAAAAGTCCTATTTATATCTCATGGATTCATAGAATCACAGAATAGTTTGCATTGGAAGGGACCTTAAAGATTATTTAGTTTCAACTCCCCTGCCATGGGGGAGTTGCTTAAAGCCCTTTCCAATCTGGCCTTGATCACTTCCAGACATTGGCATTCACAGCTTCTCAGGACAACCTATTCCAGTGTTTCACCACCCTCACAGTGAAGAATTTCTTCCTAATACCTCACCTAACCCTGCCCACTTTCAGTCTGAAGCCATCACCCTTTGTCCTGAGATTGACTTGGAGTATGAGAGCCATGAGGGATAAGCAGCTCCACAGCCCAGAGGCCCTGAAAATGTGTGAAATGCCTGCTCTGTAAGTGTATTGATTATTGTTGTCATTAGTTAATAAATTAAGTATCCACAGCTGGCCACAGTGAAGATGGCTACCCTCATAACACTGACGCCCATGCCTGCTGATGAGAAGAAGGCTTGAGGCTTCACCAGCTCAGAGAGGTGATTTACACCCAAAACATGGATCACAAGCTTTCCCTGGATGTCTAGGTGGTTGTGGTAAACATGACAATGGGGATAGTTAGTGGAGATGGAGGGTTAGGGCATAACATTAGGTCACATCATCACGAATCTCAGCTGCCTGTGTTTTGTGAGGAATCTAAGAAAACATTTTTTGGATGGTGGATCTATACATTAGGAATAAAAATAAATAATAAAAAGAAGAACCAGAGAAAACCTCTCAGTTAAATCATCAGGTTTTATGTTCTGCTCAGCTTCTGTTCCAACTTTTTGATACCTTCTTATTCTATTATTTTATGCTTGCTTCACTTACTTTTTCTAGGCTAGTGATGCAAATCAGTTGCCATTGCTGCAACTGTCCATATTTAGCATAATATTGAAGAGAGATAACTGTTGTAAATTGTTTGTCTCAGAGAAGAGAAGGTGGCCAGAATGAGTGCGAGTTTATAATGTAGAATGAGAATTGCTAGAAATAATAGTGTTTTCCATTTCTGATTGCATATGGAACAGAAAAATCCAACGTAATTTTTCTCATTTGTTAATTGCTTCTCCGAAAAGGAGCACGTCTGAATTATCCTGGTGTCTTTTTTGTTTAACGATAACCTTCAAGGCATTTGGTAAAGGAGACTGTCATATCTTTCCTCTTTCCCACTCTCTTAGCTGGATTGCGTGGTTGGAGGTGAGATGGAGTTTTATTTAAGGGTAACATTAAAACGATGTCAGCCAGGGAGCAAAGCTTCTAAAATAGACTTTTGTTGCTCTTTAACTATCTCAAAGGCAAGTTTGAAGTCATACAGATTTTAAGTGCATCCTTGAATTTTTAGTAAGATTGATAAGCTTTTGGAAATAATAGGGAATATATATTACAGGTATTTTTTTTTTAAACCATTATCTTTATTACACCCATTGTAAGATGAGAAGATGCTAGATAATGCTGCTTGGTACACAGTTCTTTAAAATGGAGTGTGTGCTCCTATACTCCATTTAGGATAAACAAAGTCAGTGTAAAATTATTTTGCTCAGGCACAGAAAGAAACAGATCAAGAAGGTGCTAAGGATTTCGCTGTAACCTGTTAGGGCTCAGCATCCTCTCTGTCCCTTTTTTTACCGGAAGGAGAAGCAGCTGGGGGCCCAGCCTTCCCCTGTCCTTGAAACATTTTGTGCTTAAATCTCCTTGTGAAGAACAGGTAATGCAGAGCTGTGCAGTCTGACAGGGACAGACATAGCTGCTACAGGAGTTGGATGCTGCTCAGCTGTTAGTTTATCCAACCTATAGCTCTTGTTAATTTGTTTTTTTTTTTCTTCATGCAGATCAAGGCACTGTCATTGTTAGCCAGTTCTCAGTGTAAGATGAATCACCAGTCTGCCTGAGACAATCTGTTTCTCTCGTACCACTCAGAAGAGAGTCTCTTGATGGCAAAAAGTCATCCTAGGCAGAGCAGTTTTGGGATTCAGTGACTGACCTTTCTAATTCAGTTGGATGAACTGCTAAGTGGTGGGAATGGTTTGACAATTTCCCAAATACTTCATATTGTGATGTTTTTATAAATTGCTTTCTTCAATGAATGCAGTTCCCGAGTGATTGAAAGTGCTTACTGTGTGATTCTAGCAGTTACCCCAGGTACTCTATAATCTCATATCCGACTCTTCTGTGATCACAGAAATAGAGCAGATAAACCATGCAATCCACTTCCTTTAGCCCTAAGAGATCTTTGAGATTTTAACTAGATGAGTTAGAAACTACTCACTGAACTTGTAGTTTTACTGAAACCTTGCTAAATACATGCATTTAAAAGGTGAATTCTATAAACAAAGACTTAAAAAACATGTAAGGAGTGTTCCAAACACTCAGTTTAACAGCAAGTTCATAATAGAGAAATAACCCTGCCAAGAATATTTCTGGATACTCATATTTCAACACGAAGTCATTTCTTACTCTACTATGATTAATAGCAGCAGTCTTTCTGGGCAGGTGCCAGATGTCCTTCCAGCTCTGCAGAGCAGAGAGCCAAGGTGACACAAATATCTGCCCTGCTCTAAGAAAACTGTGCTTGCTGCATGTATTTCAATTACTTCCATATGCTTAAGATCCTTCTGTATATTTTCTTAATTAAAGCAATGGAGAAGCGAGCACACATTAAAGGATACTTCTGTAACAGCTCTTATAATGCTCTTAAATCAGGAATCTGTATTTTCTGTATTGTGATATATTTCATACTGAGAACTAGATTGTATTTAGTCTCAACAAGATGTAATGCGGACAGTAAAAAAGAAACATCTTTCTGAACACTATGAAAATTTCCAAAACAAATTTTTCTCCTCTCCTGGAAGCAAAGTCCCTTCATGTGCTAAGGAATGGCACTTAAATTTTCTTTTCCTACAGACCTGACGTGACTCCACTTGCTGTTTGCAATTACATTATATTAAACAAATCTATCCAAATATTCCACAAAGGAAGACAAAGCTACTTTTATATATAATCTGGGAAAAGTTAATTCAAATTAGTGTCATGCTGCATTATTTAATAAGTTACTTGGGTCATATTTATATCATTTGTGGAGCAAAAAAATAGCATTTACTCTTCATGTTAATTGTTGAAATTCATAAACTTTTATTTGGAGTGTTACTAGGGATTCAAAATTCCTGTGTCTATATAACTGTACGGGCATATACCAAACCACTTCTGTACCATCATGGAGACTTTCAGTCCTTGTCAGTAAACAAAAATAAGCTTATAATTGTCTCTGAAATTACTGGTATGTCCCATTTTTGGGGAGAGAGTATTTTACCCTTAGTCACCTTAGAAACATACTGCTAAATTAAGAGATTTTCATTTAAATATATGAGAAATTCCATCTTCAAGCTTATTTGTTTTAAAGTATTACTACATTTTCAACAATAGACTATTACCGACTGTTTTATTACATTTGACCCTTTTTTGAGACATCCTCTGATTTGGTCAAAACGTAAGACCCAAGAATTTCCAGTAGATAAAAATGGCTTTGAATAGATCTCTAATCAAACACCAGATGTCACTCGATCTAAGATTATTTAATATAATTTCGGGTCATCACTTATTAGGTTACAATACTTAAATGAATAATTGAATAGGCATCTGCTACTCAGTGAAACAAAAGATGGATTCAGTGATACAGCAAATCCTGTTTAAGAGAAGTATAGTTAAAGAAACCCAACATTTCTTCTTTCAGAGACTGTAGGCATAAACTATGTGACATTGCTTTTTAGCCAGATTGGGAATTTCTCTGCTTATACAGCACAGGCAGAAGACAGATACACTGTTTCCTTGGACAGACTTTCTGCTTTTACATAAATGGACTTCCTAAAGTTGCTCTGGGTACCCGTTACCTCTGTCATCTCTAGGGGTTGATACTCAGGGTTGCAGAGCATTAGGATTCCAAGAAAAAAATCCAACTTGCTGCTCAGCTTAGATGCTGTACTCAGACTGAATGGAAGGCAAAGAACCCTTAGGAATACATGCTGGAACTCACTGAGATCATGGTGAAAGCAAAAGAAAGGAAGTCATTAGTAAAGCTCTTTTTTTTCTCCCATTTTTTTTTGGCTCCAAAATTTATCATAGAATAAAACCTGTTACAAAACCTGCCATGCAAATGCTGCTGTTAGCTTTTATCATTATTTGAGGAACACAAACAGCCTAAGGAGAGATCACAAGCGCCTGAAGAGAAGAGGATTTACAGGCAGAGAAAATTGTGCCTCAGAACAATATAGCAGTACACAGCTGACTGACTGGCTATGCTTCCCCAATCTCTACTGATTGAGGATGTGTAGATTCAGCATTTGGGGACGTGGTTTAAGGGTGAACCTGCCAGTCCTGGGTTAATGGCTGGGATCAATGATCTTGAGGGTCTTTTCCAACCTTAACAATTCTATGATTCTGTGACATCATCTTGATGTATATAAGCTTTGAGCTTTATAAGTCTCAATTTTTTTCCTCCATAAATTTTTTGGGCTTCCTCTGAATGCCTTTAAACTGCAACATCTACAAAATCTCAGAGCAAGCAGTTCCACGGTTCATATTTTCATTACGTGAAGAAGTCTGCTTTCATTTCTTTTGATTCAGTCATCCACTAATTTAATTCTTAGTGCTTGCTTTAGAAGATGTATGGAGAACACATCTTCTGTCCTCTTCACCTGGTGGTTGTATGGAATACTGCAATATTCCCTTCCCAATCATATTTTTTCCAGGCTTCAGGCTACTCTGTTTAGCTCTTCCTCATACAGAAGCCTTTGTGTGCTTCAGATCATACTTGTCACTCCTCTCTGAACTGTTTCCAATATTCATTTCAGTCTTTTTAAAACCTGAGATGCTCAAAGATTCTCTATGATGTATCTTGTTGAAGACCACCAGGAATCCAGAGTCTGTCTGTGCATCTTTGATGTCCAGCACTCACACACCTTTTAGGGAGCATGGGTGTCTCCAACAGCCCTCTCTGTATCTATGTAAAGCCTTCCCTGCACCAAAAGCTGTTAGCTTTTTTCCAATACATACTTTCCTTAATACATAATCTTGCTTTTGCTGTTCCTCGATGATTGAAGTGTTCCTCCTTATCATTTCAGGATTACAAGTGTAGTTGGCAAGTCAGATTCCTGACCTACAAAGATATCTGCACACACTGTTTTTATCCAGAACCATGCCATTTAGGGCAAAGACAATGTACACAGCTTTTAAGCAAACATTTGCATAAAGTATATGTCAATTTCAGTTCACGTAGAACACCCTCTAGTGTTTTTTCAGAGGATTTGTCAACATTGATAGAATGTTTAGAAACCTCTTTTCTAAATGATGGCAAAGATAAAGGACCTTAGCCACATGTGCATTTGCTGGATCAGGTACATGTGCTTTTTGAGAGTAAACATTAAACTGGGAGTTACAGAGACATCCTCCTTTGCACAAAGATCCTCCAGCATAAAACCATATTGCTGTGCCTAAGACCTCTTGCCACTGATATAACATTGAGTTTAATTTCAAAACAGCTTAATAGACTGAGTTTTAATATTGTAGCATGTTAACTCACCCCTGTAAGCCATCTGGGAACTACATCAGATGCATTTTTAAAAGTACAGAAAAAAAAGAATTTCTGTCTCACGGCTTTGGCATTTCCTTTTCTTATCTTCTTATCTGCACTCCAAGGCTGGTCAAGTAAACACAGACACATTTAAATGAATATGTAAAAGTTCAAACTATCATAGCCTGCAGTTGTACAATCATTTAAACAGCCACAGATGCATGTTAGCAATTATGTGTAAACAGATATAAAAATGGTATTTAAATGTACAGGTATGCAGCCATCCGGCCCTACACAACCAGGAATTGTGCATCTGTCAGTTTCTAATGGTTCCATACCACACTGTACATATAATATGGTACTGACGTTTTCTCATGTAAGAATCCACGGGTCCTTTTTTTCAACTGTAGTTTTATATTCTCTACTAACTTATATTTTTATAAGTGACTATATGTACTTTGTGTAGTAGTATTGAACATTCTCCAGGAAGCTGAGGCCATATTGTAGCTCCATGAGCTGTAACAGCTGCTTTATTTACTCAGTGCTTTAGCAATTTCATACAGATTAAAGCCACAGCACAAGAGAGCTATTAAAAATTGAAAGTAATTATAGCAATTTTGCTGGTCTGTTTTCTCTAAGTGATCTGGTAAACTGCAGAGCTAGAAAACTGCAGAGCAATTTCCACACTATTTTGTCCAGTTGATAGCAGAATAAGAGGGGGTTGAAGTGGGTCCTGATAATCAAATACATGGTTAATGGGATATGGCAACCTGAAGATTCATCAATAATTATAAATTGCTGCAAATTATTGAAGCTGGTTTATCTCCTGGGCATAGAAAGAGAAAAAAGTATTGCAGAGGCCAGCAGTATTTGGGGAGATGTGATGATGAAGCAAAAGGCTATTCTGATCCATTTTTATAGTAGTTGTCTTTGCAACAGTCCTGAGGCAGCCCCAGTAAGGGCAGGATAAAAGATTAAATTTGCCTGAGGATTTGACACTATTGTCCCATTCTTCCATTGGTCTGAACTGGCTGTTCACTGGAATAAAAATCTTGTTTAATTTTGCATCTTTTGCAATAACTGTGGAACCAGGGGACCTGAGGGCAAGGATCGATTTACTGCCTCTTTAGTGTTTAGGTGCACTGACCAACAAATTGCTTGCTAATTTCAAAGGGCTGACGTATTTTAAAGGAAGATGCTGCCCTGTTGTTGCAGAGAGAACATGCAAAATTGACTGGATTTTTTCAAACAGTTGAAGCTCTTATACAACAGCAACCTTTAGTATTACTGCAATGAAGATAAAAATAATTGCGAAACCAGAGCGACTGTAAATATTAAACCCAGAGAATTCAAAAGAAGGAAGATAAAGAACTTAATAAAATGCTTATGTATAAGGCTAGAATAGACAAGATCATCTTACCAACGCTACTACATTCCTGAAAAATTCTTAATATTTGGAGAACATAAGGTTTCATTCAGGCACTTTTTGACTTAGTTATAAAAGTTGAGCTAAGCTAAAATATTTCACTAAAAACCAGGCAGAATCCAAAAGCAAGTCTTAGACATGACGGCTCTGATGTAAACTAAACCTTGTGACCTGCAAATTTATGAACAAGCCCTAGCAGTTACGTGCCTGATCTGAGCTATCAAAGTGATGACTCATTGTTTTTCCCTTGTTTTTCTCTCTGCAAGTGACTTATCCATGTTGCTCAAGGCAGACAGGAACAAAGCCAAAACCATAAGAGAATAAGTCTTGTTAGTGGTGTGCTGGGAATAGTCTGTGAGGGGCAGACTGGGAATAGTGAGGGACAGAGGTCCATCCTGATGTCCTCATCAACACCTCAGGTAAACATTATCATAGAATTTTTAGATTGGAAAAGCCTTTAAGGCCATTGAGTCCAACCATTAACCCCGCACTGTGACAACACTAAACCATCCAACACTAAACCATCTCCTAAGTGCCACATCTACACAGCTTTTAAACAGCTCCAGGGCTGCAAATATTCAGCAGCAAAGTCCTCTCCTTGCAGAGCTGCACAGATAAAGCCGAGGTGCAGTGTGCAGATGCATTAGGCTGCAATTACCTGAGAGGCACTCAAAGTGCTCTTACATCCTGTCTGCAATTTCATGTGCCCACAGCATCCATACCCTGTATCAGGAATCAGTCCTGGTATGATCTGACACATACACACCCTGTACGGTTTTTTAAGAATAAAAGTGTTCTTGGTGCTCATTTATGTGAAGCAGCGTTTCAAAACGGAACCCTACTGTGTAAATAAACAACCAGCCCTCTGTCATCCAGAAAATAGCAGGAGTGAGGGTGAGGCATCCCCAAAGGGCAGTGCAAATACTAATTTTCACAATATTCCTGTGGCAAGTGTGGTTCAAGTTGCAGAATTATAAGGTGAATGAACAACATAACCACAAGCCACAGGCATAGGAGATGTAGAAACCAGACTCCAGCTGCCTTCAGATCCATTCCTCAGATAGTCTAGAAATGTTTTACATGTGCAGTACAGATAATCAGAAATCATGCCAGCCTTCAACTGAAGGAGTGTTAAACTGATCAATATGACAAAATGTTTTGAAGCAGCATTAGCTTGCAAAGCTGCTCAAATCTGTTTCGTTGAGGCTGTGTTAAAATTAATGTTAATGCATTTTAGCAAGTGTGTCAAAAGAATTCTGAGGGGAGAAGTCTATTGATACAGATCACTCACCAGACCCAGAGTGAATGGTTTTACAGCTTGGCCTATAAAAACAACTTTTGTCTATTTAGCAAGATGCCCTAGGAACCAATTTTCTAGAGCCATTGTAATTGCTCACCATGAAAATTGCAGGTTGTGTTCAAGAGGGGCTAAACACCAGCAGAACCTTTGTGCATTTGCTCCACTTTCTGCCGAGCAGCTTTGGCTGCAGCTTTCTGAGCATCGTATCTCATTTACAAGGTGACCCAGAACACAAAACCTTGTAATTGGCCTGAAAGCCCAACCTGCTTTCTCTCCCTGCCTGCCAGCCCCCTCGCCTTCTGCTGCCCTTGGTTGCGATGGCAGCATTTTCCCAACAAAGGGGGGTCTCATGCAGAAGGAGAACAGTGGAGCCAAGATTTTCAGAGCTTTTACACACAGCCAGATAAATATTCATGATGCAACTGTGTCCTTAAGAGCTGCTTTTTGAAATGAGTTCTGAGGCTATTGTTCACCTTCAAATAACAGCCAGAAGAAACTTTTCCTTCTTTGAAAATAAACAAATTCCTAGATAGACTGCAAATGTGAAATTACCTTCCTTCCACAAGCAGCAATAAGGAAGTGCTAAGAGAGGAGGAAGAAGGATGAATCAGGTGCTTGACCAGTGTAAATTGGTCTGTTGAGATCTGTAAAACCTCCCCAGCTTTCACTGGGTGACAATTATCATTTGGCACATCGTATTCATGGTACAGTCAAAAGCAGAATCATTCTGATGAGAAGTTATGCAATGATCTGTGTATTACTTCTAAGTATGTGGTATGAATTTCTTACATGGTACAAATCACAAAATGTCATAAGTAAATATTTACATCTGCAACTGTATTAAGTAGCTGATCTTCTTTTCAATGATTTCCCATCTTATCCTGTGTGGCTTTCTCTTTTTTCGTGTCACTGAATTTTTTTCTTTACCTTCAGATAGTACAACAATCAAAATGTCTGAATATGCTTTGGCACTTATTCCAGCACAAAAAAAAAAAAAAAAAAAAAAAAAAAAAAAAAAAATAAAAAAGTACTCTGGAATGATTTCAACAGCATTTTTTGAAATAGTTAACATCTATGCTGACCAGGCCTTATTTTAGCCCATAAATCTTATAAGCATCAAAAAAAGATGCTGTACCTTCAGCAGAACACTGATTACTATAATACATCTTTCTGCCATAAACAGACAGAGATGCAGATACAAAAAAAATAGAAGGACTTGAGTGGTTGAGATCAGCTTCAGGTTTGTGACATTAAAACATCTCAGGGAAAGTGGAAAAACTGAGGAAAGAAGGCTGCTTCTATGTGGGAATCCACATTTGGACTAAGAATTTTATATTTTTTACCAGTGTATGAATGTTATATATTAGTGGCAGGCTGCTGTAAAGTAAAAGACTGAGAAGTACTCTATCACTACGAAGTACATTTTGGTTTCTTCTAAATAATACAAAGTAGACTGTAATTCATTCTTGAAATAACAGAATTTACTTAAAGTTGAAATTAATAACATGTAGTTGCTTAGCAACTCAGACAATACTAACATCCTTGGCCAGGTATTGAGTTCCTTTTCTGAATTTCTGACAGAATCTTTCCTTTCATTTCAAGCTTTGGAACAGCTTCCCCGCCTCTTGTGATATAAACCCAAGGCTCTCCCTTCCTTTTCTTTCAGTACAAGAGGTAGCCTTGATTTAGGGGAAGTGATTCCACAGAATTGAAAACTGTGATGTATTTAATACATCTCTATGGCTTTTGAACCATTTATGAGGAAAGGCAGCTGACTTCTGTTTTCATTACATACTTTGGTTAATTGTAATTGATTTTTTTTTACCTCTTTTTTGTCCTGAACTGCACATGTTGCTGATGTGACTGGGATAAGCAGAAAAGTGGACTTCATAGGATACGGGAACAAACTTTCCTTTCATGCTGTAAAAGAGAAACTTGCACCAGGCCTGGATCAGATGTGTGCAGTGAAATGACAAGAGAAAAGCTTTCCAGCAACAAGGCAGAGCAATAGAAATGCCAGTGACATGTAAGGAAGGAATTCTTCCATGGTGAGAGTAGCTAAGCACTGAAACAGGTTGACCAAAGAGGTGGTGAATTTCTTCCCCTGGCAATTCTCAAGACTCACCTGGATAACTTCCAGAAATCCTTTCCAATCGTGTCTGTGATTCCATCTAGGGGGCAAGTTATTTGTATTTTTCTGTGACTTCTGCACTGGGACACATTATGGATTACCTTCCCCACTGAAATACATTATGAAGATGACTAGGCCCCATGGTGAGGCTTAGGTAATGGAACAGAGCATGAGAAAATAGGGAAAAAAGAGAAACTGCCAAACATAACAAACAGCAGAGTGAGCAGCTGGCAAACATTACAGTCTAACACCATGAAAAATGGCTGGATTTCACAGCTGGTTATGGGAAACTGTGTGAGAGAAGAACAAACTTCCCAGGTAACTGTAAGAGAACTGGAAGGCAATATTGGAGTCTTGTTGAGGAGTGCCATCTTGGGGAAAAAACCCACAGTGTCCAGGTAACCATCTCAATAAACCTTGTAGAGGTTTGGGAAAACTTCTTCTCAGAAAGGGTTGTCAAGCATTGGAACAGGCTGCTCAGGGAAGTGGTAGAGTCACTATCTATGAAGATATTAAAAAAATGTGTAAATGTGGCACCTGGGGACATGGTTTAGCAGTGGACTGAGCAGTGCTGGGTTAACAGTTGGACTGGATGATCTTAGAGGTCTTTTCCAACGTTAAGGGTTCTGTATCATGTAAGACTGAACTGTAGTAGCTAAAGGTATCAGAAATGCCAAATGTGGTTATGGATGTAGCAAAACTGGAACCAATGGGGAAAAAGTAACTACAGTTGTTTATTTGGGAGGAGACAAGGGTGGGAAAAGAGATGGATCAAAGTGGGGGGCAGGAATTACAAGCATGTGAAAATGGAGAAAAGTGTGGATGGATGAGGACAGCCATGTATAAGCAACCTGCAGGTTGATATGGCTGTCTGATCAAGTCCTGTATCAAATGCAGCTTCTTTGATCTTCTTCTATATCCTATTCTTTACTATATTTTTCCTGTGCAGTCTCACTCTAGCCTGTGCTTGTGTGGAGAAGTCTGTGTCAGCAGCCAGAGAAGGGGACATGGATCACAAGGGTTTGCAGTGCCAAGAGCAGGACAGCACAGGACGTAGACATCCCTCTGGGATGAGGGAAAGGAGATTAGGGCTGGGGCCTATGAGTTGCCAAAGTGAAATGGGAGACTTGGCAGAGCTGCTTCTGGGAAGAGCTGAAAGGTGATATGAAGTCATTACAACACTCAGTCCTTAGTCCCTCCTCATTCCAGGTGGGGCAGGATCAGGCTGAATACCTTCAGCAGGAACAGAACTTTGAAGGTCTGGATATAAAATGTTTTGACCTGTTCAGTAACATGACTTTTTTAACCTTGATATTTCTGATCCAAACATCATAGTACATAATGCTGGCAAACAACAAAAAATCAGGAAGAGAGCTGAGGAAAAGAAGTGTGCAGAAGTAGATGTTTGCTTATTCTTTTCTTAATTGCTTGGCTGCCATGGAGATAAGTGTAGTGCATAGTTCCGGCAGGAACTACTGTTATTCTTGCACATGGAATTCTATAGATCTGTGTATGTATATCAAGCCTTAAAAATTAAGTATTTCAGGAGAGATTTGCCTTAGGAATTCTGAACCTCACATGTACAAACTGTATTGTCTTTCAATGGTTTCTCAAAGACTTGAGACTAAGAACTGTCTCTCCAAATCTGAGGTTTTGAAATGAGTTTTGAAGAACAAGAATGTTATCTGTGAGTTTTTATAATAATTTATTTAACTCTATAAACTTTGTTCTGTGTTTTTTTTTTCTTGTATTTCTGTAAGGCTTAAACAGCTGAGCAAAAAGAGGGAGATGGTGGCAAACTATTGACATATTATTTGATATTTGATTCCTCTTTCCATAGGGAATTCTTCCAGAAGGTTTTCTATACTTTCTCTGGTCTGGTTCCACAGCTGGGAGGAGTATATCTGTGTGTATAGACCACTGTTCTTGTTTAGGTTACTGCCTCTGGAACGCTTAATAGGAATGTACTCATTCTGTCTCATGCATTCTCTCTCATGCATTCTGATGCCTACAGATAAGAGAGAAGAAAGCCCAGCATCTTGAGAGCCTCTCCAGCTCATAAGAAAGGTTGAGGGCATGAGCTTTAAGGCTCGCTCTCAAAGTCTGTCATGCTTTCACCCAGGCTGGAGGAAAACATTTAACCCATAGTTAAAGAGCAGAAATACAGAGTAAGATGACAGCATGAACAGCAACAGATCTACATGAAGGCACCCCAAGAAGCACGAGAGCACAGGTTGGAAGAATGGCCAGCATCAATGGCCAGTGACGTATGTGACAGAAATAAGGTCAGTGGCAACTAAGGAAGGTGCTGCTTGCAGCAAGGCAGCAGGATGACTGCCCTGGCAGTGGAAGAGTGGCACTCTGACAACAAAAGAGTGGCTGCACATGGGTTATTGCCCCTCTCATCCCAGCATTCCAGGAGGAAGACAGGCTGCAGCCACAAGACACCCCAAATGAGGAAATAAGAGAAAATGGGCAGTCGCCTTACCTAACATTTTTGGAGACTATTGTAAGTGAACTCCTGAGGCAAAAGATTATGCTTCAATAACTGGGGACTCCTGAGGGGTACGAAATAATTGGCCCAAAGCAGCTACCAGCGAAGAGATTTCAGAATACATAATAAAGATTCAACAGCTGGCACCTCTAATTCATGTTAAGCAGACGTGATTCATCCCACACTACTAGTGTACATGTTTATATAAGTAAAACTGAGGAAGGAATGATAGGATGGGTGGAGAATGGGTTTGGTTTAAAATTAATGTTATCGTTCCTTCTCATAGGGTTTTGTATTGATTTTCATTACTTTAATTTGAAAGGGTTAGAAGTCCTTGTTTTTTGAATATATCACTGTCATGTTGGGTATTCAGAAACTTCTAGGCATTCTAAAACTTGAGCTATAGTTGCCATAAATCTCTGATTCAAAAATCAGTAATTATTCCATACAAAGTAGGACAGGTTGGGATACTGAGGGCTTTTCCTCTTAGACTTCCTGGTATCAAGAATATTCCACCTTTTTATTTTTGGGGGTAAGGTCTGACAAATTAAAGGAAGGTGAATATGCACATGCAAAGGGTTGGATGAACATAGCACGGATTGAGCAGTGGTACTCCAGTTCTACTTTACTCTTACTGCAAAAGCCTAAAAGTGATCTCTGGCCCTTCCCTCATTCACAGACATTTATCACATCCTGTGAAGTTTGGTGGAGAGAAAGACTCGTGGTATCAGCAGGATACTTGTTGGTTGCTTGCAGTTCATATTAGCCTGTGAGGTGCTACTTGGGAAACTGCAATGTCGTTTCATGAGGAGAGTGTTCAAAAAGAGCTTTAGATCCTGATTTCCACAGGCAGAGAAACACTGTCTCTGCAGCATTGCCTCTGATGTCAACCTCAGGTTTCTTCTATAAAAGAGATGACACTGCTTTCTCTACTCACCATGTTCTCTTTCCTCCTTAGCTCCTGTCTGTGTACTAGGTGAGACCATCCTCTACAGGACTTTAAAGAATGTGAATTGTTAGCGTATAAACATTGACACTTCTAGCCAGCTTTTTTAGGGCTTAGGTATCAAGCAAAATGGAACTTTTGAGAATCTAAAATTTGAATCTAGGTACCAGGAGGGATAACTGGACGACATTTGAGTGCATAACTCCTTGCCTTGCTAGAATTATTAATACCACTTCTTCCTTCCTGCACTTTGACCTTCTCAGAAGGTCATCTGGTTATTCCCAGACCAGTTCCACTTTTGAAGTAAAGAGAAGCCAGGGTGATATATATGTTCATGCTTAACACAAATGCAGTGCTACCAACCCCATAAATCAGAATTCAGGTGGAAATTATTTGAGTCCCTCCTTCTAATGAAATTACTCATTCTTACTTTTACTTGAACACAAAGAGGCCTAAACAGCAGCTGTAGCTCCAATGGTCACTTATTTAATTACACTTTCACTATGTAAGTCAGCATGCAAAGGGGACACCATAGGCTGCAGCTGTAGAAATCACTGAATGGAACACAGTAACTTATTCTACTACTAAGTATTTATAATTTTATTAATCCCTAGCTCATTTTTGTGACACTCACCAGCTTTGTTGTAAATAATAATAATTTGCTGGGAGCATGTCTCTACTTTGTGATGGAAGCCAAATGTGGATTATAATTGTAAGCATTTTAGTTAAATGTGTATAGAAACAGTAAAACAATCCAAGCAAGGAATATTATGTACGGACAAGCAAATGCACAAGCAAAAATATAAACATGTAACAAGCAACCCATGGACAAATATCAATGATTCTACTAGAAACTGAGTAAAGATCCCAAATCAAAAGCTATCAGTGGAGGCTCTCAATGCAGACAGATTCAAACCCACTCATGATGTTGCATTCAAGTCTATGTGCAAAGAGGAAGCACACCTTGTGTATAAAGGCCAAGAAGTTATTGTTAACAAAGGTAAAATCTTAAGTCTAATTCAGGAATCATTATTGGTCTAGATGTAAGTATTACAGAAAAAAAAAAAGGACAGGTAGAATATTTATGTACAGATAAAAAGCCATAGTAATAGCAGTAATACAACTGTAATGGTAAAGCACACACCTTTTAGTTTCTGCCATTTTCTTAGTGTTGTCCTCACCCTTCCATTGCTCTTCTGTGTCTGAAGGTCAGCAGTTTCATGCTGGTGTCAGCATGGGAGGGAATATTACAGCAAGTGGACAACACGTCGAATCCTTTACCAGGAGAAATATAATGTTCATTTTGACAGTATGATATACATAGTACTGTGTACACACAAATTGTATGTTTGCTAACGTGCCTGTACACCTTTCTCTTTCATCCTTGGACTTCAACTCCAGGTTACATAGCACCATTTATATTAAATTAAATTTATGTATGTTATTTACTATTTATTTGCTCTTCTTCTTGGCCCTAACCCCAGCTGTGTCCAGCTCTAGGTCTGCAGATTAATTGATCATCACTGATCTTTTTATAGCATGGGGTCTCCAGTGCCAATCTTGTGCCTCTTCTCATTCCATAGCTGTAATCCTGTCTGCCACATCTTGTGGTTGTCATTGCAGTCCTGTATTTCTCTCCTCAATAGCATTTTATTTGAGTCATAAAATTCTCGGTCTACCTGGAACAACTGCTTGTTACTGTCACCTGTAGCAAACAATGCTTCTATCACACAAAGATAAACCAAACATATCTGGCATAGATACAGCCGACAGAAAAATTGCTGCCACATCCAAACCACATGAAATAAAGCTGCAGGCAGGTCACAAGGAACTAGGACAGAGCACACAAATCTCAGTCCTGAGCCCTTGCAGATTCAAGCCAGGCTCATGGCACGTCACTTGCAGTGACAGTATCACATTACAGGGCTGCAGTTACACAGGCGTGGTGCCCAAGGGTAAAAGCAACGCAAAGGCACTGCCTAACTCCTCTTGCAATTATGAAGCTTCATGCCTGTGGCAAGAGGATGGCCTTGTGCCACTGGGAGCAAGGAGTGTGAGGGAGCAACAAGAACAAGGCTTCTCCGCATGAGATGACTCAGCAGCTGAGGATGATCACATCACAAGCAGGAACAGTGCTCTCTTCAATCAGAACAGATTTGCAGTACCCAGGTCCAGCAGGTGGTAGCTCTCCTTCTTCCCAGTGACATCTCCTTATCAGGTCTTTTGTTTCTACTCCTTTGAAGCCATTCTTGACCCTGGCTTAATGACACTTTTGTTTGTGGGAAATGACTGTCTGGTGCACTTTGCTTCTGAGAAGAATTTATCCCTTTTTTTAGGTTTGTGGAGGGTATTTCTAAGGGCAGAAAATTGACTTATGATGAGTTACAAAGGACACTTTGCTCTTCTTCAAAAATGGATGGAAATAGTGATGAAGAACATCACATCTCTATCAAGCTGATAGAGAAGTAGGTCAGCAAAAATCTGCAGAGGTGGTAGAGTTAAAAAGCAAAGGTGTGGATGGGCTGCCAGCATCAGGAGAGGGCTATTCTATGGTTGTGTTCTTGGTGTTGTCTTCAGGAGTTGGACAGCTGGGAAGCTTTTGCCCCAGATGAGTGAATATTTTCTGTATGCTGATGAGAGCATAGGTCTTGCCATGCAGAAAGCAAGTACCTGTGCCCTATTCCTACATCCAGCATCACACTGCTGTCAAAAAGCACCCTGAAGTTGCTGGGGGCTGTTTCTGGAAGAAACTACTTCACAGAAACAGGAATGGTCTGTTCAGGCCCATGTGAGTGTGCCAGTGGGCAGAGTGGAGTGGCTTTGGTGCCTTTCAGGGATGAGCATGTTACATCACCTATAGAGATCTTCAGCAGAAGGCTTTGGATGAGTTTACCTAGAAAGGGAAGACCTTAAAAGCAGTGGTGAAGGTCAACAAGAATGATAAGTGTTGATGGCATGTGACAGAGAAGGTTCTCAAGATGTCAGCAGATCTCTGTGCAATGCCTTTACTAACCCAGATGGGAAAAGTACAGGAAAGACAAAGGGACAGTGAACCTGCTCTCGGCTGAAGAGCAAGGACAGACTGCAGTCTCCAGACAAATGCTTTAAACCTGCAGGTGCAATGTTGCTGGTGATCCCAGAAATGTGACTGGTTATTGTTAGGGTGAACAGAGGCTCAGAAAGTTTCTTCTACAAATACTGCTCTGGTATCTTCAGTTTCATGTTGTGTTGTTGACATTTTAGTTGTTTTTCCTCTCCTCATTTGTGGCCTTACCCAAGTGCTGTGCCAGCCCATATCCACTCAGCTGGACTGCAGATCTCCACCAAGAGATCTGAGTGTCCACCATTGCTCATATGTGGGAGAAAAATCTGTCAATACAATGGAAATCTGTATTATTTGTTCATGGAAATACATATGAGAATAGCTTCCCTATATCCTACAGCATGGCAAAGCTATAAGTTGACTCACATAACTATTTGTGTGAGTTTTGCTTCCACATCAACCCATTGTGTTCAGAAGCTGCCAAGGACCCATGTGTTAACTGGTAGAAATAGTACAGAACTTTATTAGTTGTAATTTTTATTTTTTAAGTTGAGAGAATGACGAGTGTTTTAAAAAGGGCTGACAAGTGCTGAAGGCAAGGTCAAAGTCATCCACTGCTCTCCCTTTGTCCACTAGTCCAGTCATTTTGTCAGAGCAATCAGATTGCTCAGGCAAGACTGGCCCTTGGTAATCCCATGATGATTCTTCCTAATCACTTTCTTCTGCATGGGCCCAGAAATGTGCTTCAGGGGGCCCTGGTCCAGGATTTTTGCAGGCTGGCCAGCCTGTAATTCCTGATCCTCGCTCTCAGATCCTTGTAGCACTTTTGACCCCACTGATCTCCTCTGGCAGTGTTATTGGTGCCTGTTTGGATAGGCAGCAGGGAGTGCTACCCCAAGATCCTTGGTAGTTCCTCTGCTACATCTTGGATCTGAGCCCCTGGCAAGCCATGAATCAATCTAGATATCAAGCCAAGGAGGCAGATGGGGGCTTCTGTCCATCACAAATGGAAACCTACCACTGCTGTCCCCTGCCATTGCCTCCTGTCAATAATATGTGGCTTATGCATGGACAGCTTGGACGCTTCCACAGGTGCAACATTCTGCTTCTCTCCTGCTACCAGCTCACCAAACCTGTTCTGTGACTGTCCTGCAAATGGAGAAGGTGCCACCTTTCATGTGCCAGAAGCCAGGTTAGGCAAGTCAATTGGATTTAATTCAGTAAAAATTGTTTCTTAATTATCTTTCCCTTTGATGTTTCATATTACAAAGACTAAGCTCATGCATTAACGCCTCACTGCTACTTGTGGCCAGTCTTGATTCTTTGGTTAAATAATAACAGGGAAGTCAGTCTACAGTTTCCAAAAATGCATGCAAATCCTTGAATACCTGAATGTTTTACTGTCTCCAGCATTAAAATGGCAGAGGAGGAAAGGTATTCTAGATAACACAGTGTCTAAACCTGATGGCTTGTTCTTTCCTTCAGTAAGAAGGCTCTGAATACTTGTCAGAATGCAGGCTTAGCAAACAGAATATGCTAAGGATACTGCAAGCATGTTTTGAATTTGGATACTCTTGCAACAGTACTTTTCCATTAAAATGAGTTTGTGAAGTTTGGTGATTTTTTTTGTTGCTTACCTTCTTCTAATTTAGTTGCTATATGCTAACTGCATATATCATATTCTCCACATTGAAATATTTGTGGATTATTGCATTCATTTTCTATGTTATACCTGCTTTTAGTGGCTTTTCACACATTTATGTTCTTCACTAAATGAATAAGATGGGAAGATTTTAATTTGCATCTCAGGATGTGGGACTGGCCACGAATAAGTCTTGCAAGAAAATATTTTGAAACTGTAAAAACAAGAGTGAAACTTACAGCAAATAGATTTGTTCTTGAAATTTCCTGGCTTGTTCCGCAAGACTTATCTTCCCATTTTATAATACCACTTGAACAAAAAACCCCAGCCCCATGCTGCATAGCTTAGACAGAGTGTTTTACTATTTTCAAAACCACAAGACTAGATTCATGGACCTTAAGCATAACTAATGCTTGATTGTGAAAACAAAGCATACAAACTCCAAACACTCTCCCCAATGGAGCAGGCAGGCTTTTTTGTGATGGGAATGGGGCCGGTGCAATCATGTCCCATGCCCAGCAGCCACATCCAGCTCTGTTCCTGGCAACCTGCAGATGCAGCAGCTAGCATTTTAATTGCTTTTTTTTCAAGAGACCTGAGATAGCAAACAAAGGTTTTGTGAAAAAGCTAGTGCCTCACTGGTGCAGTCCATCCTGTCTTCCCCTGAAATTCCATTTTCTCTTTTCCTGTTTGTGGGGCTCCCTGTTCCGTGTGTGTTTGTGGGGTTCTGTGTGCAGCAGCTGGGAACAGCCGTGGGTCACAGGGGCCCCTGCATGCTTGAGGCAGCATCCAGAGCAAGTGAGAGCATGTGTCGGTGTTCTTCCTTCTGGCTGCTTTCCAGGCAGTCACCTTTTCCATTTCAAACAGCTCGTGCCAAAAGGTAAAGAGAGGATGTGGAACTTCTAATCCAAATCTTTTCTCTTTGTCCCCGTCTCTCAGCTGCTACCTCCCAAACAGCCTGTGGCCTAATGAAACTTTTTAATGAAAAAAGCTTTCCTAGTTTTTAATGGAACTAGGAAACTTTTTGAGGAGACAGAAGATACATTCCCCATTCTTACACTCTAAGGCAGCAGAAAAAATGAGCCTGAGTGCTGAATTATGAGGGAAATTTTCTACCTGCTCTTACAGAAGGATGATGGAACACTTTTCAGCTGCTGAAGATCTGCCGTGGAAGCCTCCAGAGAAGACTCAGACCTAAGAGTCATATGTGTACTGAATATTCTCCATCAGCTTGCTTTGGGCAGACTGTAGCTGTTCCAAGTAACATTCATTTGACTAAAAGAAAAGGTTTAGGATTTACATTATTACATCCAAGCCAATCACATCAGGCTCCATGTGTAACCAGCAGAGAGATGGGTTCATGTTAGCTTGAAGCAACAACAGGTTGTCTGGCTGAGCTGGCTCTTTAGAGTCAGCATTTGGATGCATCTTAACTCTCTTCATGTTCTCTGTAGGGAACTCATACATCTCAAAACATGCTCCTCAGCTCTACGCTGGAAATTAGATAGTTTTACTTGACTTACTCAATTACATGGGGGGATTAACCCATGCCTTTGTGTTCTGAAATCAAGCTGGTGTCACTTGTGCTCTCTTTGGGAAGATGGAATGCGTGAAAATATTCAAGGCTGTGAGGAACTCAGATGTTACAGTTTTGTTTTAAATAGCAGACTAGAAAATCACTCTTTGGCCTGTAAAATTAAAGTAATTCTTGTCTAACAACTAGAAAAATGTAGCATCATGCTGCTGTAGTAATTTCTCTTCCATCTCCTCTTTCCCTACTGCCCCCTCCCCCTGCCCACCCCCAAAATCATTCAGTTTCTAACTGCAAATGCTTTTTAGTGTTGAAGGAGCTGAATAGATCAAACCTATATATGTCTGTGTTGTTTTCTTGTATATTTTCTTCCAGCTGTGGAAGAAGCTGTTGTGCTGCTTCTTCAGAAATGTCCTTGTCTTTACAATTTATCTGCTTCTACATTGGAAGGCTAGAAAACATTTTTTTTTTTAGCTGTGGTTTCAAAATATTATGCTGTAAGATTGTTTGCAACAGGGTGTGTAATTGGACTATGAGACCCTGTTATCTTTAACCTTGTGTTTCAAGAGAATGTAATGATTCAGAAGTATGAAGAAAATGTAAATACCAAGATTATGAACAACTGGAACAGAAGCAGTGGCTGAGAAGGTTATATCTGAAATCATAATGAAGTATAACATTGGCTTCTTTCCATGCAGTTCAGGTTCCTGTCTTCTTACATTTATCTCCATCTCTGTACTGTGGTTGCACATTGCTGTAACTTTCACACTCTACAAACTTCTATAAGCTCTTCCAAGAAGACGTCACCCCCAATTGCTTGAGCAATAAAAGCGCTTAAATAATGTTGCTCTGCTGAAGCAGATTTGCATTTCTGCAGAAAGCTAATTCTGCAGTGGATTAATTCTTTTTTGAATTGCTGCTGAGAGGAAATGAACCTGCAGAGAGACAGCTGAGTCATAAATTTCTTGTCTAAGGTTACTTAAGGTCTCAATGTTCATTCCATACAACTCACTTGTATTGGACAGATCAATATTTACTTAACTGAGAATACACTAAGCAAAGTTACTATGATTTTACTAAACTGGCAATGCATTAATAAGCACAATAATCAAATTCAGGTTAAAATTTAAATTTAATCCATAAATCAGCAGTTTCAGTTAATGGAACACCATACAAATGCAGCAAATTCAACCTCCGAGCCACAGAGATTGCAGTGTGCAGACTTGTCTTGGGTAATTGTAGATAGATTTGTTTCAGTACCAGACACAAAGTCTTGGTTGATTTATGTTGGTAAATAGCTGTGCTACCATCAAAAGTGTGTGGCTCACCTCTGAAATAGTGCTATGTATAGAGTTTAATCACAGAGCAACATCACAGAATGGTTTAGGTTGGAAGGGGCCTTTTGAGCTCATCTACTTCAACACTCCTGCAATGAGCAGGGATACCTTCCATTACAGCAGGTTTCTCAAAGCTCCATCCAACCTGGCCATGGCTTTTTCCAGGGATGGGGCATTTACTGCCTCTCTGGGCAATCTGTTCCTTTGTCTCCCAGTCCTCATTGTAAAAAAATGTCACCCTTACAGCTAGTCTCAATCTCCCCTCTTCTAGTTTAATTGACCCTTCTCCTATCACTACATGTGCTTGTAAAAAGTCTGTCCCCATCTTTCTTATAGGCCCCCTTTTAGTACTGAAAAGTTGCTCCAAGGTCTCCCTGGAGCCTTCTCTTCTCCAGGCTGAACAACCCCAGCTCTCTCAGCCTGTCCTCATAGGAGAATGCTCCAGCCCTCTGATCTTCTTCAAGTCCTTATCATCATGGCTCTGCACTTTTAGCACTAACCTTCAAGCAATGTTAATTTCTGTACACATAACCTTGGTATAATCTACTGAAACAGCTTTCAAATAGAACTGCTTTTGAATCAATGGCTACATAGACTTTTTAAACACCTTTAGACTCATCTTTAGAAAATTGCTAAATTCTATGCCAATCCTCTACTTTTAATTCATTACCTTCAACAAGTAGAAAGGGCTTCACCACAGCCTGTAAGGGTATCAGGGTGCTCTGCCCTATTGAGCTTCTGTTTGTTGAAGTGGGTCTCTCCAATAAATCAAGTCTTTAATCTCATCTTTCTTCTCTAGACTTTCACAGGCAGGGAAAGATTTGGGGCTTCATAGGTCTGTGCAGAGGAGGAAGAAAGCTACTTCTCTTCTGCAGGATCTTTGATTCTTCTTTGAGTGCCAAAGTAAATTTTCATAAACAAAGTGACACCTCTGTGCAAATGGTATTAGAAACTATTTATTAGTAACTTTTTATTTCAATGCTACAGTATACTACCTCACCTTCTTAACCTTAAAAATATGGGCTTACAGTACTCTTACCTCTCAACACTTCTTTTCAGCTTGAGCTGTGTTTGTCTCAGATTGCCTTTTCTCAGTTTTAATTTGTTTTCCACTCTCTCTCTCTGGATGCCTTTGCAAGCAATCTCTATGAATCCTTGATTTCAGTTTTCAGGCAGCCTTTTAACTTGTGTGTTGCTGATACGGCTTCAGTCTTCCCACCGGCTTTCAGACTGCTTACAACTAGATTGTGTGGGGCAGGTTGGATAAGAAAACAGTCTGTGCTGGTTTAGGCTGGGGTTGAATTTATTTTCTTCACAGTGGCTGGTATGGAGCTGTGTTTTGGATTTGAGCTGACCACAGGGTTGATAATATGGAAATGTTTTTGTTATTGCTGAGCAGGGCTTGTTCAGAGCCAAGGCCTTTTCTGCTTCTTATACTGGCCCAGTGGTGAGAAGGGTGGGGGTGCATGGGAAGATAGAAGGAGGCACAGCCAGGACAGCTGACCACAGCTGATGAAAGGGATATTGCAGACCATATGACATCATGCTCAGTACATAAAACTGGGGGAAGAAGAACAAATAGAGAGATATTTGGAGTGATGCCGTCTGTCTTCCCAAATCACTGTATAAGCATCCCCTGCTTTTCTGGGGATGGTTGAACACCTGGCTGACCACAGGAAGGGATGAATGAATTCTTTGTTTTGCTTTACTTGTGTGTGTGTGGCTTTTCTTTATCGTTTAAACAGTCTTTACTCCATGAGTTTTCTCACTTTTGCCCTTACCATTGTCTCTCTGATCTTGCTGGGGAAGTGAGCAAGTGGATGTATGGTATTTTTTTGCTAGATGGTTTTAAATCCTGACACCATACTAAAACCGTAAAAAAATGTTGTTTGGCAGAGAATTTTTGGGATCTCTACTCCAACCTTCTGGTTGAAACAGGGCTGTTGCTGCAGTAGATTAGGTGAGTCATATTTATGTTTAAGAAGTTTTGAAAACCTCCAAAATCATAGATACTGGCTGCCCCATGAATAACCTGTTTAAGTGCTGCACTACCTTCCTGGTAAATGTATCTTTTCCTAATGTCCACCTTAAGCCTCCCAAGCTGCAACTCAAATCTGTCTCGAGCTTCTGCAAAGATGAGTGACACCATCAGCTTTTAGCTGCCATTTGCACAAACGTAGGCTGATCACCCCTCTGAAAGCCCAGCTCCTCTGACCACCTCTTCACAAGACCAAAGTCCAGCTCCTCACATACGTTCTGTGTCCCAAACCATCTTAGCTTTTATCTGCTGGACCCTCTCCAGTTTCTCTATGGCCCTATTTAACTTAAGGACCCCTATCTGCACGGACATGGGGATTCATCAATGATACTGAGAGAAGGAAGGCAAGAACTTCCCTCACTCTGCTTGCCATGATCCTGACATGGCACAGTTCATAACCTGCCCTATGTACAGTAGTACCACACTGTCAGCTTGTACTCAGCCTGCTATTCCCTGCTGTCTCTGGGTTCTCCTCAGCAGGACTGCTGTTCATGCAGTCAGTTTCAATGCTGATTCAGTATTTTGCACTTCTTATTGAACTTCCTGTCTCTGTTCTCCCTAATGATTATTTCAGCATTGGATTGCTAGACGTTTGTCACAGTCAGCAAAAGTCTGCTTTTATAAAAATATCTAATGACTTGCTGAGCACATGCACTTTATTATGCCTTCTTTCATAGCATGCACACAAGCATTGCTCAGCTTTCTGGACTTCTAGCAATACAGCTTTTGGGATGCTAATAGAAATTCATGACTTGTCCTATTGGCTTGTACCTAAAAGACCCTGGACAACCTTACTTTTATATTCTGTCAGAATAAATCCTATGTACAATAACATCACTGTTTGTCCTGATCTACCTCAAATCTGTGTTCCTGAGTGAACACAGTCTTGCCTGCTTTATTCTCATGAAACACAGTGTTTCTGTTCATCGCAAATACCAGTGGACTACACAGAAAAAAATGTGATGTACTGATACACTTCCAAAGAACCAACTAAATGGCTCCCTATTGACCCTTGTAGACAGCAGCAGTTTTCTGATGGTTACCAAAGAGTTTTTGTCCTCAGCTCCAAGTGTGTCTTCGTGACACAACTGCATTTCAAACACATTAAGTTGATTTTGAGCCCCATCTGCTGCTTGGCTAGTTTTGTCTGTAGGGGCTGCAGAAGTGTCTCCCTGTGACAGCTGAGGAATATCTGCTGTTCTCTTTAGCAGATAGTCATGTGAGTGTCAAAAGTTCTATTAAAGTGATGTCACATAAACTACTCGCTTCATCATAGCAAACCGGTATGAAAGTTTTCATTTAGTAGAAATTAGCAAAACCTGCTCTTCAGAAGTCCAGCAATTATGCAATAATTCTGGTTTGTAAAGGCAGTTGTGAATGTAAATACGTTATCAAACTCTGATTGTGACTACTTAATGAATTGCAAATATTTAGCGACAGCGTAAACAGAAAACAGGTGTTCTCTGCTGCCAAGACTTCATTTCCCACTTTCCTGAATCGTGTTTTATTTGCTTTATGGTTATTATAATGGCTGCCACCAAGCACTGCCACTTCAGTGTGCTAACCGTGACTCACAGAAGTGCCTCATAAATTACATCAATGGGAAAGCAGATGAGCACATGAAGAGGAGGTGCAAAACTCATTAGTCATGCAGTCTCCTTTTCTGGGGACTGAATTGCCTGACAGAAAAGCATTGTGAGCGCCTCGTGCATCTGTCAAGTCCACCAGATGCCAATCTTACTCTTGCAGTTTTTTTGAAAGCTATGAATCGATATGCATTATTCAGTATTGTGAAACAGGACCTCAATTAAGCGGACGACTAAAGCAGAAGGAAAAAGGTAATCACCCAACACACAGTGAGTTTCTGCAGACAAAGGGAATAACATAGATTATGCCACTTGAAGCAATATATAGATCACAGTCCATTTATTTTTTTTTTTTATACATTATCTTGCATAGTGCTTCAGTTGAGGACAGGTATTCTGGAACAACAGAATGAAATGAATCTGTGAACTGGACATTGATTTTGATCAATCTGCATGAAATGAAGTGTATCAGTGTACTAGATCAAATTCAGAAAAGGGCACAGGATCACACTCTGTCTGTATTTTTGGGGATGAGCCAGCATCTTCATTATAAACTGTTTGATTTTGGGGATTTATAGCATACCTATAATACTTCACCTAAGGCTGAAACTGTGTATGACCTTCAAAAGCTTTCCAGGATTATTTTTTTCTTGGTTTATTTTCACAGAAGGGTCCTAGTACATTTACACAGGAGCACAGCACATTAAAAA
>VYXD01011402.1:11126-65495 GCA_013397195.1 Hylia prasina | reverse complement strand
AGCAAAACACATTAAAAAAAAAAAAAAAAAGGTACATTTTTTTTAATATTAGCAGCTGCAAAGGTTTTTTCTTTGTGAAAGAGTCTTACTAAGCTTGACAGCAGAAAGGACTGCAATCTACTACCGCCATTCTCATAAACTCATCTGTCAGTCAGATGAAGCTCCCATTTAGTGATCAAGTAAAAATGAAGCTTGAAGGCTTTACCAACACCAAAAAATGTCAAAATGAATCCACACTATCCCTTAGCCTGAAAAAAAGAACTTAAGAGACCACTTACGACAACCTGAAGAAATAAAATAATGACCATGAAGGCTTTAAAGAAATAGTAGATAAAGTACAGAAAAATACCTCACGAACAGAACTGAGCCCCATGAGGAAGCCTGACACAGAGGTTTGTTTGACCTGAAAATGCTGAAAATATTTGTCTATGAACAGAGTGCAAAGCAGGATTTTGATCCCAGAAAAAGACTGAAAAATATTACCTTTTTTCTATATGAGGATGCATTGACTCAGAACTGTGCTTAATATGGCCAAATGATCTTGTATTAAAACATAATATAAACCCGCCTCTCCTTCTCCCAGTTCTTCTCCGCACTCAGAACAAACACAAATATAAACATGGTAAATCTGGTACCTGCAGCAGGTTCCTGAATCAGGTCCTTGCAGAAGCTTCAGGACTTCTCTGGTACCAATTTATCCAGTTATCTGACTCTGGTGTGTGACTGACAAGTTCTTCTTGTTTTCAGCTAACAGGGATATATACACATTTCTTGGCAATAAGGCAGATGTAGCTGAAAGGACAAAGCCATTTGAGTCTGCTTTTAAGTACTCACTGTTCAGGTGAAGCTCTAACCAGTTTAAATGCACTGCAGCACTTAGGCAGAACAAGAAAAGAAGGAAATAATCAGTAAGTGGTGTTTGCTTCTGGCACTTTTTGATTCTCCCCAGTTTTCATTTTACTTTGTTTTTGCCTCTTGTGCACTAATATACTCTTAAATTTGTTTCTGCAACTCAAGAACAGAATGTGCACAGAATTTTGCAGGTCAATATGCCTCTTTGTAAACCAGCCTATTCTTGCATTCATTCCAGTTTGTTTGGTTTTGGGTTTTTTTTCCAATGAGGATAGCAATTTCTCTCCAAAAGTTTGCCATGATTCTACTCTTCATTGTAAGAAATGTTATATATAAAATAATCAGCAATTGACCTGCACACATCTGATTGTACCATTAGGAGCACTCAAGAGAAATGCACCAGTAAAATAGAGCATTGGTCAAGGTAATTTTGCTATCACAATAATAATGGTAGTAAGAAAAACCCTGTTCAACCACAGGGGACCTCCTTATTAACAGTCCAAATACTATATGCATATTCTGCATACTTTATGAGACTGCTTTTTCCAAATTGGTATGTTGACTGCTTTATATTTCACAACAATTAATAATATACAGATTTACAATTGCCATCTTTAGGAGCTAAAAATGTAAAGTAAACTTAGCTGCCAGCTAAAATGCTGTCTTGGGAGGTGGGATGTGTTGCTGTGAAAATGTTCACATTATATGTTGTTTACAGCCCTTTTATGAAAAATACTCCTCCTTGTAGTAACTGAAACTTGTAAGGAATTTTCAATAACTAAGGCAAGCTGCAGAAGGAGCATTGCTGTGAATGGATAAATTTCTGCTTTCAAAGCGTTAAACAATGTGAAAGCTTGATAAACACACACACTTTAGGAGAGCTCAAACCTGAAGGAACTGGGCAAGAAATGAGGAGCTGGGGCCTGCCAAGTCCAAAAGCATCTTGGACTGCTTTAGGAGCAGCAGTCAAGAGAGATGACCCTTCGCCTCTGCTTGGCACTGATGAGACATATCTGGACTGCTGTGTTCAGCTCCAGGTTCCTGAGGACAAAAAAAGATGTAAATTTATTGGAGGAAGTCCAGCACGAGGTCACAGAGATGATGAAGCATCTTCAGCATGAGGAAAGGCTGAGAGAGCTGGAGCTGCCCATCCTGTAGAGGAGAAGGGTCTGGGGAGTCATAGCAGCCTCCCAGTAGCTGGAACTGCTTAAATGGCTTGGTGTTCATCCATGACATTGTCCTTCACGTGTGCTTCAAGTGCCTATTCATTTCCCCTCCCTGCCCAGCCTGGCCGGGGTAAGTGGGACTGAGCAAGGCTGGCTCCATGCAGCTGAGAGCAAGAGGACTGGTTGCTTGAAGCACACAGGAGACTTAGGCCTCAGGCCTAGCCCATGGCCCTAGGACACACCTATTAGGTATTGTGGGCTTTTCATTCAAAGTCCTTGGGATACCATGAAGGACTCTGTCACCGCCCACCAGAATGGGTGTTTCTCTAACACCCATTGGTGTAATGTGTGCCCGTGCACTCTGTGCCATAGGTCCTTGTGTCAAGGTGGCTGATTTTGGCAGAAAGAGCCAGTTCTGCCATGCACTTACCCGTATTTCCTATTTCAAGTGGTGATGGGAACTGCATTTGCATTTTCTGCAGAGAAAACTAGTTGGACTTACTCTGAGATGGTGTCCAGAAACAAATAAACCTACATGTGTGTATGTATTTTGAACAACCAGGGAACCGGCATGGGGCAAACCCTTAAATTACTTGACCGGACAGATATTTCCAGAGAATATGTTGGATTATCTAGAGTCTTAGACATATACTGAATCAGAGATTTGGATTCAGGGGAAAAAAGGAAATTCCTGAAACACCATGAAAGTGGTTGATAATTTTGCTGATAGAGCAGATCTATTTAGCACAGTGTATTTGAGCAATGGGTAGCACATTTACCTTGGTGAAGCTGTCATTTCTGACAGTCTTTCAATGGCTGATGTATAGAGAGAAGCAGCAAAGTAAATGTTTAAATGCACATGAGAAGTCAGACACTTTTTATAGCAAATGTGAAAGAAAACTTCAGATTATGCCCTGCATGCAAGTCAAGCATAGGCTCCCTCAGATCTATTAAGAAAAGCACTAACTAATGCTAAAGCTGTTCAGATTTCTCTTTGGCTGTAGACTTCTGCCTCCATGCTGTCACTTATTTCTCCTGCATGCCACACCATAAAGCACACCCACTTCTTCCCTAGGGAAGGAACAATCTCCAGTTCCTACCAGGAGATCCTTGCACTTGTTTTTATAAGATGATAGTCAAAAACCAAGGTCACACTAAAAATCTGGATATTGTCATGTCTTCTCCAAAAGGACAATCCAGATATACACACAGCTCATTTCATGTGCTATAAAATGTGTCTGAACCTTGCTCTGAGTAATTGCTCTTTCTCAGGACTTAGGACTATTTTGGCTTAGAATCAGAAAACTACTTTTTGAAGATTGGTTTGTGTTTGTTTTGGGTTGGTTTTGGTTTGCTTTTTTTTTTCTTGGTTGTTTTCCTGAAGAAAGGAGCAGTGAGTAGTGCACTAGCCTTTGCACGTATTTCCAGTGAGGTATCTGTTATTACTGTAATATCTGACATAACTTTGCCTGGACAATCATCTCAGGTAAAGTAGTTTACAAAAGTTCTTTACAGTTGTTCTGAATTATCTCTCCCCAAATACATGAATTTTCATTGTCAGCAAAAACCTGCAGACCAGTTTGTATTCTCATGAGACCTAACTTTGGAGTTAGAAAGATCTTTGGATATTTTTGGTAGGGTTTACTTTAGAAAAGGTGCAACAGAGCAACCCCAAGGTTCTGACTAATGTGGTACCTCATCAAGAAAGGAAATTTCTTGTAACAGGAGCTCAGACTCTAGGGCATGCAAAGAAAACCAGACTAGATCTGCATCCAAGGGCTGGTGAATGAGTTCTAAGAGGAAGGATATAAGCAGTTTAGAAAGAATGACATGCAGAGAGGGACTGGGAAGATTAGTTAGGCCAGAAAAAAAAGGAAAAATACCCATTATTTATACATTGTAAAAGAAAAGCAGTGATTACTGCAATAGATCAAAACAATAGAAAGGTGGACTAAAATTGCTTGGATTTTGTGTTAAAAAGGAAGAAGTAGAAAAGCTTAGCAAGATAAAAATGTAAGACCAGTAGATGCCATCCTTGAGGATGACAATTATGGAAAACTACTGTATTCCATAGATATGCTTATAAAATAATTCTGTATACCTACAGTGGTCTGAACTCCCTATTTTGTTGTCTAGGCATTAGCCCTCCATCAGCAAATCTATATAAGGGAGAAGAAAATGGTTTTGGAAGGTGATACCCAAAGAGATGGTTCTGTGGTGGATATACTTTACCCAGTTTAGTTTTTTCATTTAGTGAATGAAAACCAAGGCATTTTCTGTACCTGCAGCACTAAATTAAGGACATAATCATTCCAAGCTGTTAACCTACCCTGACACACACACAGGTTCATAGGCCTGAGTAACTTTCACTCTTTGGAGAAGTCTCAGATCCTTATAATGTTCCTGGAAACCAAAAGGTTCAGACTCAATGTGCTGAAATGAGAAGGAACATTCTTACAAGCTACTGAGATCCAGATACTGTCTATATGGAGGTTATATATCAAATATATGTGTCTATATATAACCTCCAAAGCATGAACCACTGTTTCTCACTTATGTCCTGCCTTGTGGTCCAGCTACTGCTATTCCCATTTTGTTGCCAATTGTTAGAGATTTCAAGTGTTTTCCAGGTTTGTGTCAGCCATTTGTGAATCAAGATGCAAAATGCGTACTTTCTTTCCAGCTTGTAGTTTCCTATCACAACCAACAAAGAGCATGTGAGAGATGGAATCCTACCAGAAGTTAGGAAAACCAGCAGGAACTTTTTTCCATGAACTTCCTGTGTCTAATTGCAGCACACAGGCAAGTAACCCACACTCACATCAGGAAGGGTGAAGGGAAAGTGTTCACACACCAGAATACTAAAGCAGCCTGGCAGCTTCCAGTGGTTGACCAGAGTCACTGAAGGCAGCCAGCAAATGTAGTTTTCATTTGCAGAGTAGATACAGACTACATTTCACGTTCTTGTGCTTGAACAATTATAGGTTATTAGTATCAAAAGTGAGAAGAAAGTGATGGTTAATTCCATAAAAAGCCCTATTATGGAGGTAAGATGAAGCTCTGAGGTATTAATAGACTGTGACACACTGATGTTGTGGCAATAACACGAAGTAAATCAACAGCAATCTGTTTTGATAAACTCAAACTGAATTGCTAGAATGTGTTTAACAGTGGACCCATTTCATACTATTCCTGTTTATTAAATCTTTTCTTTAAAGAAATAATGCTGGGATAATACCAGCCTTAAACAATTCTCTTTCATCGATATCATTTGCTGTCAGAAAGGACCTGGGGATTTTCAGGAGCACAACATGATGAGTGAATCCTGCAGCCCTGCGATAAAGCACAAAGAATACTGAAACTGCATAAGCAAGAGGGAAGCCAGCAGGTAGTGTTATCCCCTCTCTGTTCAATGCTGTTGAAATTGTATCAAGGCAACTGTGCCCAGTTTTGCCACTCTGTTACGATTTACAGGAAGGATAAGAGAAGGATCTTGTTGCTTTCTTTGACTACTAAAAGAGAAGGTTTAGAAAAAAATAGAGACAAATGCTATTTAGGGATAAAAATGATAGGGTGAGAGGAAATGGACAGACATTGCAAAGTGTGAAATTCTAATTAATTGTTAGGGGAAAAAAATAAAATTAATGAGATCGCTGAGAGACTTCATTAAATGTCAAGCTTCAGAATTACTTAAAATGTAACTGGTCAATACCCTGAATAAGTTGATCTAAGTTGGTTCAGTTTAGAGGTAGAATGTGGGCCAGACGTTCCTTATGGCTCCCTTCCAACCTATAGAATTCTATAATCCTATGATCCTGCTGATGCCTGCAGAAAAAATAAAATCCTTTCTCATCTCAACAGAGCCATATTATTTAGAAAAACTAATATTTTTTTTTTTAAAAAATAGTAGGTTAAATTCACAGTGATATGGCTACATCAAAGAACAGAATTGCATTGAATATTCCTAATTTCTATGTAAACCGAGTACCAGTTTTAAAAGAAGGTAAATATTATATTGCAAGAGTATCTGTCCAGGACAGTATGACATGACACAATTTCTTATTTAGAGACAGTGTTTAAATCCTAGATTTTTTCAATTCTGGGGGGTTTTTTTGGCCAACCGATGTTTAAATATATTTGCAAAGTTGTGTTTAACTTGCTTTTGAATATAATTTCTTATGTTATTGCAGTAAGTCTGGATTGTGATATTTCAGGGAATGCTTTCAGAATTCAGGATGCATGGAGCCTTAATCTTCAACTCGGCCTGAAGCTCTGAAACAATAATATGCACATTTTTATCTCAGTTGTTCTTCCATAATTTATAGTGAATGTAATTGGACTGAGACTCTCATAATACTGTGAACAGATGTCTTCACTTGTAATATGTTGTTCCATATTAGATTCTATTTTTATTACAGTTGAAATGGGCCTTTAATGCACATCTCCTTCCTGTGAAGTATGAAACAATTTAGAAGTCCAGGAGCAGTGTCTAACCGATGAAACAGATATAGATGGGAAACAAAAATTTTGTATCACCCATCAGAGAGAAAAGCCATAACTTTATGAATGAGGTGTTTTATATTGGAGAGTGAAGATACTGCCTCACCATTTTTTGGACATTCCTATTAAAAAATTAACAGCACATTATAAGATAAAACAACCAAAACAACAAAGGTTATCATTGTCCACTGGGTATTTCCCATTGTCTGCCATAGAAGCTTTAGTGAAAAGGACCAGACAAACAGTCATTCAAAAATTTTAATAAGACTTGAACACACACCTAAACAAATCCAAAATTGCTTGTCTCAATAAAGGAATACCTTAGGAATACCTTAGTCTATTTTAGAAGATGTCTGCAAAAGAGAAGGGCAAATAAGTTACTCCTGTAGTGATTAATGGATTTGCCTAAACCTACACCAGTCAGGATTTGGTACCTGCTCCCCACTTCATATTGCAATGTATTGCAAGGGGAGGAATTTACTGGCACACAGTGAGCTGCTGCCAGAAGGAAAGTCGTAAAACCATTATTAGGTTTTTCATAGTTATTTTCATAGGTATTTTCAATACCTTTAGGTATTGTTTTCAGGGAGATAAAAAGTTCAATTTAGTGCCTTAAATTGCTTGTCCAAAACATGTTCCTACTTGTAGCACAGCAGAATTTTTCACTTCACTCCAGTGAATTGGAACTGTCAGTCTCCCTGCTCTCCATTCCTGTACCTACTATCCATCCCCAAAGGTGCCACAAGAAATTGACCTTGAAGAGATTGGGGCAGTTTGGAAGGAGAGTGAGAGGTCTTGAAGGGAGGCTGTTTGGACAAGGTACTCTTAACTACTGCAATCATGACAATGGATGGTGCTGATCCTGAGAAAGCAGGATGCGCATGGATGCGGAGAGTTGCCACCAGGGCTCTGCACAGGTAAAATGCCTACCAGGAATGACAGGCCTTCTGCCTCTTTTCACTATACCTGTGATCTAGAAGAACATTAGTACTTCTAGTTTCACAAGTAGGTTAATCACAGATAAATCACAAGTATGTGATTCATACAGATGTTTTGAAAAGGTATTAATGAGAATTTGTTCTGTGCTTTCAATCTGTGTAGTCAAAAATTTTGCTTTGATTCATTAACACTACAGTTTAGTGGGAACAGGGAAGAAACATCTTGACAACAACATCTTGTTGCCCTAGAGCTGGCAGAAGCCCTCATCGGTATCTATGAACAGATGGCAAGCTCAATAAATAATATTAAAGCAAATACAAGAGAATGCAATGCTTTTAGGACAAGGGTGATACACTCCTCTGCTCTTTTTTCAGCTTTACTTTTTTGACTCTTCTCCTTTCCTTTACTTTCATTTTCTATCCCTCATGCTAGTTTTGTTTATTTGTTATATTTTTTTCTCCTCAGTCTCTTTTTCCTTTGCATATTTTTCCTTTCAGAGATGGGAGGAGGATAGTACTTCTTGATACAAATAAGTGAAAGAGCCAATAAAGACAGAGGCAAATTGCACTCTTATCTCTCTTCAAATTAAAGTTGTCTATTTAAAAAAGAATTTAGAAGGCTACCTGACTGAGTGGTGAATGAAAATTATAACAGTTTGTGTCTGTTCACAAACAACTGCTATTCCCACTTTATCACACCGGGAGTCCTTCCAAGTTGCTCCTGCAGATGGTTATTTCCCCCCTGAGCTGCAGAACAAGAAGAGAGGGTTAAATTGACTTTGCCCAAGTATCCTTGCCTTTCAGCAATATAAAGTCTGAAAGAGACTAGGCAATGACAATAAATCAGAAAGAGTGCAGCGTGTTTTGCCAAGTTTTGTTTGGCACATGAAGGAGAAGAACATCTCACACCAGGAAAAGAATAGGCACTCTAAGCGATTGTTAAACAACAAAGACTCTATGTGCAATCTTGTTTGGCTGTTCTTGTTACCCAGTATTGACATCCTGGAGAGATTTGAAAGCAGAGAGTAAAAATTATCTCAATTCTGAGAAGATACATGACAAAGTAAAGCAATAACAGCCTGTATGTCTTGTTTAAAACCCATTACTTCATTCTGCAAGCAGTTAAAACATTAACACCAAAACAGAGAAACATTAATAAGGATAGAGAGATGAAGAAATCACAACAAAAGAAGAGAAATTTAGATTGCAGTGCAGAAAACTTTTCTAGCAGTGAGATAAAGTATTGGCTGACATTTTCACTCTAATAGAATAAGTATATAACAAGACCTGCTTTTTTGTTGGAAGGGGTCTAAAGACATTTACATTCTAGCACTATATTCAATTAGCCAAATTGATTTTTAGTGTACTCTCTTCAAGCAATTAACTGCAAAATACTCAATATTCCATCTCCTTTAATAGGGGACTGTGTGCACTCTTCTTCAAAAATAACAGAATTACTTTGGGATAAAGAATGCTTGAGCTTACATTAACTTTTTTTTTCTCAAAAAGCAAAATAAAGACACATAGAATAATAAATAGTAAAAAAAAAGGGGGGGGGGAATATAACCTGGGATTTTTGTGCTCATCTTTGAATGATGAAAACTGTAAATGAAGGATGGGTACCTGATGATAGAATCATCTACCACAGACAGAGACATTACTAGAAACTATTTCAAGATGAACAACAATCTGTCAGAAATACTTGGGCATATCATTGCAAAAAACACCCCAAAACCAATCTGATTTTTATTTATTTTATGATATTTTTTAAACAATGATATTATCTGGTTTATCTTTTCCCAATAATTTTTGAAGCCAGGGGTAAGGGTTCATAGATTTTCAATATTTGGGGAGTGGGTGTTGTCTTAGATGAAGGTATACTAGGTTTTTTTAAAATAAACTATATCAACTTTAACATTGTTATCTCCTTGTCCACAGCACAAGGTTTTTAAACTCTGATCAACCATCCTAATGTTAAATGGGAGCTGAATGCATTCAGCATTTCCCAGCATCAAAGCATATGGTAAAATTCTTATGCTTTTCTGATTCTCCGTCCCATTACATGAACAGATGGAAAATATTACATGCTTTTAAGAATTATCAATAAATCTAATCTATATTATATACTACTGAAGTATGAATGCACATTATCCCATCAGAATAAACAAAAATGTGCTTTTACCCTGCATATAGAATTTATTTCTTATTTATTACAATTGTTTTGGTCTTTCTGGCTTCCCAAGATTCTTTGCCACCTTAACTTGCATTATTCTGTCCTTCTTTTGATCCTTGAAAATGGGAAGTAAATACGCTATTACAAGCTTACCAAAAAAAAAAAAAAAGAAAAAAAGGGGGGAGTTATTCCCTTTCCCTTTTTAACATTCAGACTACAAGATAAACAAGCAAGGACACAATTACTGTAGAAATATGAGCTAAATGTCCTGAGCTAAATGTTTAATAATGCAGTCTTGCAGTATTAATGATGTTCCATGTGCTTGTGTGCATTTTCATGTGTGGTCTGCAAAGCCACAGGTGTATTTTTGAAATCTCCATTCTTGTTTCACAGAATAGAAATTCAAATGCTCACACAGGTGGAAATTCTTAATATGGCCATAATCTGATTCATCTCATTAGGATGCTACTTTAACTGTAATAGTGTTAATACCTTGCACTACTATTAAATTATCAGGAAAAGCAAGTTAAATGAAAATGTAATATAATTAATATCAACAAAGTTGAGACCCAACCCTCATTGCTGAATTATCCAGATCAGCTGTACTCCATCAATTATACCATCAATCACAATCTGGCACATTTTTGGTTTGTTATCTCAGGACTAGGTCCTTCTTTTAACCTCATGAATTTTTATTCTGGGAATTTTCCTGCTGGTTCATTTACAGCATTTCTACTTTAAACTTTATAAAAATTTTGTATCCCTGCACTGGTTTCATGTTACAATATATTGATCCTTCATGTATCCTGTAAGATGGAAATGGTAGAGAAATAATAAATTGGTAATAAGTATTTTTTCTACAGATGAGTTATTTTTTCTCTGCCTCTTCTGCATCCTCTTTCCTTATTATTTCTGCTGATTGCCTCTCTGCCTTTCATCTTCTGAAACATTTAAAAAGGATTTATTCTTAGTTTTCATGCCTGGACAGTCCTGGGATACATTTACATTTAATCCAGCAGTATTGATCATCCTTCCTCTTTCCTCATTATTGAAGGATCATAATAGTCCTTGCTCTTGTTCCTTTTACACTGCCATTCAACCACTCTAGTTCCTTCCTGGCCTTTCTGAAGTTCTCCCCAGTAAATGGAATGTATTCTGGATTTCCAATGTGATGGATGATCAGAATGCTCTCCCTGCTGCCCGGGAGAGTGGTTTATTTAATTGATAGCTTCTTTTTAAAAATCATAGACTTGGAAAAGGGTTTAGGGTGGAAGGTCCTCTGTAGTCACCTGCTCCAAGCAGAGCTAACTGCAAAACTTGATCAGGTTGGCCAAGGCCTCAGGCTGGGCAGTATTAAAATCTTCCAAGGATGGTGATTCTGCCACTTCTCTGGGCAGGGCATAAACCTGCTTTAGTAAAGATTTCTCTGCCTTAATCAAAATGTCTACTAGTTGTGGCTCTTGTCTCCCATCCTTTGAGAAGCTCTCCTGTGTTGATGGTGTCCCTCTTGAAAATGAATGGATGCAGGGACTCTGTTGCTCCCACACTCTGCATGTGTTACTTTCACTCTCACAGGATGACTCTGCAACTGTGATATCCTCAATCAGGTCTTCATGCAATGCTCAGAACCAGGCCAATAGATGTTGATAGTATCTAAATATTAGTCATAATCCATGCCATTTGAGGAGGCTATGTAGTCTATTGTGTTTCTGGAGGGGGCTAATTACCCTTTGTGTTCCTATGTCAATACACATTCAAATACTTTAATCCTCTAAGTAATACAAGCCCATCGCTCTTAATATAGTTTTGTTTCACAGAAAAAGCACTAATTCCTTAAAAGTGACTTTTCCCCCCACCTATTTTTGAAAATGCAAGTATATTTATTGCTGTACTGCAGGTGGCAAGAGTATCTGAAGAGAAGGACAACAGACTACATTTTAAATATCCATAAATAAATAAGCTGGATCAATATACTGTAACAGATTGTTTTGCTCATTAGAAGGTAAAAATAAAAAGGAAACTTGTCAATCTACCAAAAATCTAGCCTTTCAATAAGGATATAATTGGAACAAGCTGTCAAAAACAACTTTGAAATTAAATTCACAGCAGCTGGTACTCAATACATTTCATGACAGGTCATCAAAGATAAAAATTTACCTCTACATGTTATTTCCTTCATCTCCGTCAGATATTTCAAAATGTCCAGGATTTTTAAAGCAATATTGACTATTTCATGTTAGAATACCACACAAATTTTGCCTTTATCTTACTTGGAGGCTTTTCCTTTGCAGGAATATTTCATTGTAACTAACACTTGTTACTGTTAGTATTGATCCTTTCCTAACCCATCCCTTACAGCCTTGACTAGTCCTTAGTTTTGTTGTAGCTTTATCTCTCTAGCAATAGATGATTTACTTTCTCCTCTGTAAATAATACACAATATTTTCTATCAATCAACAGACTGTGGATACCATCTCATGTGTGAATATTTCTTAGGCACCCAAACATACAAATCCAGAGGTATTTAGAAAGACAGAGGATAGTATTAACAGTTTAATCTGATAAAGATCACTGCAATTCCTGTTTATTAAAAAAAAAACCCCAACTCACCCTTTTCAGAATACCCTCATTGTAAAACAACAACAAATTATTATTTCTTTTCCACATCGAAAAGTCTCTTTGATATTTCCTATGCCTTGAGAAGCCTCCCCCCACAATAGTATAAAACTCCCTAGGTGACTAGTTTCCTAATTTGAGATAATCCATACAATTCAGACAAAATCCTGTCTCAAGTGAGACATCTCTGCACTGCAAAGAACTATCAGTGCTGATTGTAAAGCAGAGTGTGACCTCTGACAGTGATTGCAAATTCCTAGGCCATTGCTTGAACTTGGGAAGCTGGAGCTACAGAACAAAGCAGCCCTGCTCCCCAAAGACAGCTGCCATACACCTATTAGGAGGTTACTAGAAATCCAGATGATTAGTTGATTTTCACATGTTCCACTCTTCTGTCATCAAGGCTGGTGAACGACTAAAACTTGCTGGTTACCTATTTTTGTATTCATTCTGTTTTGTACCTGTCTCCACTTTGCCCTGCATCACCTTTACTGATCCTTTTTGTCATTTGCAAAAAATTGTAGGTGGGGAGGATGTGTTACAAAAGTAAAAGGATGAGAGCTAGGAGGTGGGGACTCTGCTAGACATCAAGAGATCCCTTGTAGCAAAACTCTTCCTACAATTTTAGGGAAGTGTGTAAAACTATTTCAAAGACCAGGCCCAGAGCTCCAGACTGAACTTGCTGCAAGGTGTCACTCATAATAGTCAGAGTGGAGCACTTTCAGTGTTGGCATGATGCTGCCTTTTTTTAACTCCAGAAAAATTTGACTGATTGCTCCTCTCACTGCTTCCATGGTGTGTGAAAGAGAGAGAAGGAATGGGTAGGGTTGATAAGAATTCATTGCACCTTCACCCCTGCACCCCCTGCACTCTTACTCTGTAGCCATGCCTAGGCATCAAGGTTCATAAGGGAAGGTGTAATCTCAAAGAATTAATGTGGACCTGTAAGCTTTCAGTAAAACAGAATTCTTTACTAGGGAGCTGGGGCCCCACCATTCAGGAGGATTTTATAAGCAAAATAGCGAAACCACATTGATTTCGTAAGTTTGAGGTCAATATAGCAAATATAATCTTGTGAAGTCACCACTTGAGCTGTCTTAGCAGTATTAGTTTCATTAATAAAGGATCCTGAATTGATTAAATTAGCATTTTAATTTTTTTTCCAAAATACAGAATATTCACGAATTAAGCAACCTTTTTGTCTTTATCTTACGTTACAAGAATAAGACTGCATTTTATGGATCAGAATCATTTAGGTTGGAAAGGACCTCTAAAATCATGAAGTCCATGATTATCATAATTATCACAGGATTCATCTAAAAGCTGGGTAACATTATATGGGAAGGTCTGTTGCCTCAGTATTGAAAGTGAAATACATTTTTCAGAGAACAAATACAATATTTAATTTTAGCCAGTTTCAGTTTATTAAATCTCTGTGCAAAAGAATAAGATTTCCTCTTAGTTTCCCCCATGTCTCTTTACAGCATTTTGCAGACTGACTTAGATATACAAAATTAAATACAGAGCTGTGTTCTTTTGACCTGAAATCTTTGACCTGTGAGATAAAGTGACATTGTTTCTGCTTGAGGACCAGTTCAGCTAATTGCTGAGTGATGGCTGTGACACAGCTGGTAGACGATTTTGTTCCCAAGGTAACTCTGCCATACAAAGTGATTCAGAATCAATCATTTGTTTTATAGGGAGACAGCAGGTGTTACGTGCTGCACAGGGGGAAAATAGGCACTTTTACCGAGGGTCATCCTTTTATTAAAATACCCTTTCATCTCCCTTTGTGATGTAGAAGGCACACTTTCAGTGTTATAACTGAAAAGAACATAATGTTTTCAATAGGAAGGATACTCAGGAATTTCTTCTTTGCTTAACATGAGTTCCCTGAGACTAACATGAACATAAAAAGCTGTAATAAAACTGCAAAGAAATACGTTTACATCTTCTCTTACCTTCAGCAAAACCATAGAGCCTTTCCCTTGCTCCTCCCCTAAAAATACTGGTTCACAACAACAGTCAGTAAGCTCCTTTATATTTACAACACAGCTTCTCATTAAATAGCAACGTTTGGCAGTTAGGACTGGGTTCATCTCCCAGCAAAGTCTGATGGATTTCTGTGTTTACAGTAGAGGTGCTGGACTGCATTTGCAGTGCTGAAATTGTTGCTGGGGAAAGCAAAAACTTCTACACAATTACATATGCCTTCTTGTTCTTGAGACATCAGAAAAATAAAATGTAGAATTTGTTCACCCCCCACCACTGAGTGAAAGAAGCCTAATTTTTCACCTGTTCAAAAAAGAAACAATTTTAACAGAGACCCTACCCCAGATCAGCATTTATTAGAAAAAAATAAAGAAATAATACTGTCTGCAATGCACTGAAGTATCTGTAAAACTGAAAGAAGGACACGGGTTTTGAACTGCTGATCACTTTCTCTAGTTGCACAAAACAATCCTTGATTTCCATCAGGTTCTACTTGCAGGCAAAGCCCCCAGAATCTAGCCTATTATTTCCAAGGAAAAACAAAAAAATTTGAAGATGACACAAAAGAAGCATTTCTGAGTTTGGTGAAAAATACCTTTTTAAGAGCTGCACAAAGATTTACTGTCTCCATTATTTTTTAAATATTTTTTGGGTTTTGTTTCTTTGTGTAAGAATATCACAAAAGGTTTCTTCAATTAAATTAAACCAAGATTTCTTAGCCAAAAACTGTGAAGAAAATCTGTGATTGAATTCCAATAAATTAACTTTTCTATTAAAGCTGGTTCCTTTTTAATCCAACTACAACCAGCATTAACATAAATTCCTGTGAAACAAGAGAAGATCTTATCAGATTAATTTAAAGCTACAGGAAATCCCCTTTCAGGTTTATTATAATTTTAAAAGTTTAAAACTCAGTGGGTATTTTTGTTTGTTTGTTTTTGTTTTGGTTTTTTGTTTTGTTTTGTTTTTTAACTGTTGTATTGCTTGGAAATATTATAATTTCAATATCTTCCTTGACATTATTTTTTTCTCAAAGGGACACCTTTCTTGCCTGTAGGCAGTGTATGGTGGGTTACCCTTTGCCAACAGTCAAATTCCTTTTTTGCAAAAAACCTACCTTAAACAACAAGATTAAAGCATACAACTCTCATCTATTCTGGACAGAATTGTATGTTCTATTACTTTTGTCAATTTTTGTCTTGCTTCGGTCACTTAGAGGATGTCTTGCATTAGAAATAAATAGTTGNGTTGGTTTTCTGGGGTTTTTTGGTTAGGTTTTTTTTTAGGTTTTTTTTTTTTTTTTTTTCTGTGGCGTCTGTAGGATTCTGACTACATTTTGGTTATGTTGCAGAGATCCAAAGATGCATTGCATCTGTCTTTTGAACTATTAGAACATGAAGCATAGGCAAATCAAGGAGGCAGGTGACGTGAAATTCAGTAAAGAACTGCATTTCTATGATAAATCAACAGCCTCAGTAGAAAAGGTAATCAATTTTTTGACTAAAAAAAAGTAAGTGGTGGCTGACTTTTGCCCTCTTGTCCTTATAGGGCTCATAATGTTGAGAATAAACCTCTGATTCTGCAAAACCACTGTGTAAATTCAGTACATCAGTAGTCAAATCAGGAGTTCAAAGTGCATTCTTCAAAAACAAGCCCTTCAGTACAGACTGAAACCTACTGAGATGCACACATTAGGGATGGCTTAAATAAATCTGTAGAGGTGTTACTACATAAATGAGGCCTGGTGCCAACGGAACTCTGACTGACTGAGGTTTGTGACAGTGGAAGACAAAGCCTGTTACCATTGCACTTCTCCCCGCAAAGCAGGCTAAGTTTTAAAAATAATGAAGACACAATTTTCAGTGTGTTTTTATAGATCCTTATTTCCTATTTCTTGAAAAGAACATTTTAGTATAATTTACAAATTCTAAAATATATTGATTCCTGAAAGTTCAATTTTTTAATAGAAAAAACAATTCTAGTTGTATGGAAGCATTGATACTGCCATTATAATCTCTTTAGAATCCCTGGTATAAGAAACACATTTTCTCAATGTGTCGTTCACAAGTGGCATCAATTCTTTGACTCTCCTGTTGGTTATAAATGCCTTACTATTATTTTGTGCTGCCTTTTTTTTCCTCCAGATATGTGTCATTACCTGCAGGTCCTACTGTTAAGTTCCATTGTTTTTCTACATTCAATATTTCCCTCTCATATTTATTTGCTTTTTTATTTCTAGTAAATCTCACTTGCTCTGATTCTGCATGGCAAGAGCCAGTGGTTCCAGTGATTTCTTAATCATTTCCCTCTGCCTACGCCCTTCTTTACTGATGTTGACAGGATGTTTGTAGGTATTTTTAAAATAAGGTTCTTTTAAAAAAAATTTTTTTAAAATCCTTTCAGTCAAAATGTTTTATAGTCAAATATTTGTTCCTAAAAAAAAGACCTATTTTCATTCCTCCCTAGGAAAGAACCACGAAGTCAAGCCCTTCTATTAGACATAATGATAAATTAATGGTAAAGTTACATATTTCAGACATCATAGATGCTCATAATAGTTACTGTAGTAGTAACGTTCTCCTACATAAGACAATGGCCTTGAGAAATTGCTGCTCATGAGCAAGCAATTTGAGCCTTATGTGTTTTTGTGTTTTGCTTTTTTTTTCCTTTCATTAGTGGATATTTCTTTTTACAAAGCTGATGAAAATTGAAATGTGGGCTATTTTCTGTGATGTGTTAAATCTTTTTAAAGATTGATGACCAGATGTGCAAACAGTCATGGATGGCGATAAAAAGCAGGAATAAAACAACAAATGTGTTTGTCTGCTCAGTTATGAAGAAATTAAAATGCCATCACCCTATGCAATGTCAACTGCATTAGTTTGATCAAGCCATCACTACACCACCAGATTGAAAAAAAAATTACAGTATCTTCAATTAAATTGAATTTCCATATATGCCTGCTGCAAAGACTGCTCCTTTTTTCTTTGCTTTTAGTGCTTCTGGCTTCCTTGCTACAAAACAAATATTTGATTTCGTGCTTAGGCCTTCATTTTACCCTTATCTCTTTCTCTGCTCTCTCCTTGTCTTTGTTTAACAAAAAAAAAAAGCCAAGCAAATCAATGCATCGATTTTCTGCAAAAGGCTGCGTTTCAACCTGATGTTTCAGATGCTTTTGAAATGAGAACTGTAGCACTTTACTTTTTCATGTAAACAAATTATAGCCCTCTCTGATGGCCTTAACATAAGGCAAATGAAGCAGCACATCCTTATCTGACCAGGGGATAAGGTTATATGAGGTCATAAGGATATCCCTTGAGCTAGCAACCTCAGCACTTGTGGGTCACCCCATCACGTCACATGCACTCACATCTGTCCCGTTTCTTTAAACATTCCCTAATTTAACAACTCAAATGATGGCGAGGTCTTTCTTGCCCTAGACTGTTCCACTGCTCCCAGGGCCTGGTGTCCTCCTGAAGGCTGGTCTTGCTGAGCCAAGACACACTGAGCACTTTGTTTTTCCTGACTTGCCCCATGCAGCACTGGGCCCTGTTTTCCTATGCCACCTGTTTCTTGATGGTACATCAGTAGAAGCCCTCCTTGTTTTCCTACATGTCCCTTGCCAGATTCAACATTACAAGGGCTTTAGCTTTCCCAACCCCACCCTTGTGGGCCCAGGCTGTGTCTCTTCTGGTTGATATTCCCTGCTTCCACTTCTTGCACGCTATTTTTTAGATGTGACTTCAGTCAGGAACTCCTTGTACTATGTTCCTGTTTTAGTCAGAAGCTACATGAAAGTTGCTGGCTACTTTTCCTTGAATTTCTGCACCTCAGGATGAACTATTCTTGAGCTTGAAGCCAAGAGTTGTTATTCAGCAATTTGTCTTGTTCCCTCCTCTCACAACTGTGAAGTCAACCATCTCATGGTCATGGCAGCTAAGGCTGTCCCTGACCTCCAAATCCACAAGACTGTGAAACTTTCAAAAGCCTGAAAGTCTCTGACTGCTCCTCCTGTGGAAGAGAAAGATGTAAATGCTGGTACAAATGGCCCATACACAAGAAAGGGCCGAAAGTGTTCTGCCATGTTTTTGCATCTTTATCAGTCTTGAGATACTATCGCTTTTGGGACATGCTAAGTAGATATAATCTTCAAGAAGATTACAAGTTGTCTTTGTTGCAGACAAGTGCTCTGGCTGCGTAATTAGAACCAAAAGATGATTTTCATTTATGTACTTGCTATAAGATGTGCTAATATTTTGTTTTTCACTGTGCTAATAAGATGTGCTTGTGTGTATTAGTAAGAGCTACATTTCATTCTCCTCTATTTGTGTTTATTTGACAGAGTTCAGAGTTCAGCTTTAAGACTTATTACTATTGCATTAAGAATGTTTTGCTCCACAAGATACAATGACCGGTTCTATTACAAAATCATTGTGCCAAATCCAATTAGCAAAGATTTTTTTGATGAATTAACCTTGTCACAGCATAATATATACACTGCACCTGCTGTTCTGCTTCAGAGCCAGACTTCAGCCCTCCTACAGTTAAGTCCTTGGTTGTTTTGCTGATCCCTTTCAGCTCACTTTTTCCTCCTTGTGTTCAGACGTCACTACCTCCAGATGTCCAAGATTTTCTGCCTCATTTATATGTATGATTTCCCTCTTCAGTCTGTTCTTTCATCATTCTCAGTACTCTCTTGTTGCAGAAGTCTGCAGCAGATGTTTGATTTTTTTGCTTGTACCTTGCCTTATCTCCAAGGAGGCTTGCAAATTCTGCTGCTCCAGACAGGAAGGCAAGGCTGATCATTGGAGTCCATGAATAGCCAAAAGAGGAGGTTATTTAACAATCTAGCTGAGGAAATACCAATAACAGTTTTTATTGATATGCTTAAGGGAATCTGACCTCCAGGGTAGCACGAACCTCCATTTTGGCAAATGGAAAAGGGGTATTCTGGTGTGGTGGGAATTCATGTTCCCTCTATTTCTGGCAGTTCCCTGTGAAGAAAAAGTGCAGGAGAAGGAAGAAGTTTGCCTTTTCTGTGTTTCCCTCTCTGTCTGGAGGGACCCAGTGTGGCAATGTGAGGGGAGCCAGTGTCAGGGGAAATTTTAGAACTCCATGAGGGGTTCCAGGCAGACTAGAGACCTGAATGGCTGACCCCACTCTGCTAATCTCCCCAAATATTTGGCTGTGACACTGTACCCTGCCTCTGGGAACTGAGACCCTACAAACCTCCTATCCTCCTCAGCTTCCATGGTCTTTAGCCAGAATCCTGGCCTGCAGCATCTCAGGCTTCCTCTTTTGGGGCCATTCCTGCATAGTCTACTTTTCATGCTGGATTAGACACAGATCTGCTTCATCACCACCACCCATGGCATCTGCCTTGAGAACAGAGGCAGGTATGAGGAGTATCCTTCTCCCTCTGGCTTGTAAGGGAAGGCAAAGGAAAAAACTTGGACTTTTTCCTGGAATCAGATGCTTCATGACACTGGGCGCCAAACACAGAGGTCTGCACTGTGGGCCATCTGTCATCTCTTCAGCTGTCAGCCTGACTTGAAAACAAAGCAAAGGATCAGTCACTGGAGAGCAGGCTTGCATGGCCAGCATCCCTGTCAGATGGACTGCTGTCTTTCAAGTACAAGGAAGATGGATGAAGCTAGCACAGCAGGGCACACACACTTCCTGTCAGGGATCAGCTCTGGAGCAATATTCATCTGGTGTTCAGAAAGCCCAACTCCTCCTTCTGCTCCCAGTGTCTCTCCTTCTCCAGGCATTGACACTGGCTGGCCACTGGGCCTGACATGCCAAGGAGGTGAAAGGACTGGAGTGGTACCTCCTCTCTACCTGCCTGGGAAAGGAAAAAGCAGTCATGGCCTTAAATGGCAGGAGGAGAAATCTTTCAACAGTAACTAGGAAAAAAAAAATCGCTTGCCAGAATTTTGGGCTTCCCTTGGAGCACAGCATAATGCCCAGACTCTGCACTGGGATGAGATGTACTTCTTCTGCATGAAGAATTCTGCTGCTGGTGCCCCAGGGAGGGCAGCCAGTGGCCACAACTGCACCCTTTGCTGGCCCACTCCTGGGTCTGCCCAGACACCAACATTGAATAAACCCACAGCTAATGGGTACAACCTTTGCCCATTTCCAAGACACCCTCTATTCTGGCATCTGTGTTGTAAACGTTCCTGCTCCCAAGACGTCTCCCTGACAGCAGAGCCCTGGACAACACCCCCAGGCTTGCTCTGAGATGGTGGGGGCAGTGCAGCCTGCACAGTGTGCTCAAGCCATCACTGACCAGCAGACAGGGCTGCTCAAGGGCTGTTGTGAGCACTGTATGGTGAAGTGGAAGGTGCTTCTTTCCTTGAGGTGGAAAGGGAGGAGGCAGAGGAACCTGCAGTGGAGTCGTGGCTAACACTAGGTGTGGGCAGGGAGCTGTTGCCATGATCACTGCTTCACTCCACTGGTACTGTGCAAATCCAGCAGCATTTGTTGCTTTGCAGAAAACCTTTCTGAGGTCAGCAAGCGTGATACTCCATCCTCTTCCAGGGCAGGGAAGTAGAATCCTTTGGGTGCTGTGCCTGCAAAGCTTGATCTTTTTTGGGAAATGCATGCACCTAATCAAATTGTTCCGTAATAGTAGTGTGCATGCATGAGGAGGGGTGTGGGACCCTTGGTCTGACATAGCTGGTTGCTATGCAGCTGTCTGCAGCTACTGCTCTTACTGCTGCAGTTGCTATAGGAGACTATCTGATGAAGTGATGAAAGATTTCTCCCCTCACTCTTGATGGCATATTGCCCAGCTTTGTGTACACTGCATACCAAGCATCCAATCCCTGCAAAAATCTATCCCTGTTTTCTTCCTTCTCCCCTGGCTGGAAACCATGGAAACCAAGCTGACTTGATTCTGCCATGGACAAAGAATAGAGAGGTGGCCCAGAGATGTGGCCCTTGTCATCATCACTGAGCTATTCCCATTCTTTGCCTATAGGAAAGAGTTAAGGCTTTATTTAATTAGAGCTGAAACTCGATGGCACTAGTGTTTAATTTAAGATGCTATTTACAAATATTCTTTGACATGTTGCTAGTTTCTGTATACTCCCTTCCCTCATATTAGGCATCCCTAGCCATGAGGGGAAAGCATGTAGACTAGGAACACTCAGATTAATTTCATTTCTTGAGGCTTTCAAGGTGCTGTTTGTTAAATAGCCAGATGTTAGGCAGACCCACACATACATCTCCTGGTTGATCCATCATTTGGCAAGGGTTGCAACACTGGTGCCTTCTGACTCACAGAATGATTTGTTGTGCTGAAACATTTTCAGGGTTGCAGATGGGCACACACAATTAGTTTTCCCAGCTGAAGTGAGGACCCCATATCTGCCTAGTCAAGAATAAAATAATGCCCTGCATACAATCACTCACACTCAAGGGAATAGTGCAAGTCCCTCGCATGCACACCCTCTGGAGTGTGTACCCTCTGAGTGGTAGCAGCCTTTTTATGGCATCCCCAACCTCTTTTTTCCCCTTCCAGCACACTAGGCCAAGAGGCCTAGCTGAAAAATGGGATTCTGAAAGGGAGCCACTGCACTGCCAGTGACTAAAAGCTCTGTATTATCAAAGAACTGGGATGTAGCTCATGCTGAGCTACACCAGAACACAGGCTGCAATCTTGATCCTGTGTTTGCCCTGCCTTAAACATTTATATTTTTTCTTGACTGCTCATCTGTGCTCAGCTTATCTGTCCCAGCTGCTCTGTTAACTCTCTTCAAGTGGCAAGACGCACGACAGCTGGTATCCAAATCTTCTCCAAACCCTCAGTCCTATGGGAGATCTTAACAAAGAGAGGCAAACTTGCCATCTCCTTGGTGTACACAGCTATCTGTTGTCCTTTGACTATAGCGAGAACTAAAAAGTTCTTCTCCTTTGAGCTGACCTTCTAGGAAGGAGGAAAAATCGGTATTTCCCTTGCAGCAGAGAAAGGGCTAGGGCTGTGTTTGATGTGGTCCTGAGGGACAACCCAACAGAAGCTGGGGATGAACAGACCCAGAGCAGCCCTGCCCAGAATGACTTGGGGGGTTGGAGAGGCTGGACATGACCCAGCCATGGGCACTCACAGCACAGAAAGCCAAAAGTGTCCTGGGCGGCATCCAAAGCAGCATGGGCAGCAGGGTGAGGGAGGGGATTCTGCCCCTCTGCTATGGTGAGATCCCACTGCAGGGCTGCATCCAGCTCTGGGGGGCCCAGCATAGGGAGGACAGGGAACTGTTGGAGTGAGTCCAGAGGATGGACATCAAGATGATCAAAGGGAAGGAGCACCTCTCCTACAAGCAAAGTCTGAGAGAATTTGGACCATTCAGCTTGAAGAAGAGATGGTTTAGGGGTGACCTAATTGTGACCTTCCAGTACCTGAAGCTGAAGGGAGCCTACAAGAAGGCTGGAGAGGGACTTTTACAAGGGCATGCAGTGACAAGGCAAAGGGCAATAGATTCAAATTGAAAACTACTAGGATTAGATTAGTTATGAGAAAGAAATTCTTTAATTGGAGAGTGGTGAGGGTCTGGAACGGGTTGCCCAGAGAAGCTATGATGTCCCATTCCTGAAGGTGTCTCAGGCTATGTTGGGTGGAGCTCTGAGCAACCTGGTCTAATGGAAGACGTGCCTTTCAGGAGGGTTGGAATTTTAAGGTCCCCTCCCTTCTATCCCAAGTAATTCTGTGATTCTCTGATTCTGTAAAGTATAAACATGGAAGAGAGGTTACTGCATCAAGGTCAGCTGGGATAGGGCTCTAAGACTGCCAGAGTGAACATGACAGAGAGCACAATATTGCCCACACTGCCTGCTGGGATTGTTCCCACATCCAGCCCATGCCCAGGCACAGCTGAGTGTGCCAGTTGGAGAGGCTAAACACTTGACACAGGGGCTTATGAAATGTTAATCAGCCTGGAGAATCCTGTATCACTATTAGATTATGTGCTTGGCACAGTTTGACTCATGTTATGTCAATAGACATAACCCCAGACTCCATGGACTATGTTAACACTGGCCAGAAGATTACAGAAGAGACACTAGAGGGGATCTACTAAGCTAACAGATTTTCATGCAGAGATGGAATGAAAATGCTGTGCAATTATCCTACATAACACAAACTGACTGACTTCATAAGTGGTAAAAAAATGCTTGCCTCGTTGAAGCAAAACCCCATAGCAGCAGAGTCCTGTGTTTGGTGTCACTAATCTTCATTGTAAGAAACAATTATTATTTTGAAAAGGAGTCAGATAGGGCACATCAAAGAGCAGCAATGGGTTGCTGCTCCCTAAAGGACAGAGAGAGACAAGAATCAAGAGCAATAACTCAGATGACAGGGCAGGGGTCTCCGCCAGAGTCCAGTCCCACATCCCCTGCAAGGTGAGTAGGGCAGAACCAGGGACAGTGACTGGCTTCAGCCAAGGGTCCAGACCCACAGGAATGTTCTTGTTATTGTGGCAGGTCCCAGGTCAAGCCAGAAATTTTGTCTGCAGGACAGGGACTGGGTCAGTGGGGACTAGAGCTGAACTGGAGACAAATACTCCAGTGACTGGGCTTGGAGCTGAACAGAGCATCCAGAGCCAAGCCTAAACAGCTCCTGGTGCTTAGGACAGGGTGTTAGGTGGAGGTCCCAGGCAGCACTGGGTCAGGGCTGTTGAGGCTTATTTTTGTACCCTCAGTCAGGGCAGATGGTACCTGGACGAAATGTACACAGGCAGAGCCAGGCAATCTGCCCAAAGGCAGAGTCATCCATGGTTAAAAGGACTTCACACAGAGGACAAAGATCACAGAAGAAACAGCAACAAGAGTTCTCTGTAGAAACAGGAAAGGAATACTACACTGAACCCTAACAAGTGTTTCTACCAGCAAATTGAATATGCCTGGTAGCAGACATACCCAGGCACTGAGGCCAGCTGGCATGAAGTGGCCTGTGCCTGTGCTTGTAAGCTGCCTAGGATTTTGAGTATTAAACTACATCCAGCTCAGGAAATTTCCCCATGGAGCAGAAGGCAGGGCAGTACTCTGGGCATTTTTGGAGGTTTGGCTATCTGGCAAGAGGAGAACTATTTTTCCAATCCCACAGGTATCAAGTGTCAAGGAAGTAGCTGGCTGATAGGACATGAGACAGTAAACAGATGTGACAAAAGAGTGCCCAGATCTCCTGCCCAGGCCAGTGCCTGTTCACTAGAGCCAGCTGCCATTCTGCATTCCAGCAGCGAGGCACATTATGAGGTATGGGAGTATCCAGAGCTTGCCCCTGCTCTGCCTGAGCTCTGGCTAAAGCCTTGGCAGCAGGTGTGCTGATAAACTCAATCTCTGCTGATAAACTCTGGGCCATGCTGGGCTGATGGCAGAGGTCGTTCTGGGACACCCTCAGCCTTCACTTTGCTACTATTCAGGCTGAGTCTTTGGGCTGTGGCGGGCTACCAGCCAGGTTGTGATTGCTCTCTTGCTGAGGAGGGACCTCCAAAATGAGAACAGGCACAAAGCATAGAATGATATTTCACTTTTTTGAGGCCATTTGGGATTTTCCATTTTCTGATTTTCTGATTTTCTGCTCTCTGTTGTTTATTCCTCCGTACCTTTAAGCTGTGACTCATCCTTTAAAGACTGTGCAGCCAAACTGGCAAACGGTATTCTGGAATGGACTGTGGATGTGCACAGTAAAATAATATTTTGTTCTCTAATTCCTAATTTACATTTTTTTTTTCCTTCCTTGGGTACTAGTGTTCACCAAGAATGATTGTCAACAGCTCCAAGGTTCCTTTTAGGAGCACCAATGGCTCACTGCTGCGCCTGGGCAGTCAGGGCTGTTTTCTGCTGCCCTTCCCACAGCTATGCAATTAGGAACACTGAATTCCCTCTGCCATTTGATCTCATGGTCTTTTAAAATTCTAAGACATTTTTCAAATCTTTGAGATCAATTTTAGTTTTGCTGACTTTGAATAATTTTGACTTCTCATTATTCAATGGCATTTCTAGATAATTTGTGAATTTATTGAGCCTACATCCTGGGGTGTATTCCTTTTAACGTAAGAGATATGTGGTAAAAACTGTCTATTTAGCCTCATCCTTTATTTTCTGTCTTTAAATGAGTAATTTTTCTTATCTTTTATTCTTTTTTTTTCTTTTATTTTTAATGACAGCGTTTTTGATGAGGTATTTTGACTGGATTTTTTTCTTATTGAAAATACAAATATATTTATCCATTTCCTTGTTCACTGCCTAAAAGAACAATTCATCAATTTGTGAGGGATAACTTCTCTCTACAAAAACTGTGTTGACTTTTGCTTGCTTAATCATCGATCACAGATCTATTAATTTTCTCTTTCATTCCACTTTCACTCCATTTTCCTTATATCAAAGATAGATCTCTTGACTCGTACACCTAGGAGAAGTTTTCAAAAATTTCCATGACATTTACTTTCTATTTTACTGGTAGCAAAATAGATATAGGCAACAAATTACACATTAGGCTGGTTGGCAATCTGTTTTACAATCTGGCCAAATAAAAACCATGGATTTTGAAATAGTTGCACTATTTTTCACTTCTCATTTGTGTTTTTCAAGATGTTTTTCTTCCTTCACCTTTCCAAGGAATACTCTATTTGAGTTCCCAGTTTCTAAAGCCCTTTGTGCTTGTTGAAAGTAATAAAGAGGCATAATGAAGAATGACCTTGAAAATTCATGGTTCATAAAAATCTACGTGAAGAGCATTCCAGGAAGAGTTTGACCCACCTCTTCCACTTAATTTGGTTTTGACCCACATGTGCATAACCTTTCTACCAGCTGCTTGTGATAACCAAAAGAGCTGGGTTCAGTACCCGAGTGATATTAGATAGTCTATCCTTAGATAGTCTATGCCTTTCCAAGCAGATTTTTTTAAACTAATAAAGACATATGGCTTTTCTGTCAGAGCTTTCTTAAAATTTAAATATAGATGCAAGGGTAGGTAACATATAAGAGTAGAGTGTATATATATATATAAATATATATATATAAAGATATTTTTCTACATATATATACAGATACATATATAGCTGATCAGGAAAGTAGTTTTGCTGTCACATTAACCAAGTGTTTATCCCTGGTTTTTGGTTATGTTGTCTGTACCTAAAAAAAGGTATTTAGCCAACAAAAGATTAACTCAAGATGTCTTGATCCTTGAAAAGGCCTATCTTGAACAAGATAAATACATGCTGTAAATTTCCATTAATCTAGATCACACAGGCCTAATCAAATTACTTTATATATGGGCTTCTGATTAAACCTATTGTAAATACAGAAGTTTCAATCCAGGTTCTTCTCTCTCTTCCATTACTAAGAGGAGGAAAACTTACAAATTTACTACATCCTATGATACAAGAGCAGCCTACCTGGGGATTTTTTTGAGAAATCTAGGTAAGTCTAGTATTATGAAATGCTCTTTCAATGTTCATAAGGTAGACATTGGGTAATTTGAATTCCTTCACTAAAAGTCATGCTGCTTGATTGTATTGTTATGCTGATTACTTTGGGTTTGGTTTGTCTGTTAGGTGGACAACAGTATACAGTGTTCTATAATGCACTCATTGCAATAAAATGTTTAACTGCTATGAGAACTGTAAGCTTTCTAGGAAAAATATACAGACAGTTTTTTCCTGGTCATAGATTCAAAGGGTGTGAGTTTGAAGGAACATCCTAAAGTCTGAAGGGACATCCTAAAGTCATCTAATTTAGTGCCTCAACTGAAAACAGGACGAACTTCTAAATGAATCATCTGTTCCTACTGGTGTACAGAAAGCTTGGGAGTAAATGACAACCAGAAAATAGGGTAGAGATGAGCAATCCTGGAGCTTAAGCTGTAAACAGACTGCTCACTACTCAGGTGTAACTTCCATAACATGTTTTTTTTTGACTATAATAAGCAGTGAACTATGAAAGCTCCTGGGCCCAGAATCAGTGGCACATGACATGTACGCCACACCACAGGGGAGCAGTGGGAGCCCTTTTCCCAGCTGAAGCATTTCAGCTTTGCAAAACTGTAAGTGGAGAATACTTAGGCCTGAGAACTGAGTTGCATTACAGGTAGGTTAATAGATAGAGTGCTCGGTCAGATGGAAAGGTCACAGTGACCTTGTTTATTGAAGAAAAAGAAGAGATTTTATATTTTTATTACTCTGAGGTTGTTTGGCTGGCAATGACATGCTGGCTAAATTATAATAATAATGTAACCATGGTAATGTGGGCTTAGTGAAAGTGATTTAGTTAACTAATTTTATTGAATGTAACAACTAAGGACTCAAGTAAAACTTTGAGTGCAAGGCTTTCTGTCTTTCCCTAATGCAGTGTTTCCAGAGAGCACACTCCTCTGCTTTCACTGCTTTGTGTAGGACACAATGAAGGGGCAGACCAGTGCTTTGGCACTAGCCACGATGGTTTTGTGGCAGAGTGCTTTGGTTTGGGTCATGAGGACATTCCTCAAGCAAGTGTCCTGATCACCCCCAGTGCACTGCTGCGGTGCACACTGTGCAGGGGTGTCACAGGATGGGGACTGAATTCTTCTGCCATGAAACTAAGCTGGAAAATGTCCGTCAACAGCACACCTAATGTGCTCCAGCTCCACATGACCACTCAATACATGAGGCCAGGCCAAGGCCTCATTGAAATAAAGCTCCCAAAAGCACATCTATGTCCAGCATATCTGGGCATTGCTTCCTCAGCAGTAGGTGTTTCATTCTACCTGTGTGTATTATTATTTAAAGCAGACATACTCAAGAGATGTTAACTCCATTTTTTGATACCTATTTAAACGAGCCTTTGACTTCCTGCAAGAATTTAAATGTTAGATCAGAAACAGTTGTGTTTCTGAACAGAAAGAATTGTGTTAGTTAATGCCACCCCTTTACAACAAAGTCTGATGGTTGGCAGCCACAAGGGTCTTTAATATAATCTTGATTGGTTTTAATTCTCCAGTCCCTGAGATTTCTTTCCTGTATATCTTTGAGGTCTGTTGTTGGTATTTTATACCTCTCAGCCTTGCACAGCTTTTCCTGTGCGGATTGTATGGTGGAAAAATTATCCATGGCCTGCAGAAAAGAGTACAAAGCAGGACTACAGACTAAAATACCATAGTTTACTTATTTGACACTGCTTATACAGAAGATAAAAAAGTGAAAAAAGATCTTATAGAGAGAATAGAATGTGTTTAGTGGAGAAAACAGAAACAAACATAATTCAGGAAGTGCTTGATTCAGTGTAGTTTGAGCATAGATACCTCATAGTCATGAGCTAAAATGATTCCATGGTTTGCAGGAATGGGATCACAGGGTATCCACAATCTTATTGTATCCATATTGCATCAAATTTAAACAGGTTTATCTAAGTTATACCTTCTGCAAAAGCTCAAAACCAGGAAAAAAAGAAAAACCAAAATGCTGAAGGCAAAGAAAGCAGCAGAAATAATGCATTCATTAGTGGCATGTCTGAATTTGTAAAGCATTGAGCTGGGTGTTCACCACTTGATTTGAAATGACAGAATTTGGACAGTACCTACAGCTGCTGTAATGCTGTGTAATCTGATGAATCACTTCTGCATTTAAGCACCGAGTACTTGCTGACTAAGACTGATTGCAGAATTATAAGTTAAAATCATTTTATCAGATAATGTAAATGAAAGGTATTGCTCTTTTTAATCCTCAGCTCTTAAATTTTATGTGACCATTCACATGGAATATAGCGATGTGACTGAAGGACTGGTACAAACCCATAATTTGTTCCTGATCTTAGAAGTCATTAAGCAATAGCATTTCCTCCCTTGTGAATGCAAATGGTCTTTATTGATCCTATTATCATAAAACATTTACGTCTTTATGCTGTGGTGTGAGATTTTTCTGAGATGAAGAGCTCAAAACGTTAAGTAATACATCATATCATCTTCCTCATGTTCTCAGGAGAAACACAAAGAGGTATGACAAAGAGTATTGATTAATATTAAAGCTAATAATGTATTTTTTACATCTGCATTTTGTGCCCATCTCTCATCTTCTTTTACACTGTTGCCTTGTTTTTAATTTACCAGTTTCTCTATCCACACTCCATTTCTCACCTCTTTTTCTCCTTACTGTTTTGCTCCAGAGTTCTGAACACATTACTCACATGGAGCAATGGGGTAGGACAGGGGCTCTCACTGGCTTGTTGTGTCAAGCTTCTCCCTTCCAGGTCACTTCTTAATGCTTATGCCTGCTTTGAAGCAGTATGGGGACAAGGATTGTACTCAGATCCTTAAAGAAGCATGTGTTACTAACTTAGCAGTAGCCCACTTTGCAGACACACAAACATCAGGGAGGTGTCCTTATTTTGTGTCAAAAGCCTCATACAACCTGGGAGAAGAAGGAAAAAAAGTCTCATGAGGAACTGCAGAAATCACTGATATTTCAGGATCTGGAAACTAAAGCACTCAGTAAAGGGTAGAATTGGTAATAACTGGTACTGCACTGATAAAGGTGGGTAGCGCATACCAGTAAAGCATTATAAAAAGCTCATATTTAAAATGAAAGGACATCAACACAGGGCTGAAAAGAGAACCAAATCTCTTTTCAAATGCCAAAACCATTTTCTATCTCCTTTCATTTGGAGAGTAAAGTAGACTCAGGCTTCCAGTAAGCATTTTAATAATTAAGATTAAAAAAAAAAGTTAGATATAGCTGAAGAGATGAGAAAGAGAAAACTTAAAAAATCTAAAGGGGCTTTAGGAAAATTTGAAGTTAAATATAGCTTAAACAATAGCTCTTTACAAACTTACTAATTGATGGACTGGGGAACTGAAATGGGACTTATAGGAGAATACTGGAAAATAATTTCCCACAACATCTTTTGTGTGAGAAAGAAAGTTCATAGAAAAAATGAAGAGCAAAAATGTGATCCAGCATTACTTTAAGGTCTTATGGGGCCACAAGACAGGAAGTTGAGACAAACAGAGCCAAAACCATATTAGTCTGGACAATGAGTCATGATCCAGAGTCATGCTCCTTGAGTCATGATCCAAGGTTGTCAGAAGAAAGAAGAAAGAAGAAAGAAGAAGAAGAAGAAGAAGAAGAAGAAGAAGAATGCAGCCATCAGACACCCAAAATGAGTAAACAAAAGAAAGAAAGTGGCCTAAGATTTACAAAGGATGAAGCAGGCTTTCTTAGGAGGTAAAAGAAAATGCCTTTTTGTGAAAGCTATAACCAACAGCTTCTTCTTGGTGGGGGTGGAGGGCATGGATTACACACACTTGGTGTTCAGACTAGTGGTGTTTTTTCTTGGTGGAAGGCAACTTGGGCTGTCTGCATGATGTCAAGATTCCTGTGATCCTCGGATTCCACTCTTTCCACACTTAGTCATCAATTTTCATCTTCACATTTGCTAGCAGAATGTATCAAATGATCTAAAAATAACCATGCTTTCTGGTATCTGGAAATTAGCCAAAGGATATCCTTCCACAGAAAAAAAAATGAACAAGAATCTGCCAAGCAATCCTTTGTACAGCAGTTGCAAGTAACTAGAACACTGCATGGTATTTTTGAGGGTGGCAGCACAGCAGACAACATCCATATCACATTCTTATTTTTCTTTTCCTGAAGTTCACTGTTGACATTCTTTTTAAGTTTTAAAAGTAAATCAGAAAACAGATGTTTCTAATGTACATTTGTTTTCCAAAACAGTTAGTGAGAAATCCTTTTCTGTAGTGACTAATCTTTCTAGTTAGGTATTTAAGGGTTATTTTCCTCATTTCCCCATTTTCATTCTTCTGCATGGTTGATATATGTGTTGCATCCCTTTTTAAAGATAATTTTTCCCAGCCACAGTACAGCTGGGGAAAACCAGCTCTTTTTATATAATCAAAACAGGTTTATTTACCCCACCAGTTTGTAGCATTTCAAATGACCCCTTTGGCTGTCATGCAGGTCTCCCAGCCCTCCACCAAGCTGGAATTTCTTGGGCATGTAAGCACAAGCATGGTGTGCTGGGGGCATCAGGTGCAAGCATAGGGGTGTCTCTTAAAACACCTTCTGAGGAAGGTTCTGCTAACCCCCTGCATCAGAAATGCCACAGAAGCTGAGCCACATTTGTATCATTATAAACAAATAAAAGGACTGGAAAATAGCCTCCTAAAACATGTGTATTTCTGACAGATGCATAATAGTCTTTGGCATACTTCCAAGCTGCCATTTCATGGCTGATTAGGTCAGAGGATGAAACCAGTTGTTCTGTGAGAAAAAGTGACAGTAAAAAAAAAATAAATTATTTAAGATCTCTCATGGCACTGAGATGGTAAAGGTTTGTTCTTTGAGTAAGTCTGCCACACAGACTTAATAATATTTTTCCTCAGGCAAAGTTCATTCAGTACTATTCCATGAGTGGTACAGTGCTGCAATGAGGGTAAGCATGGGATTGTTCCTGTACTACATACCACTATCTTGTACATATTTTGTGCCATGGAAATACACACCTCACTTTTGGTGGAGTTTCTCTTTTCCCATATCACCCCAAGCACTGTATCATACAGGAAATTCCAAACCCCCTTTTTCCTGCCTGAGATGTAATTTCACCTAGTCAGGAAAAGGAAGGACAACTTTATCTCCAAGCAGTGTGCTCACAGTCATCCCCTTTTCCACCCATCATGATCCGTGCCCCAAGGCAATGAATGCTTTTTCAGGCAGTGTGGCTGTGCATCCCCTCCTGATGGTTTTTCCCACCCGAGGGGTGCAGAGGGAGAGCTGAAATGCATTAAGCAAAGCTCTCCACCCAGCTCCAGCACAGACTTTCTGTCATATTCCCAGCAGGTCCTTCAGTGAACTTGTATCTAATTAAGATATTCAATCTTATTCTATATCTGGTAATAAAGAAAATAGTATTTTTTTTTATTATTAGGCATTCCCTGTGTTTCACAATACCAAAAATATTTGAAAAACAGTCTTTATATTCAAAGGTGTTCTGTCAACAACTGTGTAACTTAAGAAAAGAGCCCTCTTTTCATTCCACTCCCATGATCTATAACAAATCTCAAGGTTTCTTTTGCAAGATATCTGTCCACCACTGTATCAGTAAGACGGTAACAGCTGCCTAGAGGTAAAAACCCTGTGCCTTGTGCTTTAATTACACAAACCTTTATACAGACAAGCAGCTGGCAGGTTATTTGAAAAGACCTGCACACCCTTTTTCTTTCTCACTTCTATTTCCTTTTCATAAAGTGGCCTGCTCTGCCATCTCTTTCTCACAGAGAGTTCAGGTTGACCTTAAAATTTTAGCATCTCACAGCAATAAGTATACACATTTTTTCTGAAGGATAAAAATCTCAGTCATGTTCTGATGCTTTTTATTTAAAACTCCAGCTTGTTCCTGGACTTCATTCCATCATTGTCTTTGGAATGGTCAACAAAATGCATATTTTTAAGCAAATTATAAAAAAAAAAAATTAGAAAAAGAAAAAACTCTTTAGGGACTTTAAACCCCATAGCGTGGTGTTTGTTAAATCTTAAAGCAAACAAAAATGCAAAGAAATGGTCAATCCAGAAGCTTCCCTTTTACACACATTGGATCCTGAGTGCTCAGATTTTCCTTTTCCTGCTGCAGCTAGTTGTTATAAAATGGCCTTTTCAACCTGTGAAATCGTTTCCTGCATCCCCACATTTTGTGCCCATACATCTCCTAACAGGCTTTTTACTTTTAAGTTCTTAAGGTTTCTCCAGCTCCAGACATCCCAGAACTGTATTTGGTTATGTGCCTTGCTGTCTCAAACATGCATTCAGAATTACTGCAAAAGTTATTTCCTTGAGTCTTCCAGGTCTGTAATTTGGAGACTGACATGCAAAAGACCTTTCGTGACAAAAAAGCAGAAAATAACACTTATTGCACTGCTTTATTTTGCCTTTGTGATTCCTGCCCATACCAGAGTGGCACCAGCACACCCACCACATTTTCAGTTGGCCCTCAGCACAGCTCTTACTGGCACACAGCTGCCTGTGTGTTTAAGTGCTTTTCTGAACAAATATACTGCAATTAGGCCAATTCAAAGACCACTCACCCGAAGTTGTCTGCACATATTGCACTCAAATAAACAACACTGAGGCCAGCAAGAGGGCCGTGACCACCTGATGCCTAGCCAGGAATTTCTCTCTCTGCCAAGCTTCTCACATCTAGAACACCACGGCAACACCAACCTGTAGCATGGCAAAATACATTGGAACGCATTGGAGTGTCATCCATTCTGAACACACCCCAGACTTTTGCTCACTGCCTGGAAGCCCCTTGGTAATAATCAGGAAAAGTTTTTTGAAAACCACTTGGTCAGACCATCTCATACCTTGGGTTTTGGCCCTGCAAGTAGTTTTGTGTCTGTGCTGTCCCCCAGTGAGTATGAAGGCAACTGCAGAACAGATTATTGTTACATCATACATGCCTAAAATTATAACTCTGCATGCCCACAGTCAATGTGCTTCAAGTGCATGCCCACTGTATCTGTGTGTTTGCTATAGGAAGCAGAGAGGGAAAAAAAAAGAGTTTTGGAGACAAGAAAACAGAGGATGAACTTTTTAAAGGCCATGTATTGACAGGGCAAGAGCAAATGGTTTCAAACTGAAAGACAGTAGGTTTAAATTAGATATCAGGCAGAAATTCTTCACTGTGAGGGTGGTGAGACACTGGAATGAGTTGCCCACAGAGGCTGTGGATGCCCCATCCCTGGAAGTGTTCAAGGCCAAGCTGGATGGGCTTTGAGCAGCCTGGTCTAGTGGAAGGTATCCCTGTCCATGGCAAGAAGGCTGGGACTAAATGATCTTCAAGGTTCTTTCTTTCTGTGACAGGGGATTCAGGGCAACCCTCTTTCCTGCCTAGTAAGGGCTGGGACCCTGGGTATTTCTCCAGCCCCAAGTGGTGGTGCTCATTGGGGTGGTTCAATCATTATGTGGAGCTCACAGCAAAGCTGGGTGCAATTTCTCAGTATAGACACAGATAGACCCCCACAGACCCCAAACCTTTCACAACTCCCCTCAAGTGCCCTGTCCCTCACAGTGCTGTAGGCAACTTCTGACCATTTCTCACTCAGATACTTATTAAGTCCATGAATTTTTCTTGTCGCATTCAGCACTTTAACATGTTCAATTCAGCAATTTTCTGCTCAGGCCAGGGCTCTGGCACTCGCACATACTTCAGGAGGAATGGTACAGATTAATAAATTGATTAAAAATATAGTCACAGACAGTCATATAATCCAAATTTATGTGTTTGAAGGGCAAAATGTCAACCACAGCACAGTCCTGCACGGTCTCCCATTTATCCTTCCACACACCACCATGCCCATGGCCCAGCAGGGACTCCTGGAAAAGCTGACACATCCCAATGGATATTCTCTCTTCTTGAGATACAGGATGTCTTGAATTCATCACAATTATATCACACATGTTCCAGGAAAGGCCCTTTTGGTCTTAGGTTTACTAATCAAACAGAAACTTCCCCAACCATTATCCTACAGACTCAGCCCAGGATATATATACTAATGAGCGGCACTGGAAAACATAAAACAGATATCAAAATCATGTGAACATAGACTGAAAATCTGAAATTAATGCCTAGCTGACTGGATTCTGCAAACAAGAAATGGAAATTATCATGGATTGAAAAAAAAAAGTTTTGAACCATTCAAATGTTAAAGATTAAGAGGTTCTACCTGTGCCCTGGAGAATACAGATATCAGTTATTTTATAAGTAATTCAAAGGATGAGGAAGTCTTCACTGCAGAAGTCAGGGTGTTCGAACACATGTGCTACAGTCAACATACTCTGTTGAAGTGTTGCACTGAAATATATTGACAGAAATGCTGTGGGCAAATTTAGAAGCCCAAATGGTCACCCATAAAAACTACTTGTGTTCATGTTCAAGCTATTGGCAGGCGTTAAAGTATCTCAGCAAACATGTACTTTGTGGCTTTCTGAAAGTAATTAACATATGGAATACAAAAGTTTCCTAATGACTGAAGACACAAATTTCAAAAGCATAAATTTTCTGGAGTGGCATTAAATTACTGCTGTAAATGAGAAGAAAGAAATGCTAGTTATATGCACAATCACTCATTTTGGCAAGGATTTTCTGAGATCAGGGGAAGCAAAACAATCAATCTTTAGACTCCCTTGAGAAGTGTGATCATGTAAGGCCTCAAAATGTTCTCTGGTACAATTATCATTGAAAGGAAAGGAGAGCTATCAAACTGTGAAACACCTTATGTTGGTCTGGCAAAATTGCTCTAATAAATGTTAATCAGGAAATGTAATGAAATTCTGCACAGAACTGCCTAATTTTATTGCAAAGCATTGATGTAGGCATCAGTTCAGCTACTGGCCAGTCAAAGACTATGAAGTGATGACAATCCATGCTAATAATAACACAGGGATCATTAAAAGGCAGCGTGGTTTTAATACAAATGAGAGAAGAATATTATACTTGCCTGTAGCATGTTTTCCAATGGATTCCCTCATGATGTATATGTTCTCCTCTCCTTCAAATGTTTCCCAACCCCTGGCCATAATGAATGTGCCCAACAGACAGTCTCTTTAAGCTACACAAAAACTAATCTTAGCTGGGGCTTAGATTGTAGTTTTGGTCCAAAATTATTTGTGACCAGTTCGGATTAATTTATTCTTTTGGCATCATTATACTTTTTCCTTTTTTCCTTCCCATCTCCTTCTATGTAATAGCCAGTTCTTCTGATGTGTTTTGGAAGAGCCTCTATACCCAGTTACCAATCTAAACAAATGAACCCTGATCAGCTGCTATCTGTTCTCTGTTTTGTGGGAAATCATGTGTGGCAATATCACTTTGATATATTTTGATAAAATTTTATATATTTTGATATATTTTAATAAAATTTGGCAGATAAATTTTCCCAGTTCCACTGAGAATTCAGAATTTGGAGTGGCTGAATCCAGCATGTATTCCCAGCGAGACTGTGCACACATACTTACAAACAGAGAGTTCTTATGTACTACATACAAGGCTGGACACACAAAGCAGCACAGACAGACACACTCAGCACACACAGACACAGAGCACCAGCAGCCTCATCCGGCCCCGCCATCTAGCTGAGCGTGAGGAAGGTCCAAAGACTGACTGTGTGTGATTGAATCCAAATTTTACAATTAGATTTTAATTTTTACTTCTGCTCATTCATAGTTGAATCATCATAACAAGATGGTTTGATTCTGATGCCTGCTTTAGAGTGAGGAGACAAGGGCTGTGGAGGGGCTTTTGCTTCTTTATGTACATGACATTGCAGAGATCAGACAGAGAAGTCAAAGTATTGTGCAGGTTTTGGTTCTTGCTAAAAAAAGGAGGAGGAAGAACAACCTTTCCATGGTTAAACTTTCCATGTTAAGTCTGCATAAACAATGTTGTCACTGGGAACTAAGTAATGGCACAGAGTAATGATTGAATAAACTCTGCAATAAACCTGTTATTTATAAAGCAATTTTAAATATAGCATATTTCCCATTATAAATTGAAACAGAAATGTCAGGTGATATTTAGAAAGAATCTGCTTAGCAGCTGGTTCATACATCAATGTTTCGATGTAATACTGGTCTGAAGTGGCTTTTTGTTAGCTTATTTTATTCTTTACAACAGGGAGAAAAATAATAACTGTACAAAAAGTCTTCATATCAGGTTATCTGACAATATCTCAGATTTTTTCCTTGCAGTATTTTATTTTCTCTGAGCAGCCTTGAATGCTCAGAACACTGGGTAGAAGAGATTTGCTTAGAACCTACAAGCTACTAAAACCATAATAGTTAAATTCCTGGTTACTATCTGAATGGGACAGTAGGGAATGTCTTTCGGGAATGTCAGGATGCATTAGGAACTGATGGAGAACAAATAGTCTCATTCCAGTTTCTAAAATTCTGAGGGCATATTCTGTTCCTGCTGGATAGCTGGCTTTATTGAAAAAATATATTGCTTAGATTTTGAGTCTAGCAGAGAGATTTTTTTAAATGGAATGGGCTTCCAATTTCCACACATTCATTATAAAACCCTATTAAAGTCTGAAATCTAGACTACTTCCTGACAATAGGTGCAGCATCTAAAAGGTGTTTGCAGAGCTCAGACAAAAACCAGCATAAGCTACTCTTAACTGTAGCTTGTTACAGGAGAGTCAACACTACAAGAACAGCAACATCAAAGCACTTGGTCAAAGATCACAGGGCAAGAAAAAAAAGCCTGAAGGGAAAATGCAGTTTTCTGTCTTGCATATGACTTGAATACTAATTTTTCACAGGAAAAATCAGGTAGGATATTTACAAACAACAGAAGTGTTTTGAAGTGCTTAGTCAGAGAGCTTCCTCTCTTGTACTTGTCCCACTTGTCCTCCACTTGTGAGCCACAGGCACCTCTTCCACCTTCCAGTTTCCATGAGGCCAGGATGCATTTGGGATCTACCATAATGCCATAAGTCTCTGAAGATTCCAGCCTGAAACTTGTTGATTTCTTGGTCTTCTTGTGCTCAGGGACCAGGAAGCATTTAGCACAGTTCAACTCTCAATCATCCCGAATTTTTCAATACTTCAGGACAAACGAACACTTAATGACATCAAGTAAAAAGAGCAGATGACAGAAGAACCAGGCAAACCTACATTTGTGAAGCTACTTAACTGGTTATGTTTCCAGACTGTACCCAACTGTACTTTTTAAGCAAGCCAAGGTTAAAGAACAATTTTGCAGCCGGAAGGACAAACTGTGAACTATTTCTGTAGCCTTTCAGAAAAGAAAACAGTCTGAGAGCTTGAGCCCTAAAGGAAAGGCAGTCAAAGCATTTGACATCTTGTTTATCCTACCAGATGATCTTTAGCATTTTCTGTCTTTACTGCCAAAAGTAAAGACTTTACTTATATTTACCCAATATAAGTGATGTAAAGAATTGACAGCAGTAGTTTCCCCCCACCTATTATTATTTGAAAACAAAGCTCTATACAGAGGTTTACTGTATCTAGTTGGGGAAAAATTTTCCCTTAAGATCAATGCACTGAAGTTGGCACACATCAGTATTACTTTGTATTATTCCATACTTTAAACCCAGAGCTCAAAATTGTTAACAGTACAAAAATGAACTGAAGAGGGCAGTCCAGTCTCAATCTTCATAGCTTCCAATGTCATCAGTTCAGCAGTTCAGAATGTCAAAGAAGAAAAGAAGAGGGAATGTTATTCCTCTCTTTGCCGTTCATATTTTTTACAGTAGAAATAAAAAGGAAGTGGCTCAGACAATAAAATGAGAAAATGTTTGTATGTATGACTAGCCCAGTGATCATTTCACAGTGTATATGGGCAACTGGCTTCTAGTCCTTGATCCAGTGGATAACTTCATATTTCATTACAAAATATCTAGGTGGCTATGATGTGCTGCTGCTGAGGACTTACAGAGCTCTGTCCCAAATTTTTAAAATAAAAATAAATAAATAATTTAAAAAAGCACATCTAAAATGATGTCTTCAGTAACCAAGCTGAGTTCTTTCAAATGCAGAGTATTGCAGACTGACAGCTACCACCCTCAGACTGGTTTTCACGAAGGTGGGAGGCTTAGGCACTCTCTCTGAACCAATTGTCTTGTGTTGAGTCACCTGTATGAATTAACAGGATGAATCCTGAAAGGGAATTGGAATTCCTCCAGTTCCGCACAGCCCACACAGAAGTGATCCTGCACATGCCTGCCAACAAACCTATAGAGACAGTGAGGAAGATTCACTTGTTTTATTTGAACACCTACTAAGGCAGGCAGGAATACAAATCCTCCTAGTGAACCCATACTTCACTTCCAGAAACATACACTTAGAACCTGTCATCTAGTGCTTGTTTCATGAACTTGAGAGAAAGAGATTTCACTGACGTGATGTTAAGTATCTCTGATGGATTTGCTCCAAGGTAGCTTTATTTAAGAATAATTCACTGGAATAGGGCACTCACTCATGTCTTATATCTTCCTGATGTACTTTGTTCAAGTAGAGGCTTGTCTGTGTAAGGTATTTTAATTAACACTTTAAGATAAGCCTTCACCATCTGCTCTCCTTTCTAATTACCAATGTAAAGGGAATCTCATTCTCAGTAGTATCATTAAAATACAAGATAATAAAGAAAATACATAAATGCATGCCATTTTATTCATTCCAAGGGCACTCATTTGCTGTGTTCCTTTTTACTGGTTTTGTCTCATCTAGGACTCAAAGGACAGAGCAGTACTTAAGGGTGCCCAAATATTTCCTTGACTGAGCCCTTGGGACTGCCTTTGAAATAATGTATGACTCACATGAGCTTCTGAATCACAGAAGAGAAAATTGTATCGTACCAATATCATTCTAGACCAATGAAACATTGCTTTAAAGAAATTTCATGGAATTTTTCTTTATTAAATTCCCCAGCTTTATCTGTTATGAGGAGAAAGGGTATTCATCAAGAACATAAAAGTAAAAACAGGAATCATACTAGCAAAAGATGCAAAAAATTAATGAGAGAACTGGATAAGTTTCTTGAAGTATTGCAGCACCTAAAGTTGTAATTTCCATTCCCTAGGTACTTGAAACCCCCTTTAGTTATGGTTTCATGCGTCCTGCAATGACCTTGCAATGTTTAGAGCAATGTAACCATCCTTTCCATCAGCATGGCCAGCAGGGAGAATGCTCAGAAGTGTCCCACTGCCTCCTGCAGTACCAGCCAGCCATAAATACTTGGTATCAGCTGTACACCAAGGACAAAGCTGAGGCAACAGCCAACACTGAAACTGAGGAACTGAGGGGAAAGAGCCCTCTCAGCAGCACTGACCAAGAAGATTCTGTGTCATACACAAGGAAACTCTTAGCAGTTAATTCCCAGTATATTCAGGAAAAGTTTATCTTTTGAACTGTCTTTACTGAAAAAGACAAGCACATGAAAGAAGGGACCCTACCATCAGTTTCTTTTGCTAATGGAAGGGGGGACTCTGTGTACATGTGAGTCTCTCGGCTTCCCAAAGGTCCTCTGGAAGACCCTTTCCCTGACTCCTACACCCAAAGAAACCATCGATATATTTGTTCTATTGTTCAAGTACAGAGACAGATAAAGTTCCTTTGCAGAAAGGACATCAGTGATATTTTGAATGAAAATAGTTGTACTTAGTATTAAATTACTAGTACTATTTTTAGATGTAAACAAAGAAGATGTCATTCTATAAATTATTCAACAGCTGTCAGATAGACACATTAGGACTCATAGAGATTTTAACTTGCCCAGAACTGGAGCCTGGTTTGTTCCTAACTGCAGATTTTTTTCTCAAGGAAAAAACAATGTTTTTGAAATTAATTCAGATGCAAAATTATTCAAATAATATATTAATCTTAGATTTATAGCTCATAATTCCATCAGTTTCTTCATTACTTCAGCATTTCATTTTTATCTTTACTTTTTTCTGCAGTTCTTGATAGTTAATATTAAATAGTCTTAACTCATAAATGTCTAATACCTGGACTTATGGAAAGATTTCAGCTTCTTTCCATATTTCCGTCAGAGCTGATCGTTCCTGATATAAGCACATTCCATTAATCAAACTAAAAATGAGACCTATCAAATGTCAGTAATAACTTAGATATGATCTGTTATCTCTTTAGTCACAGCAAGTGATTTCTAGTCTGTTGCTCAATATTTATTTGTATTTTTTAATTTCAGTGTGCTAAGGTAAGTAACAAAACATGAAGTCATTCTAAATTTCCTTGCAACACCAAAAGATAAGAGCTGAATACCACTTCTGATTTTCTTTTAACTTGAGGGTCTCCTTCATATCAAACATGTTGAAATTGCATGAAATTTAACTTTGAATTTCTTCTGCTCACACAAGTGCTTGGGACAAGATGATTTTCGGAGGAGAGGTGCCCTCCAAATGTCTGGATTCACTGTTTATATGAGTGAAATCAGTCCAGTGTGATGCTCAAGGCTATGCTGATAAAATGCATCAACACTAGCAGGAGCAGACAGGCCTCAGATCTTGCTCCTGCCCACACAGCTGCCTTGATAGAAACTAGTTCCCATCCAGGAGTGGCATCATATAGCTTAAAATTATCTAAAAAGAGCTCAGAACCACCACCTTGCTCTCACTGGTACAAAGTTTCTTTCTTATTGCTCTCCTGCCTCATCAGATGGTAACACTAATTTGGAAATTCACAAAATAATACATGTTGGGAGGGATGTCTGGAGGTTATCTGTTCCCCCACTACCTGCCTCCCCAAGGCAGGTCAGCTTAGATCAGGTTCTCCAGGATTTTCTCCAGCTATGTTTTGATTATTTTTTAAAATGGAAACTCCACATCACCTTTGAGCAACCTGTTCCGGTTGTGTATCCGTGTTTGACAGACGCAGCTGAGGTACCCCATCAGTACTTTGCACAGAAGGTGGTCCTGTGATACAACTCTAGCTTGTTGTAAAACACTTGTACAGTGCTAGACATGAATGCCAGTTTCATAAATGTGAGGCCCAATCTTTCAGACTTTGTCATACATATCATGTTTATTCCTTCAAGTCAAGGCAGGAACAGCACTATCTAAATAAGAGCAACAGAAAGTACATGTTTACTCAACATCTCCACACAGCCATTGCTTGAGCTCCTGTCCATGAATCTAAACCATGCTGATATATCAGAGACTATTCTTAATCGAGGCTCCAGACTGTATGGAGAGGGTAAAGTACACATTTTCATTTTTTGGAGTCTGTGAAACTGTGTTATTGAAAGGATTGTACTTGAACATGATGAAAGTAAAACAGGATCTGAAGAATTTCTAAAAACCTTCCTCATTGTGAGTCAGCACAGAGAATTTGCTGGCATCTTTATTTTTCAAGTTTTTATACCAGCTCTTACAGGATGCCATTTTAGCAGCAATTGGACATTTCTGCCATGTGGTTTTCTTCCCTACAGTTTTTTTGGTGAAACTTCTTGTTTGCCTGAGAGTACACAAACATTTTGATAACACAGGGATGCTGTATACTCAGACATTTAATGCTATTAAATGATGCATTCCATACTTTGAAGTTTATAAAAGGGAAGCTGGGATTTAAATGCCCACCCTAGAAATATAAGATATCATAGCTACATACCTGTGCTTCCTGTGCATTGCATGAGGATGATCAAACACTTTACAAAACAGCCTCAAATCCAGCATGATTACCAAGAAACTAATGTCAGTAACAGAATGAACAGCCTGTCTTTCTCCATGAATAGCATAAAGCACCTGAGTGGTTGCAGGAGAGCAATGCATTTTTTTCTTTTTATTCCAGAGGGTTTGCTGAAAGTGCCAGCACTGCTCCTGTGCATGTAGCTGCAGATAGAGAATCGATTCAGTGGTTCTGAAACAAGCAAGGCTGAAGGCCTGAAACTTCCTGCCCTAAATTGTGTGCCCGGTAGAGGGACTTTTGGATTCAGATCTCTGCTAGAGCAGAAATACAATTATCTTAAAGATCCACAGACTCCAGCCTATTCTTACTTCTTGTCCTCTCAGCTCCACAAGTGTGGCATTATCATCTGATAATACATATGCACCTATGGAATTCACCTTCCCCCTGAAGCTCTAAGACTTGGCTACTTTTGTGTGTGAAGCAGAGGTTCATAACAGAAGGATGGACACCAACACCACTGTCCAAGGGAAAACTGGGCATAGCTTGGGACTTCACTGCTGTTCTTTCCAGTTTCAGCCAAGAGATATTTTAGCAGATGCAGAACTTCAGTTGTAGGATATATAGAACCTTGAAACTTCTCTGGGAGATGACTAGTGAATTTCAAGTGTTTTCAAGTTCAGCTAGCAACTGAGCAGATGTTTTCTCATCTGTAATTTTGAACCTTGACACCCTGAGATTTATTGTATCTGGCACTGAGGGCCTCTCCTGTATGTTCTCCTTATTACAATTTCCACTGAAGCTGATGATAGCTGCCCTTTTTATATCACCAAATTCAATTCCTGCTAGCAGCCTTTTAATTAACTCTGATGTTCAGTAGATCAATAGTCAGAGAAAGGCGAAAGGGGATCATAAAATTTCATTTTGCCCATGCTTACTCCTACTGAAAATTATGACTCAGTGGGAGAAGAGGAGGCTGATATGTAGCACTGAATGATTCATTACAAATATTTCAGAACTCTGACAGAACTTATCATTAAAGTTTTTATAAATGTGTTTCCTGGAGAGAATCCCATGGTCCAGATCTTTCAGTGCAGGCAGGCTCAGTTTCACCCAAAACGAAGGTGGGCAACAGCAGCTTCAAGCAAACACTATAAGCCTTTCAAAGTTCTAGTTTCCTTTGAGATAATCTCGAGAAATTTTGAATTTATGTCCATTTTCCCCAGGCTTTTAGGAGTGGTAAGTAAAGACTGTATGTGTTTTGTAGATGCAACCCAAAAGCATTTCCTGGGAAATTTGGTAGTCAAAAAAATGAAAACTTCCTGACAACTAGGAGAAGGTAGTTTATTTTTTATCAGACTAACTTGCATAGACAGAAGAAAAAGGAAAATGTTAATGTACAGAAACTTTGTGTATTGAGCAGAAGGCACAGATTTTAAAGCTGAAGAGAAAGTTGAGTTCTTGCTCTTGCGCAAACCAAAAATAAACGTCTTATACCTGATAATTTTTTTATGACTTAGATTTTTCTGCCTGAATCTTTAAAGCAAAAGAACAGTAGACCTCTCCCAGATGATTTCATGTTGCACAGTTAAAATCTGCAGCAGATGAAATAAAGAAGTGATTTAGAACCTTCATTGAAAAGTAAAAAAATTAAGTAGAAAATGGCTAATTTTGCATTACAAAAAGTGTAGTTGAGGTACAATCTGAATACTGACAAGCATCATCTTGTTCCAGGTGCCATCTGCAATTTCTTTACAGATAAAAAGCTGTGGGTGAAAACCTTCTTACAAGCACCTGCTGCCAGGGAGCTCTCCCAGCAAAAGCTGCTCCTGCTTTGAGTCAGCTTTATTTCAACACTATTCAACAAAGTTGGTTTGAAAAAAGGGGTCACTGCGGAGGGGTCCCAGCAGTTCAATCCTCCCCCTCTGGTCCATCGCAGCTGAGCATTACCTAATCCCTGATCACCCAAACTGTTCAACCTGAGCTTCCTGCAGCCCAGGTGTGTCTTTGGAGAAAAGAGACATGTGGATAGCATGACATAGTTGTAGCTGAGAAACACCCTGATAGCAGAATGGTAGGAGAAAGAGCTGCATCTCTGGCATTTTAAATCAGATTTGGGGCTATAAATCAGCCCAGATTTCTGAAAGAGCCTGTAGCTGCTTCACTGCAGGCTGGCAATGCCTGAGCAGGAGGGTGGTGTTGCTGTGGCTCCTCTGTGTAGGTCCGTGGCCTTTTCTCAGAGCTGTGCAAACCTTCACTCACCCGCCTGGGCAGCACATCCTTGGCCTTCCCCAGGCTGGCACCCCACGCTGCTGCAGCCACAGCCTTGTCTCTGCAAACACCCAAACCCTTGTTATGGTGGGTTCCCATGGAAAATGGTTTCCATCAGTGCAAGAATCTCCCCTTCTTTCCCACTATTCCTACTCCTTGACTACAGTTTCAGTTTGCGATATAGGAAAAATACTACCTGGGGTGATGAATAGAACAGATCACCTTTTTTCCTGTGTTTTCCATTTCTTGGCACAGCTTGTTGTTACTCTTCTTATCCTGACCATGCTGCTGCCCTGTCCCATCCTTCATTTCTATTTCAAGGGGCTGGGATAGGCCTTGACTCTGTGAAAACAATGTGTTTATAATTGTATAAAATTTTTTCTTTGAATAAAGACCAGACACAGCCCTCCTTCCTGTCAGCATTTCCAGCTTGTCCAGGATGATCTGAAAAAAGTGTCTGAGCACAATTTTTGCAATGTGTTTTTTTTTCCAATTGCTCCTGGCTCAGGAGCAATCACTTCCTGGCATATACCCCAATGATACTGTAAAATTAATTCTAGGGGGGGAAAAAAGCTTGTTGCAAATAATTTGATAGAATACATTATTTCTCTCAGGAAAACGATGCTGTACAGAAAACGGACATGCTTTCATTCACTTAACTGTAAAAAAGTTACATTTTTAAAAAAACAAGAAACGTTCATTATGAATGGCTTAGGCTGTCACAGGAGAAGAAGAGATACATGTATGGAAAATAAAGAGTTTGACTATGCTTTTCTGTAGTGTTTCTATTAAAATAAAGTATGTTGTTTAGCACATGACTAACTCTAATTCTTTTGGTAGGAAAAAATGTGTAAAAATTATATATCTTACTACCATACAATGTGTCTGTGATCGTGACTTCTAAAGTTGGAATAAAAAAGAAAAGAGACCTTTCTTAATCATCACTTGGTGTTAATACAAAAGCACCATAAGGAGCAGATGAAACAAACCATTTAAGTTAATACACACTTGTCAAGCAAGAAGCAGTACGATGGCATGACTTCAGTCTCTCAGAGGAAGGAATTTTTTTGTTCAGTGAAAGCTGATATGTCAGTGAGCCACCCAGCACAAAAATAGGAAATGAAGCTAAGAAATGTGAAGCTCTTCCATTCCTCACATTTTTTCTCTTTTCTCCTTCCACCAATAAATTGCTATCTTTAATTTTATGGGAGGATAGAAAGAAGAAAACAAACCACAGCTTGTCATCAGAGCTTGACAAAACTAGAAATAAGTTTTCTTTTGTTGTTAACATACAATGACAATTTTCACAGTACTATTACAGGTATCAGCTCCCTATAAACGTTTCTGTCCTATTATAGCTAAGCAATACTTAGAGGACAGAAAGCAGTTGAATGAAAACCTATCTCTTGCTAAAGGAACAAACAGTCAGTGGACTGCCAGCAAAGTCACGTAGCTGATTCTGGATGACATGCATGCCAGAGTTCCTTTGGATCTCTCCAATTTAAAGGACAATGCTCTCTTGTGTGCCAATCTGTACTTCATTACCTCATTAGGTAAAAATCAAACAAGGGCCCAATCTTCTCTCAGCAGACTAGTCTAGTTGATAACTCCCTAGTTCATACTTCCACTAATTCACAAATTCATTAGCTGACAAAGGCAATAACTCCAAAATTCACTCTCTCAGCCAATGTACGTGTTGCTCTCACTTTAGCTTAGTCATACTGCTACTGCCATACATCAGGCTTTAGCATGAGCTGTGTGTTAGGCCAAAACCTGGGCAGGACTCAAGTAATCACCCACACTCCACCACTTAAGTATAGGCAAAAAGTCTGGTAAGTCCCACACTGCAGTGGGTGAGGTACAGCTACTCTTCCTTCCTCACTGTGGGTGAGGGTAGGGGAAAGCTTTGAGCACTTCCACGGGAAAGTCCAGCATCACAGTTTATTATTAGATAACATGCTTTCAGCATGATGTTAGCACTAACTCTGGATGCATTAAAAAATAAAATCCAGGAAAAAATACAATGATCCTGAGTTTCAACCTAAGATGCAATATGCCAGTTGCAGATGGTGTACAATCCATAAAAATCTCATAGCAATGATATTCAGCAGTTTGTTCAGTTCCTGGTACAGTCTTGACAGTATAGAAACAGTCATTTGCTTTTGATAAGAAATTTTCTTATACTTTTTGATTAAAATTTTCAGTTCTTCAGTTTGAGAATGTACCATGTCCCATAATGTTCCTAAGGGTCCTGTCCAAGTTGTAAGATAGTATTCCAGCAGCAAAAACATGAATTAGTTTTTTAGTTTCTACAAAGTCATCCTGTCATTACAGAAAACATCACAAAGTAAACCAAATGCATATACAACCCAATTTTCACTTGAGTACAACCATGCAGTGATCACACACTTAGCCAAAATAGCAGTTACCTGAGGCCATATTATTTGTACAAGGGCCTTGTAGTTCTAAATGTTCAGGGCAGTGCCTTTAGTGCTTTCCCCATTTTACATCCATGAGTATCAATCAGGTTACCTTTGTTATCCTTGTATTTGGCCCTTTGAACTGTCAGCCGCATTCTACTGGCTACAATAACAGGGAATGGGGCATGCAAATGGGTTAATTTTCACTTCCCCTACTTATGGTGTGGTGCTAAACATATCTACCCAACAGACCACTTTTGCTTGCTACTCCTAAGCTTTGATAAATGGAGGTTACGTTATTGGCTTCAATCCAAATAACTGGGTCCCTAACATCACAAGATTCCCATTATGGATCCAATGGGCTTGCAGTCCATATTAATTTATAATAAAGGTTTGCACAACAACACAAGCAATGGCACTGCTGAAATTTGAAACATTTGTGAACACCAACATAAATTTCCTTGAAAATCTTTTGGAGTTTTCTCCGAGGGTTTAGGCTAATTATCAAGATTTCGGTAGTTGCATCCTTGCCATTTATTATATCCAGGGTCTGTTCAATTATAGTTTGTCTGCTTAATAGTCCTAGACTGAACACTTAATTATTAGGGATTTCTGAACTGATAAAGTTCAATGCTCCTGTGCCCAATCTAACAGTTCCTAATCCTCCAGAAAGATTCCTAACTCTGCAGATGTTCTGGTGGGGGAGCACCATTGTTCACATGTAAGTACTATCCATTATAAGCAATAGGATTATACTTGAGCTAATGTTGTCCCATCAAACCCGAATGGAACATCCAAAAACTTCAGAGGAAAAAAAAAATCATTTTGGAAATTCTTGAGTAACTATTACTGCTGTAGTAGTGGGAACGGGAACCAGGGAAATTTAAAATTTTGTACTGCCCCCTGTGGCACTCAGCCTTGATGGCTAGTTGGCTCACAGACTTACAATGAATTCTAATGGTTGTTTCCCAGCAGGCATCACTATCCCTTGTGTTATCTGTTATTTCACACATGTACAACTGTGCAAGAGGAAAAACTAACACAGAAGAGCAGGAGCTTCAATAGTGTTGTGATTGTTTTGGAGGGTCCTTTATAATGTATTAATTTCTCCACCCAACTATAGGTTGCCAGATTCTGGGAGAGATGTTTCAACAAATGTAAGGTACAGGCAGTCAGATGGATATCTGATTCGTGCTACCTCACTAGTGGGTTTTGAATACACTGGGTCTCTTAGCCAATGTCATGGAAAAGGTGTGCTTGATTATACCATCAGCCATAAGGGTGCTTGATTATTGCATCGTGCATCAACATTTCTCTAACACTGGAAGTGTTGTTTGATTTGTTTGATATATAAAGGATACCAACTTTCTAGATGTTGTCAACATTCTCTCTGGTGGTAACACCCCACCACAGGGAGTGTTAATATAGTTCCAAGGAATAGGTACTGTACTTGTTTGATGGGCACTTTTGAAAGTAAACAAGATGGACACTTTCCACAGCAAACAAACACATTTCACTCATATGTCCAGGACATCAGTGGATCCTTGGGAATGGGGAAAAATTATGATTTGGACTGTATTTACTCTGTAATGATAATTTTCACTTCCATTTCCTTTGTTCCTCTCCCTCAAACCCACTGCAAAGTAACCTAGCATTTTCAGAGCAACAGGGGTGTTCTCACCTGATGTCATGGATGCCACACTGAGGTGCTCAAAGCATCATGGTTCTGTTGGTTCAGCACAGGAGATTGTTCAAAACTTTTGTACAGTGACAACCAGTTGCTGTCTGTCAGGATTTTAAGAATTGCATGGCCTCTGATAAATTTATTTCCTAATTAGTGACACCATTTTTTAAAACAACCTGCTTAATCTATCTCCTACACCACTGCTCTGAAGCCAACATAGTGCACAGTCCACTTAACTTCATGCCCAAGACAACATTTCTGTGCTAATTTATTTAAAAGTTACCTGACTGTACCTGTTGTGGCATTGGCTGTGTAGCAAAACCTGGTGGCAAAACACCGTACAGGGGTCTTACACCCTACACCTAAAAGTACTGGTTTACCAGCCAGCATAGGTTTAAGAATAGGTGTTGGCAATGCAATTTTATGTTCCTTCCCTGGGTCAAGGGTTCAGTCCCTGCCAGTCCTCTGTAAGCTGGTAACAGCTTCATTTCAAAAGTGGAGTGACAGTGCTTATCACTGCCACGTGCACACATACACTGCCCAACAGTGACCTCATGTGGCAATGGGAATGTTTCCAGTTCTTTTCACTGAACAGCAGTGGTCAGGCTGATGAAAATGTGAACAAAAGGAGTAAAGGTATATAGTGGAATCCCTGCCAGGTGGAAGCAACTTGCTCTCTCTCTGCTTCTGGTACATGTCATAGAATCATAGAGCCAGAGAATGACAGGCTGCACGATCCAACCTTTCATGTCAAAGCATTGTCTAGACAAGATGGCCCAGGCACCTTGCCCAGCTGGATCTTAAATGTATCCGGTGTTGGGAATCTACTGCTTCCCAGGGGAGATCATTCCAGTGGTTGATTGTTCTCACTGGGAAAAATGTTCCTCTTATGGTGAAACAGAATTCCCCCAGCACTAAACTTACCCCTCATCCTTTCCATGGGATTCTTGTAAATAAAGAATCTCCATCTTCTTTGAGGCCACCCTTAGATACTAGAACATGGTAATAAAGTCTACCGTAACCTTCTTTTTCTCAAGGCTGAACAAACCTACTGCCCGCTGAACAAATCTATCCTCTCTTCATATATCAGACACTCTAGTCATTGGGTCATCTTAGAGGCCCTTCTCTGGACCCTCTCCAGCCCATCCACATCTGTTTTGCATACTGGGGACCAAAACTGAACAGCATTCCAGGTGTGGCCTGATGAGTGCTGCATAGAATGGGATAATGCCTCCTCTGGCTCTGCTGGTGACATCGTTTTTGAAGTAATTCAGCATCCTGTTAATTTTTTCTGCACTGTTCGACCATATTGAGCTGCTTGCCCACAAGGTCCTTCCACACAGCTTCTCTCCATCCAGGTAGATCTCAGCTTGTGCTGCACTCCTGGATCATGTTTGCCTAGGTGCAAGACCTTACATTTGTCTTTGCTGAACTTCACAAAGTCCTTGCTAGCCCATTCTTCCAGCCTATCCAGGTGTTCCTGCAGGGTGTCTCTCCTTTCCAAAGGGTCCACTACCCCACTCAGTTTGGTGTTATTAACAAACTTCAACTGAGTAAAGAAATGCTGATGGAGAGGAAAAACACAAGCCTTGCTGGCTGTTGAAATGTAAGGGCACTGGTTTGACTCTTCTCTTGAGATGGAGAGGAGAACAGCAACATCAGAGGTACCAATGGGAGTTCATTATGTCCTTTTCATTTCCAAAGAATTCCTCTCCACCCCCACAGATGAGAGCTCTGGCCATAGCTTTTGTTGCAGCTCCTTACTGTCCTCTGGAGCCAGAGCCCTTTGTCCCTAACAAAATGGTGCCAAACACTGCCTTTCCAGGTCACCTGTTGTCACCTGTGGTGCACTTGGTGACAACTCTACAACTGACTCTGACAGGTCTGTGCAAGATCAAGCTGATTCAAGGCAGGAATGCCAGGTTCAAGACCTGCAGCCCTTACTGCTGCTCTTGAGTCTGCTGCTGAACTGTGTGGGTACTGAAGGCTTCAAGGTGCTTCTCCTCCTTGCTGCCCAGCAGGAAAACAAAGGCTCTGAAGACATGACCCTGGCATTGTGTGCCTGCGTGTTCTTTTTCAACAAGTCTCTCTGCAGCTCACACCTGAGGGTGGTGCTTTAGGATATCCCCAGGGCTCTGTTGTGCCACTTCCGCTGCTGTGACCAGAGGAGCCCAGCTAACAGCAAAAGTCTGCTGACAGGGATGTGCCAGTGTCCCCTGCCTCAGAGGAAGTGGGGGCTTAACTTTCTCAGGAGGCCTAAGCCAGTTCTCTGAAGCTGAGGGAGAGGCACTAACCAACATCACGTGACCCAGGAGGCTGAGGAGCTTCTGGAGGACCAGGAGCATGTCCTAGGGTAGGGGATGTCCATCTGTTGCAGCCCCTGTAGCGCAACAGTGACCACGGAAAGAGGAGAAGGCACCCAGAAGCATGACCCCACCTTAGACTGAGTTCCAAGCATAAGGAGAGCTTTGGCCTGTGTCTGACAGGTGTTTACCATGTGGGACAGCTTGGTGGAGAATCCCTCCAGAGGAGGCAGCAATGTGCCAGGCCTGTGTCTCCTTCTGTATTTGTCGGGATTTCTTCAGGTCAAGGCTGGTTCTGCTGGCATAATGCCAGAGCAGAGTGCACCTCACACACAGCCTGTGGTGTGAATGGCTGTGAATGGCCACCCTCGGTCACCTTGGCCATTCAGACAAAGGTCACCTGGACCCAACAGCAGTGTCCCCACAGTCTGTGGCATTGCACTCAGCTGAGAGCAGCGCTGAGGCAGAACTGAGCCTGTGAAGGTTTCAGCAAAGCACTGTCTTGGTGTGAAGACTTGAGTCTTTTGATCAGCATTAGAGTCCTGCTGCCCCAACCTTCTGCATGGGACCATTTCAGAAATTTGGCCGTGGGCAGAACTGCTTTGAGCCCAGATGGACAGGGAGGGTTTTTTGGAGAGTGATGCAAAGGACTGAGCAGTGCAAGAAGAGGGAATGGGGCAAGGCATTTGGTAGGACCAGTGTTCAGGGATGGAAACAAGCAAGAAAGCAGAGGAGAGCACTGTCATTGATAGGAAACACTTGGCAACAGCAGCAGCTTTCCCTTGCAGCTTTCCCTGTCTCTGCCCCAGCTACAGGCGCAGCAGGAACTGCGAATCCAGACTGGGCAGACGTGCACTGGATCAGAATGCTGCGCACCTCTCAGGTGCCTCTGAGCTCGCAGCAGCCTGCCTGGAGACTGCTTTTAAAAGAAAAAGCTAACTACCTGTGGTTTCCATGGCTGTTTTCTATAGGAACTGCCTTCCCATGTCTCTATTGCTCCCTTTTTCTTGACCTGCAGAAAAAAAAGTTGAGAGGCACCAAGTGAAGCTCCAACCTTGAGACTTGCTAAGTCACTGTCACACTTGCTACTGAACTTTGGTAACTCACTCTTGTATCAATAAAATCAGTTGTCCCTTCTTTTTAGAGTGAAGTGCAGGACTCCATCCATGATGGCAGCACAAAGGCTGTTGCCAAGCTTGAAGCAGGCTAGGGTTCCAGGCTTTACTGGAGTTTTGAGGAAGGGCAAACTGCAGAAGTCATGACACAGAGGTTTCTCTTTTCCCTGCAGCATGTATTCTCCTCTAGTTTCCTGTCATAGCCAGCCAAAAAGCTGGTGCTGATGAAATAGGCCCTTTTTATGGCCACACTTCCTTTTCCTGTTGTCCCACACTTCCTGATAGAGAGTGCCATGGCAGGAATTAGAGTTGCCTTAGTTGTACCTTCCTCTCCATCCATGTCTTGAGTCCTCCTCAAAGCAGTACCATAAAGAAAGGCCAGTCTCAGCAGTCTGTATTCCATGTGCTGCTGCGGTCTGATCTCTGTGGCACTGCTCTGTCAGCAGTCACACACCACAGAGGAAAAGGACACTCATGTCCCCTTCTCATTTCAGAAGGAGCTCTCTGGGTTTTTGAACTACCTCAGGCTGCAGGTGCTGGGCAACTGTGGAACCTGAGCCACAGTTTCTGCCTGTCCTGGGTCAGGTCCCACAGGGCTCCTGGTGAAGAAGAGGCAAAGGTATTGGGTCAGTTTTATCTGGCAATAGATCCCATTTCTTTTCCCCAGACTGAGTGCAAGGCCATTGTGGTGGGGATGCAAATGGGCAGGGGAGCACGGCTGGGGTGGGTGGGAGGCGGCTCTGCTGGCAGCTGGCAGCACTTGGCACATATGGAAGGCAGGATGGCAGATGGGGCAGCACAGAAACAGCTCTGTGTGATGGTCAGGGAACACAAATAGTCCAATGGAATAGATGAGACTGCTCTTGGCACTGAGGAAGCACCAGGAAAGGAAGCCCTGTCATTAGAGAGTGGATGGGGGCGGGAGGGGGTTGGAAGCCCAGAGAGGTTTTTGTCTGGAGAGACACAAAAGGCTGAACTGCCAAGGAATTGAATAAAGTCAAGGACGACTCCAGCTCTGCCAGTCAGAACCAAAATTCAAGTCAAGTGCTGCTCAGCCAAGGCAGAGGCAGTAGCCGACTTCACCTGTCCTGGGAGGATGAGGAGCTTCTGCAGGACCAGGGGCACATTTCAGGGACAGAATGTCTGGGAGGGAAATGCCTGAGTGGTACAGTCCTTGGTTTATGGGGGCTTTGTTCTTGTTCCCATTCCAGTCTTCCAGTTCAGGGTCCTGAGTACGCTGAGAACAAGTGCTCTTACTATTAAAGACTGAAGCTGAGGAGGCATTAAGTACCTGAACCTTTTCCTCAGCCTTGTTGTTATGTTTCCCCCCATATCCACTAAAGCATTGGAACAAATTAGGTAAAATATGGAGAAAACAAGATAAGTTAGGAAAGTGTTGGGGGAAATCAGGGGCAGTTAGGGTGAAATTAAGAAAATTGTGGAAATAGTGGGAAAATAAAAGGGAAATTCAGGGGCAGCTAGAGAGAAATTGAGACAATTGTGGAAATTGTGAAAAAAACAAAGGGGAAATGCAGGGAAATGGGGGGAAAATAGGGAGGATTGAGGCAAAGTAGGATGGAATGAGGAGAAAACTGGAGAAAGTAATAAAATGAGGAGAAATATATGAAAAATTTGGTAAATTGGGCAAATAAATTTCAGTTAGGGGATATTAGGGATATATTCAAGGAAAATTAGGAGAAATTGGAAATTTTTGGAAAATTAGAGGGAACTGAGGAAAATTTGGGGAAATTTGGGAAAAATTAGATACCTGAGGGGAATCAGGGAAAGCGTATGGAAATTTAGGGAAGTGTAGGGGAAACAAAGAAAACCTTGAGGCAAGTGGGGGAAATTGAGGGAGATTAGGGAAAATTCAGGGAGAATAAGAGGAAATTTAGGTGTAAAAGGTCAGAACAGGAAAATTAGGGGAAATTAGGGGAAATAAGGGGAAATTGAAAGAAAATTAGCAAACTGAGGGAGTTGGGGGGAAATTGTGGAAAACTTATTTTGGCTATAATTTGGGAAAATCAAGGGGAAAACAAGGAAATTTGGGGCAAACTGCAGAAAAAAAATAAGGACATTTGAGGGAAAATCTGGAAAATTTGGGAAAATTAGAGGACACCAAGGAATTCTGGGCAAATTGATGGAAATATACAGAAAGCAAGGGGAAACCAAGGAAATTTGTGGCAAA
>VYXD01011401.1:161932-174864 GCA_013397195.1 Hylia prasina | reverse complement strand
CTGCAAAATAAATACTTCTGGAGTTTCATTGGTAGTCATTTATGCTCTACACTACTACATAGTTTTAAATTCCTTGAATTGGGACACTGAGAAGGTATGACTTCTGTGAGTGTTCACGGACATATTGCCCAGTGTTTCCAGAGCACAGGATGCTTTAAAGACTAACCTAAGTGAATGTATCATTAATTTATTTTTTCTTCTTTCTTCTTCCTTCTTTCTTCTTCCTTTTTTCTTCTTCTTTGTTCCTTAGAAAACATTCTCGTTTCTCTTAAAAAAGAGAAATAAAGATTTATAAAGGTTGGAATTGAAGAATGAAAGCCTCAAGGACAAGAAAATTTCTAAAAGCATTCATTTTTTGAATGTGTTACCACGTAGATTATGTTCAATACTGTGTCCTAGAGTCCTCATATTACAAAACAGTAATTCATCCTATTTGAGGGTTTTTAGGGATAAAGGTAAGCAGCTATTATAAAAAAAGACAGCTCTGCCATTTTTCACCTTTTTGAAGGAAATATTCCAAGGTTTCCAAATATCCACATTTTTCCAAGCAGACTTTCAACCTATATTCTGTGATAACACTGCTCTAACACATCATTTCTTTTCAATTTCTGCCCAGATAACATAAAAAAAAAAAAAAAAGTAGTTGTTGGACAAAGAGGAAATTTACCACTTTGAGACCTGTGAAGCTACTCTTAGAAAAACAGTTTTAATACTTTTCACTTTTACTGCAATATAAATTATAAATTAAAATCTTCTAAACAGTCTTCATCACATTTTAATTAGTTTAAATGCTCACTAGATGATTTGCTGAGTGCCCCATTTACACTTCTTACTGCCTGTGGCATAGGCAAGGATATGAGATTATGGAAATTCTCTTTTCACTCTGCAGAGCTTTAACTGAGCTTAAAGATTGTGGCTGTTACTGCTTGAAGCAAAATAACCAAGCATTCTGTGATTTTGCCAAGGATCTTTCATCTAGGAACCAGGATGAACACTTTCACCCCATTAAAAAAATCTAAACCTGACAGTTTATGAAGACAAGCAGTGGCATTAGTTCAGATCTAGATAAATCTGTACTTCAATATGAAATGAAATCTGCACCTTAATGATAAAAAAGGGGGAATCTGATTTAGATACAGAAATAGGGTCATGTATTTACATGTAGAGTTCAGATTTATAATTTTTTGATAAACAGTCAATACTACTGATACTCTTAGCATCAGCAATAGCAACGAGTGGAGCAAGTTAATTAGAAAGCAGAACATCTTTAACACAGGCAAAACTTGTTTTCACTACTTCTTTTGTGCAAATTTGCATAGTCAGAGTTGGAATGGAAATTATTTATTAGACACTCCCCAAAGCTAACAAGAGCAAAAGAGACTTTTTTTGTTTTATTTTAATCATACATGCTTCAAAACAACGTTCCAAAAGAAGCAAATATCTAACAAGGACAATGGTTTCACTATGAAAAGGAGCAGGTAAGAGTTAGAAAGCATGAATGTATTGAGTGCTGCATAGCTGAAAGAGATCTTAGGCAATAGAAGTTTCATCTCACAGAGTCAGAAAGGAAGAGTTTTTATTCCTCTTGTCATTGCCACAGTATGACAGTTTGGACAATTTGCTGTATTGACACTGAAGTCAAATGTGAAGTCTCAAAAGATGACACAGAACTTTGCTTTTGTGAAAAATGTCCTGATGCAAAATTGAACTGTAAGCTGGACAAAAAAAATAAAATCACAAGACATCAGAAGGGAATAGTAAAGAAATTTTGGCATCCCAACAAATAAAAATTAATGTAAAATACATTAGAGTGTTTTGAGTAACTCCTTTAAATATAGAAATATATCAGCACGTTTTTAAGTGAATCTCATTATTTACATTAAAATATGTACATTATAATTTCACATGTCAGGAGAATTTGAACTTGCTAAGATATTCTTTTCACTTTTAAATTTCCTTACCATTATGCTTTTCTTAAACAAACATGCCTCTCTGGAAACAGATTTAAGAAAAAAAAAAAAAAAAAGAAAATAATAAAAAGGAAAACACAAGATGACTGATATTTTATAATCCTTTTCTTACATAAAATGTCTGATCATCTGAATTCTAGTGAGATAACTGAATGGCAAAAGAAAAGCTGAAGTAATATCAGTAGTTTTGAGTTGTGTAGAGGTAAAATGGTGAGATCAATAACACACTTGATCAAAAACTTAGTCACTGCATGTCCATGAGTCACTTACCTATATTCCCATAAAGGGTGATTAATGGACAGATGAACACCCTACTGGGAAAACTTTTCCTGTTAAACCTTATCAGGTTTGCTAGTCTCAGCAGTAAATTTAATAGCTCTTATAAAGTAGTTTGAATCAGAACACTGGTCTCCGTCTCACTTCTGTTGCAGTAGATTCTTGAGCAGGAATAACTTTAAAAATATATCCCTTTCCTAATTCATGCTTTTTTCTAGGCATATTTACTTCTAAAGTCTTGGTCTTGAGCAGATGCAGGTCAGCAATTTCAAGTCCATATCAAATTACTACTCTTAAAGTAGTGCCATGGATATCTATACAAAGACTGACTCTCTAATTAAATAGAGAACATAACTTGCCATATTTCTGTATACCTCTAAGGTTCTTCAAGTATTTTACATGTCATAAATGCAAAGCATGATATTTTTAACTCAGCATATCAGGCACTTAAAAATAGTTCTCTGATTCTCACTTTCTGAAATGTATTTGATCTCCCTTTCTTAGACTCCTGCTTTTAGACAAAAGACACTAGATTCTGATCTGTTTGAAACTATTGCATTTCCACAATAATTGGTAAGTAACAAGATTTCTGTTTTTCTATTTTGTTCTCTTAGGACTTTTTTTTCATGGTATGTTGTTGCTGAAGATTTCTACCTTAAAAATATTTTTTCTTATCTTTAATATAAGAAAATGTTGCATTTATAAAAATAATTTAACATCACGGTGCGTGGTTTCCCGGCTGAGCGACAGCAGGGGTTGACACTGAGAGCTCTGCCGCCCCAGCTATTGCAGGTCTGGCAGAGGAACAGAGAACAGTGACACCAGACTTGGGGTGGAAACAGAAGAAGTTCTTCCACTTAGGAGGCAAAACCCCAAGACCCCAACAAAGTCTTTGCTAGGGATTTTATACCCCTAATAAAAGGGGTGGGCTTGAATTGAGAAACAATGAGGACAAGGTTAGGGATGAGTTTCAAGTAAGGTGACAGAGATACACAGCCAAGCAGGAAAGCAAGGGGAGGAGAGAAGGTCACGTGGGCCAATGGGGCATCGAGGATTAGGGGATTTCCCAGGCGGGGATTAGGGAAGAGGCTGGCTCACAGGGGAGACAGACAAGGGAGGTTCTGGAAAAGGAGGTAGGGATAACATAAGATTGACAACTAAATAGGAGGTTCCCAGAACTTAGGAGAGTGGGGGTGTCTTGGGTTAAATGAAATTGGAGTAATGTAAACAAATGCAATCATAAAAAAACACACCGCAACAATTTAATCCAGAAACTTTGTGCAGAAAGCAGGTGTCAGAGTAGTGCATTTCTATGCTCTGAAATGTGCTATGTCACAAATTACTGAGCAAAATGAATCTGTAAAGAAAAACTTAAAAATCAAATTTCCAGGAGGTAATTTTCCCCGTTTTGAAATACTATTGTTAATCCATAGGTTGTGTTCAAAAGGTCAGATTTATGTAATTGTGTAAAACTTTCCAATATGTGGGTTGGTTACTAAAAGGAAAATAAAATCATGATGGTCTGGGCTATGTGTAGGGCTGTAGATTCCCTTTAATTTTATGAAGTATCCTTTGTGATAGAACCTTCAGTACAGATCAGGATCTGCACTTTGTACTAAGATTAGGTGATGTCTTGCAAAATGAATAAAGTCATCCAGGGATCATCAAAACAAAATATTCCTTTTCTGTTGAGAAAATGTGGTTAGTGTCATGGAAAGCACTGACTCTTAATGCCTCTGTGACAAGCAGCTGCTGACCACCTCCAGGACTGGGCATAGCAGGACAATTAGTAACTTTATACTTCAAGGGTGGGTAGCAGATACATAGGGCAGGGTGACAGATGCCTTCCATGGCAGCCCTTTTCAACAAAGAAGGACATAAGAAACACACAGTTTAGCTAGCAGAAAAAGGTGAGGAGACTTTGTCGTAGAAGTGAAACTTGCTGAAACTTCCTCACATGCAGAAGGCATTGATTATTATGCAACTGCATAAATTCCAAAGGCTTTGTTTAGCTTTGATTTCTCTTGAAAGCATTACAGTGTGAGTCAGAGCAACAAAAAATGTAGGCTGTGGATGATTATTTATGAGCTGATTGATTTAAATAACTTGTTTGGAGTAGTTTTGACTTGCTGACCTCCAGGGGTCCCCTCCAGCTTAGCTTTTTCTACAATTCTGTAAAAAGTACAGAAATGTCTTATTGAATTGATATTGGGCAAAAATTCTGCAGTAGGAAGAGCTTAATCTTAGGATTAACACTGGAAGATTAACACTGAATAAAGAATTTCAGACTGTGATTTTCAAGTATCAATATTCTGTAAGGGTCCAGAGTCTAGACCTGGACCCTTACAGTCTAGAATCTCTTAAAACCCAGAGGATTTGAATGGATATAGGTTTGGCCTGATAACAAAAGTATAGGAATTACATGAGAAATGGATTTAGACAGAGGCTGAATGGCTGTGAATAATTGAAGCTGCATTGATGATAGTTTTTCCATTATGTTTGAATTTAATAGTTAGCTTTCTTCAAATATTGGATGCATCATACCAAATTTAGCTATTTTTAGTCTATGATGATTATGCAAATTTTCTGTGCAAATTTTTTTTACTCTTTTTTAGAGTGAGAGGCATCTCAAGGTGAGATGTAATCTCTTATAGAACATATAGGTTGACACGTGGATTAACTGACCATTGCATGGCTTTGAGCAGCTCAGGCATATTCATACAGGTACAAGGAAATTGACCCTTTCTACCCAATGAATATTTTATGAGAAGAAAAGGACTTGTTTGAGTAAAAAGGTTCCAGAATGTTTGCAATGTACTTATTGCACAGCTGAAGAATTCAAAGATGAGAAGGTCCTGGATATAAGTAAAGCTATGAAGACTTTTAATAAAATTAATCTGGTTCATTGCTATAACAAAGAAGAATTTTTTTTTCTAGGAGTCCTGGTTCCATACAGGACAGGATTAATTTTTGCAGTAACCAGAAGATGGCATGTCTAGGACCTAATGTTAGTCTGTGACACCTCTCATCATTGCCAGGGGCAGAGGGAGTCTCTTCCAATACAAATGCAAGGGCTGCTCTGTGTTATGCATTTGAATCATCATGTTATGCATGTGAATCACTGTTCATTTTATTTTCTTGCTGTTTCTAGTAAATTGCTCCCATCTCAACCCCGCAATATTTGCCTCTTGTGCCTCCAGTTGTCCTCTCCATCCCACCACAGGGAAGGAAGGAAGAGGAGGGGAGGGAGTGAGCAGCACGTAGAGAGTCTCAGTAGGAGCACTAAATTGAGGAATACCATTCCTAAACCATGACATGAAGATTATTTTCTCACTATTATATTAGCCAAACTGCTTATGATGATTCTATAATTCACAAATATTATTAGCAACTTTTCTCTGATACAAAGCTAGAAAAAAAAGTATCATCTACTTTCAGAAGACCTAAAAATTGTACAGCTGTATGGAACATGAAATTGATAATCCCACAAGCAAAATAACAGGTCTGAAGACATAAATGACAATGTACTGCTGTGAAGCTGTAGTTCATTAGACTGTCTCCCTAAGTAATCAGAAAAGATGCAATTTTTTCCAAGAATCAACAAATCTATCAAGGACAGTCATGCTGCAATGATGAGTCTCCGATTTACCAGGAGTTCTTACTACATCACCTCTCAACTTTCAGCTTAGGTTTGAAGGAAGCACTTCATAAGTGAATAAAACAAAATAGTGTGGTTAAAGCTCATTTATGAGCTCATCTATGAGTCCAGGGTCACAGAAAAAGTATTAGAAAAATGAAGAAGAAAACCATGGCCCAATCTTCTGAATATTTTATATTCCTATATAGCAAAACAAAACAAAACAAAAAAATCAAACACTGAAATAGAGAAAAAGCAAAACTAAATTATAAGTTTAGTGCATAAGCAAGCTGAAATAATTTTTTACTACTAATATCATTTTTTGAAATAAACTAGAATGATGGTATATAGATATTAAAAATTCCTTATCAGAAACATTGGTGAAGAAAAAGAAAAAATGAGTATTGCATCAAAATTGCATATTTGCCCTGAAATCAAGGGTGAAATGAAAAACAATAAGCAGATGTTTTGAAGGAAATAGTCAAACCCTTGTCAATATCAGTGTAAAGCTGATGAACTGTTCACAAAGAGTTTTTCTCTCTTTGAGCAAGACAGGCTATTTCCAAGTAGTGAAAATTTATAAGTACATCTAGTAATTGGAAAAATATTATGGATTCATGTGATTTAAAAATAATAATATTGTGCCAAAAAAATGGTTCGAAAATGCCAGAACATTTTAAAATTGTGTTTATCTCATTTGAAATAAATGTTGATATATTAGAGATAACTATGTATGCTTGTATTCTTTTGATTATTTTTCTGAAAAAAATTATTCTCCACACCAAGTGAAACAATATTTAATTATAATATCAAAATTTACTTTGACAACAATATATTAAATCTTCGTCTCTGGAAATCGACATGATTATATATTTCTACCTAAAATATCCTCTCACATTATCAGTATTAGATGGAAGTGTGTTACCCAGATTTCCTTATTTTTTCAATTAGTTTAATTGATTAATAGATTTATGCGACACAGCAAAAACCCCTTATTTATGTTTTTGGTCATACCTTTTTACCTTTATTAATTTATATAAAAATATGCTAGAAGGTCACAACTGGGATGCAAAGTTGTATATTTATTGCTTCTTTTCCATTTTTCCATATATCATTCAATGATATATATTAATAAGAATATACTTTTCTGAAATATTCAGTCCCCTACTGCCCACAGCAAGAGTGACTCTTATAGTTTTCTTGCACTATTATTATTTTTTTATCAAAATGCAGTAAATCTCAAAGCAGGAATTAAGAGACATTTTCTGTTCTCATTCCAGACACTAATCTGCACGTGCAGAGGCAGCTGATATGGTCTTAGTAAATCCTTGTTACCAGCATTCTATTTATATATATGTATAGACATATATAAAATATTTTAAATAGCAACATACTGCTAATATTAGTAGTTCTTTGGAATTTTCTTGGAACACACAAATTATAGTGATCACTCTAGTTTAGTGGTCTATTCTCTCTGGAAGAGAAAGAGGAATGGTTAAACTTGTAACACTAGCATTTCTCTATTCTTCTGCTCTTATCAGCATCAACCCAGATTGAAGATATCCAATTTCACATTAACCCATAGGCAAAATATTTTCTCTCAGAGAACATAAAATATCCTATAGGTTTTAATCAAATTAATCAATACTAGTGGCAAGGACTGTCTTGATGTATTGTTTTTTTTCTGCTTCATATTTTCACATAATTTAAGATGAAAACTGTTTTGTTGCTGTGCTTAAATCAGAAATAATTGAAGTACTGTTTTTTCAATGGGACAGAAAGCAGGAACAAGATATCTCTGAAATCATGTGGAATATCCTATGTTCTAAATAAGGTGCTTATTTGGATTTAAAAACTCAACTTCTTTCATGCTCAGAAATTCAAAATTATTGTTGGACAAAAGCCTTGCATGTTTTCAGTCCTGTGTAATCAGACGAGCTATGGCACTAGCAGAGTGTAATAAACTTACGAAAGCCCTAGAGATAGGGGAAAATAAGATCAGAAATCTTAGAAGTTGTAAAGATCTGATCTAGTAATGAAAGTATTGCATATGCTCAGAATGGCACATACTCCCTTCTGTGCCTCTATTTCTTTCAGGAAGAAATTGTATTAGTAGCTTCATATTTAAATAGTTAAGACTTAAGGCCCCTCTTATAATTCTGGTGTATATAATTTCTTATACCTTAGAATCACTTGTGTTACTTTCAGCAACAACTCTGGAGTTAGATATGCACTTTTAAAGTACAGTACAAGACTTTCATTTGTCATTCTTCATACTGAGTTTTGAATATTTTATGGCTACACTCAGGAACTGGATGGCTGCTTTAGAATGAATAATTAAAACTCATTTTAAAATAACTGTCTTTGGGGAATGGGTGCCTCAGCAAACTAAACAATTCCTATTCTCAGCATTATTTCCGTGTAATTTCCTGACCTGATTTGCAGTACATTCTTATATATTTCAGGAAAGAAATATATGTCAAGGTATCATGAAGGGAAATAAAAATCCTAATACTTTAAGATTGCCACAGAGAATTTAGATGACTAAGCAGAAAAAAACCCCTTCTTTCCACAGGAGCTAGCTCCTTAAATGTTCATCACGTCTGAGTGTAGTTTTAATCTCTCCTTTAAAAAGCTTGTCTGGTCTAGACAGACAATAAATCACTGCATTCTAGAATTTGCCAGAGACTTTTTGGGAGATGATTTTCCTGTCTAAAAATGCTGAATGATTGGAAGTGTTTTGTGGAAATATGCCAATCTCAAACAAAGTTCAAGGGGTGATGAAAGAAAGCTTTTTTTCTATTAAGAACGGATTATTTAATATTACAAGCCAGAAGGAAAAAGTCTAATTCAGAATGAAATTTTACCAGACAAATTAATTATATATTTTGTTTTTAATTCTATTTGGAAATTATAGCTGCTTACTGGTATAATGACATTTACTATGCAAAGAAATGACCTAGTCCTAATAGTTGTTTCTGTCACTTTCACTAGATGGCTTGGGCAAACATTTTTCTAAAGAATATAAGCTAGCAGCTCAGGAAAAGCTGTGATGGATTTCAATTCACTTCAAAGTCTGTTTTTCTATTGCTTGAACAAATATTGAAAATGAAGATCGTATTCTGTGACACATATATACTCGACTATATAGAGAGAATATAAATGACATAAAATTTCTAAGCACATATTTTGCACAGCCTTACAATGAGATCCATGACAAAATATGTCTGACTTAAATTTTGTTCTGGCATATATAAATATGACACACTAGAAAGATGGTTAGAAAACTAACAGATGTGGGAAAGTAATTTTTTATGTTCAAATCCAAGAACATTCCAAGTTTTCCAGGCATTTATTGCAAATTGCAATTGTATATCATGGGTCAGACTCTCTGAACATGCTCTGAAAAAAATCTTAATTGCATGAATTGGGAGGATACTGCAAGATTTCAGGCTAGTGACAGACACTGCAATTTTTAGCCTCCTATATTTGCTGCAGATCGATTATTTTAACAGTGACAGAAGAAAGAAAAAGACAGAGACAAAGAAAAATGTGGGTTTGGAAAAAAAATTATGTCTGCCCAGAAACCCCATTGTATAGAGAAGTCATAAATCTTTTTCTTTGTTTTTCTTTCTATCATGTCAATCTCAGTAATAGTGAAGTCTCCAAAAAACTTGAGCATACGGGTTTTTAAGTCAGCAATGAAGCAAAACATTGGCTATATTGATGTACTCATTTTTGACATTAAGCAGTATTTTAGAATGCTGTAGGTAGAAATAAGAGTTCCGGATTTTGTTTTTGTTCATGGTATTTTGAATGCCCTGTTTTCCAGTTTCATAATTCAGTGAAGGTCAGGGCCTTTCTCAATATTTTTCCCTGACAAATTTTGAGTGATTTGATCTTAGCCATATTTTTAACTTGCACATGATGAAAAGCAGATCAAACCAAACAAAGAGGTGTTGGCTGTATCATTTGAGGTTTTAGTTAAGATATGAAATTAAAAAGAATACCTAGGAAATCAAACAAAAAGCTATTAAGTATTTGAAATGTGTTTGCCTTAACCATGAAAACTGATTCAAGTTTTACAGAACTGTGGAAGAAATAAATGTGTGCCTCTCTCTTGCTTTTACTGACTTCATTATCCAGTTAATGAAATGAATAGTCAAGTAAGAAGTCCATATGTAGGATTATGTAATAAGATAAAAATTATTATAATTTCATTACATTTACAGATTTGTTTATTCACGCATAATCAGAAGAATAAATTATATAATAATAGGTAATATATACGAATAGGTAATACATAATATAATTTAAAAGCTAGACTAACAGTCTAATTGTCACTTCATAGATTTACAAGACACTTTCATAATTCCAAGTGATATCAGATGCCACTAAGCATATTTTTTTCACACAAGCATTTATTTTGGTGTATACTTAGAATTAGAATTGAAATGTTGTATACTTATAATTAGAAGTTATTTCTGGTTAGATTTATTATTTCTAAAAAGAGGTGAGGTGTTCTGAATGTTAGATTGAATGTTAATCTAATCCTAATTTCTTTAACCCCACTCTGTTATGAAGAACTGGCAATAGATGTTATCCTTCCTTGTCTTCATTTTTAATCACTTCATAAATAGATTAATAAGGCAAAAATTGTGGTTGTTTTTGACTCTATTGTTGTGACTCCATTGCTGGAATTGTAAAAATCTTTTAAAAACAGTCTAAATTTTCTAAATGTTGTGACAAATTCTATGTGTAATTTCAGGTAAGGAAACTGAAATTACCTTCTGCTTGGTTGGTTGGCTGGTTTTTTTATTATTTTTGGGGGGGCAGTTTGTTGTTGTTTGTGATGAATGTATTGATGTTTGCTTTACTTTTCTAACATAGAACAAGCTTGATTTGAATTTTTTATAGTAAAGAAAAGTAGTATATCTATTGTTGTGTCTATGTCTAATACATTTTCACTTTTCTAAAAGTCATTTTTGGTGCATAGAGAGGATTTATGGGACACATTAGTTACACTGGTGACAATGTATTAAAAAAACCTAAAAAGTCATGGACTGTGTTTATAAAATCACTATGCAATAATGGAAGAAGAACTGGAGCATAAAAATTTAAGGAAAAAAATTAAACTTCCTATCTTTCCACTTGAACATGTAAATGTTTAAAATAAGATTGCAAAATAGCTGTACCTAATGTTTTTATCTTATTGCTTAATAAAATACAAAGTATATATAATGATACTGAGCAAAACTATATTAAATTAAAACTGATTAAATTATGAGAAAACCTGACTGCATATCACTCCTGAATGTAGAAAACTACAGAAAAAGCTTAGGATATTTTTTCTTTTTCCACAAAATCGAAAAGACATCAAGAATGATAATCATATCTTTGAGTTGCTTTGTTATAACAGTACATGGCTAAGTCCTTTGCTGCGGCTGTGCAGGACTCACCCAGAGGGTGACCCTGCAGGCACAGACGCAGCAGGTAGGCGTCGACACACTGCTGCTCAGTGCATCCCACTTCCAAGGTAAGAGGGAACACAGCGTCGGCGTAAAGAGAAAAGTGGACTCTGACAAGATTGAGCAGTGTAGGTGTTTCTTCTAACACTCTCGCCCAGGCAGAGCAAGGTTCTGACCTGTGCAGCGCCTTTTAAGGGAGGCGGGACACAGGGGAGGGGATAACAGTTAACCAGTCAGGGAAGATCAAGGAGGGGTTTCATACAACTCAATCAAAACAGTAACCAATCTTGAGGGAAGAGAGGGGAGGCTCTTCAGCCCTGGCCAATCCTTCAACGCTCTCCCCAGAACCTTCTGGAAGGTGGGGAGAGGCCAGACCAGGATTGACAGGGCTAGGGGGTTAGGGTGAACAGGATTGACATAGGAGAAGGGTCGTGGGGAAAACCAACTGGGAAAATAGACGGGGTACATAGGAAAAACCATTTTTAAAATATAAACAACCAAACACAATAAATTTTAACACGCTGCCACACTTTCTCATGTTTATATTTTTTTGCCACATCTGCAATTTAAAAAAAAAATCAAAATACTTTAAGTCAAGTTCTGTCCCAAAGTTTCATAAAAATTTTATAGCCTTCCTTGATGCCCATTGACTTAAGTTTCAAAATCGTGGGTATATAGAAAAAGAATGATCTGTCTTAACTTAATTCTTGAATACTTATGATTTCTTTGTTTGCAAAATTATTTTTACAGGTGTCTCATTATTCTAATGTTTCAAACTTAATAAAATGTCTCACATTATACCAAAATACCCAACTTTAATTAATTAACATATTTAAATGTAAATCATTTGCCAACATATTGCATCTTACACATAATTAGCATTTTTTTTCAATTGTAGCCTTAATGGTTATGTAAGAAAGCTGCAAAACATGAATGGCCCACACCTTTCATGACAGCTTTACAGAGACATAATGAATGCAGGATATAATTTATGAGAAAGTGCCAAGTTAGTTGGTGCCATAAACCTTTAGTTATTACATTGTGTGTACAGCAATGCTGATTTACATTCAGACCTCAGACAACTCCAGCTAATTATTCCATTTTACTATGTAGCAGTTTTCCTTGGAACAGTAAAGTATTACTTTTTTCATTTGATTTTTGCTTTTTTCCTGTTTCTTTGAAGTTCTTTAGGAAAGTAAATTTATGGGGTCTTTTTTTTCTATTTCTATGGCTATTTTTTGATATCTAGTAGGAATTCCTCCTTCCATTTATTTGAAATGAAATTTCAATAATGAAATTTTACAATATTTCTAAATATATGCAGTCCATGTTAATAATAGGACACAGGGCCAAAATAGAAAATGGATTGATTTTTGTAAATTCAGTATTACAGTTTTGAGCCAGGGCGATAAAGATGATGAAGTATTCTTTACTTCATAAATTTTCAAATTGTACATAAATTATGTACAAATATGTACATAAATTTTCAAATCTAACATTCATAGTGTTATTTCTTGATCTTTTTATCAAGTTCTCAGACTGTAGCTGCAAAAGTTGTGTCTCTTTTTCTTTTTTTTTTTT
>VYXD01011401.1:112848-161901 GCA_013397195.1 Hylia prasina | reverse complement strand
TCTTTTTTTTTTTTTTTTCCCTAAGCGTCAGATACACTTACTTCTTTCATTTACACTACTGGTTTGAGAATATAGTTTGTCAGTTTTCATTCACTTCACATATCTATGCCATCCTAGACTGAAGTAATCAGACAGATTTTTGGCATTTTAGAGCACATTTTAGATACTGTATATCCATCAACAAAATATGAAAGATTCTCAAAGTATGTGAAAATATTGATTGTTTTAAGCAAATAAAACTGACAGTAGCGGAAAAGTGATGCAACCATCACTAGTCAATTGTGCAAGGAAGGTTTTAAGACATCAAGGACAAAAGTTGTTTGATTCAGAATATTGAGAGCAGGAGTATTTGAAGTGTCAGAGTGATTTTTGGCATGCCTTGACATGTCATAGAGTCTGCTGTAACAGTTTGTGCATCATCCAAAGGGAGATTCATGTGCTGGAAGTTTGACTGGTGGTAGATGCAAGATCTCACTTCTTTAGATTGACATTTGAATTCAGTATCATTAGCTTCTCCAGAAGTTTCTCCTGCATACATTGCAAATAATTTGGCACTTTGAACAAACAAAGACACACTTGGTTGGTAATTGATCTGTTTGGCAACTTATGATAAGGTGGAAGTGAACTGACATTATAAAACCCAGAGGAGATTTAGCAATTATTTAAAGTGGCCATACAGAATATATATATTATAGGACAGTACACTGCTGATATAGGGGTTAGCACCTTCCTGTCAGGAGATAGTGCCTCTTCGTTACTATTATTGTATTAAATACATACTTACTTACATTTACAGAGAAGAGAGCACTGAAGATTTGCAGATGTGCCTGGTTGAAAAAGAATGACAAAATCCAAAAGAGTCCAAAAGAAACCTCAGAAATTTTTTTTAGCAGACTGCACACTAAGCATGGAAATTGCTATATATTTTTCTTTTATAAAAATAAAAGAACTAGAAGATGAAAGGGAGAGGAAAGGGGATCACCAGTTCTGGGTCCAGCCTGGGTCCAGCCAATAGGGTGTCCAGGGTCCTGGTGGTACCACTCAGACTTTGTGGAGTTACCTAGTTATAGGTAAATTTTCCTCACTCTGGGATTACTCTTCATGTAAATAAGTGAGCATGTGCAGTCCAGTCTTCTGGACCTTCCTGGAAATGGGTTGGGTTGCTCTGAGGGTCTTTTGGTGGTCTTGACCTTTATTGGTCTTGACTACTCCTTAACCCAACTTCTGCATTTGCTCTGTTTGTTATGTGGTCAGCATGGAACTGAACTAGAAAATTGGTTTCAGAAAGGTGTTGCTATACTCTGTGCAGCCCTCCTTTCAAACAGATCCAGATCTAACTTGCCCTCTTGAATAGTCAGCAACCCGTGAGGTGTAGCAATGCATTAACTCCTTACTTCTCAGCCTCCTACATCTACCCAGAAATTCAATCAACCCTCATTCTTAACAAATGGCTAGTCTCAGTAACAAATGATATGGTGATTGGACAAAAGCTTTTGCCATCTTTTCATAAAAAATAACCAGCAGAATTTTTAAATAATTATGAAATTGAGAAATCCATTCATATTAAAATATGATAGCTAAATTCTAGACAGGCTAAAATTCAGTCATTTCTCACTATACAATCTGTCAATTTTTTTTTCTGTTTGCCTGTCTGACTCCTGATATTTCTTATCCTGTCTTCCAAACTCTTTCTGATGCACAAATTCTTATTCTACTCTACTCAGTAATGTGAGCTGAATATTATGGAATTTATTACTCTCTGAAATTTTACTGATATCTGGTTATATTCTTGCCTCAAAAGTTGAGCTCTGTTCATCCCTTTTGTTTTTCCTGATTCCTCATTTCAAGTTAAAATCGATGGTATCTGATATACACACCATGAATTTTCACCATAAATCAAGATATTATTTAGGTCTCACTGTTTCCTTCCTGGTCTCTGCAGTATGCATAGAACCACTGATGCATGCTTCTGAATATATTTGGGTAGTTTTGCTGATTTCCTGCAAGACAGCGTTTCTCTCTTGCAGGTTGTTGGCAGTCACAAGATTAGACTTTAGCTCAGCACCATGAAGAGAGGCAAACTACTATGGGTAAGAGAGGAGGCTGTGTCAAAGTGTATCATGTCATCACTGTGCCAGAACTGTGAGTGAAGAGATGAGGTGGATTGAAAACAGGCTGAGCTGCCTGATTCAGAGGGTGCTGATCAGCAGAAACATGGCATCCATTTGGAGACCAGTCACTAGTGTGTACGCCCCTGTCACTGTAGGACACGAAAGAAAGATGAGAGACCTCAAATATTTTAGAAAGCAAAGAGCATAGAAAAAGCTTTATTGTCTAATTCTTACTACCTTTTATAAGGTGTTCTGATACAGACTTAACATGATTGGTAAATAGAACTGACACCTCTCTAATCCCAAAACACCACCTGGAGAAAGACTATTTTGAGAAAAGATAGTTGTTTTCCACGATTGTTTTGAGAAGAAACCTTCCCGAGAAATTACCCCTTGGGAAAATTCAGCGGCTGCTAACAGGCTAAAATTTCTTAGATTCAGAAAATCAGGCCCACACTCCCAAGTCCATCAGGAGCCCACTTTTTTTTGCACATCTACATTAATGACATTAACAATGGGATATAAGGAATGCACCTTCAGCAAGTTTGCACACAAGACAAAACTGGAAGTAGTTGATAGATGGGTTTGCTGCCAGCTAGACCAGAGTGACCTCAAAAGGTTGGAGAAATGGGTAAACAGAAATCTCAGAAATCTGAGCAAAGTTAGGAAATGTAGAGAATCAGCAGTGTCAGCTTCCTTTGCACCTCTTCTGTCTTCTGTTTTTCTTGTGGCTGGCAAAGTAAGTTAGCTAATTTGATACTTTTCTGTGTTACCCCATCACAATTCAGAGGGTTCTGGCTTTGAGTTCAAAGGAGCTTAAATCAGAGTACATGTTTTTGTGAAATTTATTCTGGCTTAGGAGACAACAAAATTATAATGTTTTCTGGGTTTTCTTCCCATTTTTATTTGCTTCAACTTCAGTGTTCCTCCCCAATGCACTTTTATTATGTTTTCTGAAAAGAAACTGAAATGGTGACTTCTGAAATACCCATCTGATTACCTTTTAAAGTTTTTATTTATAATGGTGGGTCCTTGATGTCTTTTATAATGCAAATAGGAAAGGATGACAAAACCTCAAAAAGATGTCTTGTGGAAAAAATATAATTAATAAATCTCAGTAGGTTGTCTTCATTTTGATAGGTTCTTTGATTTTGTGTTACATTTTGCAGTGAACCATAAACCATCTGAACATAAAAGGAATTATTTCCCAAAAGCATAATGTAGAAAATGTCTTAAAGAAGTATCAACATCTTGCAACTGGGACAGAGTCACCATCCACCAGCTTCTTCTTCAAGGTAAAGTAAAGATGTGACAGCTAACATAATGTATCAATGTATGACCTTGCAGTCTTGTCAGCTAGAATGCAAAAGGAAGCCAGAAGAATTATTTGTTCTCTATAAACATATTCTGGAACGAAAAAATCAACATCTTAAAATCATAAATGCTACTGAGTAACCCAAAAATACAAATATAGATCAAAACACATTTTCTCTAATAATAGAAATCTCTTGCAAAGGTAAGAGTAAAATTTTTTTCAATGCAATTGGTTTCTTTTACAAATAGCATTTTAGAAATTTTATTTGTGTGTAACTGCACAGTATTCTAGTTGCAGCCACAGCTTACCAAATATATATAATGAACAAAGAAGTTAACTACTGTAAAACATTACAACTGCATTTTTCAAACTCAGCAATAATAGATCTTATCCATGATTTGGAAAAACATCTTTGAAAGATGACCAAAATGTTTCCTCAGTCTGTGGTATTTGTGCAAGGTCTCATCTACTAATCAGGAGTAGATGAATGAAGTAGGTGAATGAAAACACTAAGCACAATAAAAGGAATTTAAGTTCTCACCTGTCTCTGAGCTCAGGTTTCCTGGATGAGAACAAAGGGTCTGATGCTTCCAGTCACCTGAGACACACAGCATAGAAAATTCTGAAATTCCCTACAGAAAAGAGCTTAATATTTTAAGTCATGTTGGAAAGACCACTGTTTTCCTTGTAGCTAGCAATTAAGTCAATAGAACACTTTCCTGGAGTGCAAGAGAATTGTATCTGAATTACTACAGCTTGAAGAGCAACTTGAACCATATTTGTCTCTTTTTCTTGATTAAATATCATGCTTTATGCAGATCTTCTTCTGCTTATTTTTATATCAGTTTGTGCTGACCGCAACAGCTCAGTCTGCACTATTCTTTACAGCTCAAAAGCCACGTAGTCTGTGGAATGAAGCCTTGAATTTTACCCCAGAGCTGTATTCATCATCTCTCCTCAGAAATATCGAGAAGCTCTTGGAATCAACTAGGGATCCAGCTGAAAAAAATTATTTTGATATATTCCATAATAAAATTATATTTTACCATAATATGCTTATCACTGATGATATGTTTACATAACTAAGAGAGTCAATGGCTTTACTTTATTACTTTTTATCACAGTGCTTTTCTTAATAATCCTTTAGTGACGAAATTGTGATCAGATAAGCAATTGCTGCTTCATAAGAGAATTCAAGCAAGTGACCATTAGGTCACTGATCTCTCTTATTTAGAATTTTTCTTGTGGACTGAAACTTCGAGAAAATGAGTTAGTTATAACAATATCAGGAAATATTATGATAATCTTGAAGAGTTTTAATATGTTTTCATACTGTTCTCTAAATGGTTATTAGTGAGTAAAATGGCATGACTATCATCTTGCATGTGTTATTCTTTCATATTTTCCTCAGAAAGAGGTCTTTGTGGCAGATTTTATTCTAATAGGGAAATATTTTTAATGTATACTGTTATACATATAGTTTAAGGTTGTTGCATATAGCGCATATACATATATGGTACTGTATATATTAATGAAAGCTCAGAGCTATGTGTGCCTCATTTGGAGCTGAAATCCCTGTGGTGTCCTGAAGAAATTATCTCATTTCTCTTTCAATCTCCAGGGAAACACCTTTCCTAGCAAAGGCAGAGGTAGACTTTTACCTTTACCATGAAAAACACTGTTACATGAGTTGCTCATTCTAGGTGTTCTTCAGAGTTCCAGATTGTTTACCTATTCTGCATTCTAATTTTAAATGGAACATGTTTTGAACTTGACAAAAATCTGGTTATTTGAGAGGTGTAATAAAGCAAGGAGGGAGAAAACAAAATCTAGTGTACGTACTTAATGGGAAACAAGTAACTGGAATGCAGTAATGTTGAAAAAGATGCGTAGCTGACTCATGGCAAAATGGTCTGAGGCTCCAGTACTATGTGGATGATTAAGAGACTAGTAAATGTTAAAGACCAAATGTTTCTTTACATGGTACAATTTTGAATGTAGCAAAAGGAATTGAGAGAAAAAGCCTGTGGGACAAGAAAACTTGCCTATAGAAGAGCTACTTCAGTGATCACGTTATAGAGGAAAAGACTAAGAGCTCACTGATATAAACACCGATGAAATTATCAATGAAAGATCAGTAATATATAGTACATAGTGTGCTCACCTACACACACCAGGCAACAGGGGGATTATTACTCTGCAATAGGATTAAATAAGAGAATAATAATTTGAAAATAAATTAAATTAGGCCCTCTATCATACAGTGATAGAGGGCCCATCAAGTGGAATATCTGAAAACTATAAAAACATCTGGTGTTTTTTCTCCTCACCTGACCATATACTCTATGAAACTTGTAAGAATTTTATATTTTTCTACCTTTCACTCACTGTACGACTTTACAAAAGGAAGTAAGATAAACACAAGAAGAGTATGAAATGTTGTTATGTAGCTTTTATACTACTGTGTCATGGTCCTTATGCCAAAGGCCATTTTTCTACAAGTATCCCAAATTAAGTTTAAGGTATTTTTCCTTAATGTCAAGGGAATGTTTTCACTTTGGTTTTCATGTCATGCCCAAATGACATATCTAGCCAAATATTTAAATGCTCTTAGGACCTTAGTTCAATGACTATTCAAATTGTGCTGTCAGATGATTCAGTGGTATTTTCCTTTCATGACAGTTTCTGACTTTCTTGAAAAATTTGTTGCCAACAATCAACCAGAAACTCTTCAGTTAAAGAAAGGGAAAATAGTTTTTCACATAATGTCATAAATCCTTCTGTCTTTGTACTGACTTATAGAGAATCTCTCTGGTTTAAACATAGTTACAGCTGTAGCAGGACTTCTGCCCCTGCCACAGGAAAGCTTTGCTATTGTTTGTTAGCTGGTGCAATAACTCAGGGCATCTAGTTTTAAAATAAGCCCCCCATAAGCCCTGGTGAAGGACAGTTTACCTTCTAGTGAGTTATTTCGGCACCATGGGATTGGTGCTTTCAGCTGACAGTAAGCATCTTGCTGTGGAAGCAGATATGGGAAGATAAAATGGAATTTCAGATTGACAGACATTCATTTTACAAACTATGAAAGCTACATTTTCACAAAGCAGGAATCTGCACATTTCCTGGAATGTGTGGAGTCTTTCATGGTGACTTTCATGGTTACTCTTCCAGAGGTTAAGTGAAAGGACTCTGTGTACTCCATCATCAATTCAGTGGAAAGGTACTCCTAATCTATACTATTTCTGTGCTAGGTAAATAGCACATATAGCCAAAAATAGCCATAAATAGGTACCTTTATGCTGTGCACTGTTTAATGCAATCTACTAGAAATTTTTTGTTCTATACTCTGTAGTAAGTAACTGTGTTTAAGGCCTTTTGTCCTTGTTATTTATTGTATAAATAACTCATTTTATAACAGACCTGATCAGCCATTCTCGAGAACTTGCAAGCCAGAACAATTTAGGTGCAGGTCACCTAAGCAGAGCTGCTGCCAAAATCTGGGCCTAAGGCAGGGCTTGTCTAAAGCTCTCACTTGATCCATAACAACAGCATAAACTATTTGATTGCTATACTGGACCATCATGTAAATAAATTTTGACTGCTTCAATTATGTATGCAAAATCACTCATTTTTTTTTCAAATTCCATTACAGAGGGAAAACCCACTGACACCAGCAGAGATATACAAACCAGAACAGAATTTATTCTCAAATGTTAAAGCTATTAAACAGAAGAAAACGTCAAAATTATTTCTGTCAAACATTTGGGTCCTTCCTCTTATGGCCATTCCCCAATCTCATCATAGTAAAAGTACTCCTCACCCTGTTTAGGGAGGTAGTAATTATTCCTTGTCAATTATATTCTCAGTCACTGAACTATAAACAGCTGGTGGTGCATAGCCATCATGCAGTTTAAAATTATAGTACACTTTCTTCTATTTTTTTTTTTTAATTTCCACATGTTCACTAAATTTCTTGCCATAAAAATATCTTATCCTGCCTTTAAAACTGCTAAATAAAACTGGGATAAATGATACAACAGTCTGAAATTATAATGATGGTTATGCATCACCAGCTGCTTGTAGCTCAGTGATTTCATGTCTAATCCACAAGGGATAATTGCCTCTCCCTGTATAAGGTGAATTGTCTTCCTACTCTCTCAAAACCACTCCTGCCTCTAAATATACATTAAGAAAAAAGATAATATAATTTGATTTTAATAGTTTTCAGTACCTAATTTTTCCAAATGTATAAAAATAAGTTATTAGTGTGTTTTCAAATAATATGTTATTAATAGTAACTACTAATAAGAATATTTACTAATTTTAAAGTGTGTGCTATTACAAATTAAGATATGCATTTTTGTCTACATATTTTTTCTGTCTTTACAATATAAAATAAAATTCGGTGTTGATTACTTACAGACTTTTTTGTAGAAAGCATGGTTTTCTGGACGACTGACAAATGAGTCATTTATAACACCTGTTAGTGCACATAAAGGAAGCTACTTAAAAGAGTGTTTCATTAGTCTGGAAACTGCCTAAAAAACAACACAAGTTGCTTCATTACTATCGTATCACTCTCCTATATCACTCATCCAAGGAGAAATGGGGTAGGTTGGAACCCAGTAGGGTGCCCAAACGGTGAGATCTAAAACTTCACAAAATGCCAAATGAAAACTTAAAACATAGGATAAAAGCAAAGAATAGCCCAAACTGTGAGTGTACATCTAGAGGCAAAGAAACTGATTCTCACATTGTTTATACCAAGTTCACTGAAGCAATGTAACGTCTCTCAGAAGCTAATTGGGCTCAAAGTCAGAACGAGGTTTTCATTATTTATATAATGTGTTTTCATAGAACTGATAGCTATAAGACAGGGATAAATGTGACTCATTATTGTGATAAGAAGTTGTTTCTCCAGAAAGTTCACTCATATTAGTGACATTTGCACAAATACAGTATTCTGCACTCATGTTCAAGCATTAGTAAGAAAACAAACAACTAGATCAGCTTCCCTGAAATTCTTATGCTCCTTCAGATCTTTGCACATTCGAAACAGGTTCATATCAACTAAGCTATCTAATGATTTTGAAATCCAGGCTTTGAAGAAACAGTTTGCTCTTGAAATATTTAGCAATAAAATACTTTGTGTGGATTTCCTTATTTGGTTTTGTTTGCTTGTTTACTTGTTTTTATTTATGTGCTTTGTTTTGTTATCTCCCACAGAGTTTCCCCATTTCAATACCAGTATGTGTTTCAAGCAGCATTTTTCTCTTAGAAAACATGCAAGGACCCCAGAGTATTTACCTTAGTTCCTTCTTCTAAGATACTTTCTTGTATCTAGAAAGTATCCTCAATCCATGAGCTATTTCAGAAGTTTTGCAACCTGCATTCACAAGAGATTTTTTGTGAAGTAAAAATCTACTAGTCCAATAGAAATTAGAGTAAAAGTTTCTGAAAAAGAAAGAAATAATATGTTGGTATTCTAGAGTCTGGCATTTGGGTGACATTTTAGATATTGCCTTTGAAAATCTTTTTTCATTATCAAACCCTGTAATTACATGTATCCACATACTTAGAAGATATCCAAATACTGCTAATACAAACTGAAGGGTTATGGCTGAGGAAATTGAAATGTATTACAGGTCTCTTATCATTAACAGCTTTAATCAGCCTTCATATGTAATAATCACAAAGTATTATGTTAAAACAAAGAAAGGGTTAAACACAGAAAGACAAGCACATTAATGTTAATAAGGGAAAAAAGTGTTTCCTGGACGTGATATTTTCTTTAAAATCTTCTTATGCAGTTGTCTATGAAATGTTGTATACTCATCTTTCCATAAGAAGAATATCAATTTTTGCCTCCATCATTAAAATTACCAGACATAAAAATCTATGCATACATTACCATGCTCCACACCTACACATATCCCGTATGACACTTTTTTCTTGACAATATATATTTTAGGGTTTTTTCCACTCCAACAGTGGGAAAATGAGTTTATTGTTGTTGAAGATATCTCCTTATGCATAAATGTATACAATTCAAAATTCCTGATAACAACATCCTTCCAATGAGTTGTAAAATAGATATCGTCTCATTTTTGCAGGTCACATATCTGGTTGCTTACATCAGCTTTCTAACTAGGGCTGAATGATACGTAAACCCAAGCAAAGGATAATTCTGTATAAACCATGTGCCCAAAATGTTGTTTAAATGTATATTCTTTCTTGCCATGGAAGAACAAAAATAGGAAATGCAAAAATAAGAAGCCGTGTCAAGTATGAAGCAATGAGTATATTGTGAGATACAGTGCTTTTGAAATTTCAACACTCTGTACTATGTTTATGTTAGTAAACCATTTGATTTTTTTCCTAGTTTTATATGGTAAAGTCATGCAAGACATTGCCATCAAGTTATTTAAGTACAGCATGTTGGAGATAGGGCTGGTGATACTGCAGAGGAAAAGACAATCTTCAGGGCAGGGAACAAAGATGAGACCACAAAGAATTAGATACAAAAGGGATTTATTTTGTTTAAAATGGAGGTCAGTATGCTAGTTTAACTGAGCCCTGTGCTTGATCATCACAGACTGTCCTGTCTTGTTATTAAATTCTTCCTTGTTATCTTTGTGTCATCTCATGCTCTATCCCATGTGTGTGCTGCTGCAGGAACAAAGGGGCAGTTACTGGGAGAACTAGCATATGTGGCCTGAGTGCCAATTATTGGAGTCAGTTACAGGAGTAAGTGGGATACCAGTGACTGGAATGGGTGCGGGTCTTTAACCTTCAGGCACAGTGGGAGAATGGTGTGTGTCCCAGCTTCTGGGAGTGAGGGACATGAGGGGCATGTGAGGAGCTCAGGAGCAGTGGAGTGGGACAATATACTGGGTTTGCATGGTTTGATTTCTGTAATGGAGGAGGAATACAGGTGTGTTCTGTGCAAGCAGCTGCCAAAACCTTCCTCCATGTCCAGCAGAGCTACTGCCAGCTGGCTCCAAGAAGGATGTGCTGATGGTCAAGGCTGGACCAATTAGAAGCGGTGGTAATGCCCCCGTGATGGCGTAGTTAAGAAAAAGGGGGAAAAGAAAAAATTATTGCACGGATTTTGCACAAATAATTGCAGCCAGAGAAGATCTGGGTGAGAACACGTGAAAGGAGCAGCTCTGCAGACACCAAAGTCAGTGCAGAAGGAGGGGCAGGAGGTGCTCCAGGTGCCAGAGCTGGGATTCCCCTGCAATCCATGGCACAGCCCATGGTGAGGCAGCTGTGCCCCTGCAACCCATGGAGAACCACAGGGATGCAGGGATCCACCTGCAGCCCGTAGAGGAGACCCACACTGGAGCAGGTTTATGCCTGAGACTATGACCCCATATGAAGGCCGTTCTGGAGCAGGGTCCTGGCAGGGACCTGCAGACCTATGGAAAGAGGAGCATACTCTAGAACATATTTCCTGTTAGGATGTATGACCCTGTGGGGGACCCACCATCTTGCAGCCTGTGCCTGAAGGACTGCACCCCATGATGGAGAACTGTTCCCGGTGGGATGGACTCATGTTAAAGAAGTTAATGGAGAACTGTCTCCTGTAGGATGGACCCCACACTGAAGCAGGGGAATGACTTCTCTCCCTGAGCAGCAGGAGAAACAACCTGTGATGAACTGACCATAACCCCCATTCCCATCTCTCTTTGCTGATGGGAGAGGAGGGGGAGGGGAGCTGGGAAAGAGGAGCTGTGGAGAAGTTGTTTCAAGGTCTTATTTTTCTTCTTATTATCCTGCTTTGATTTTGTTAACAATAAATGCAATTAATATGTGTGAGTCTGTTTTGCCCATGACAGTATTTGGTGATTGATCTCTCTCTGTCCTTATCTCAACTCATGAACCCCTCATTATATTTTCTCTCCCCTGTTCTCTGACTCCAGAGGCTGGGCAGGAAGCAGTACTCTGTCATGTTCACTGGAGGTGGTGGCCACACTCTTAACATTCCTAACACTACCCTTAACATCCCTAATGTCCCTAAGTAACAAGTAAATAATATCCCAAAGTAAATAGGGAGATTAATTTAACACTTCCCTATGGATATTTACAATATAGCCATCTATATCTCAGCTAACATAAGCTGAGTGTGGTGCTGGTTCTTGAGGTGCCTGCAACATCTCCAAGTGGGATGTGAATAAGGGTATAGTGTGCATTCACCAGCAAATTCTTCATAGTCTGTGAAATAAACAGTAATCTCAAAAAGGCAATTCATCCCACCTTAATGTGGATGTCTAAACTAGGTCAGACAAAATGCCTCAAAATTGGCCATTTCTGTTTACTGACTATAAAAGGGTGCAAACAGTTCAGGTGTAACTGTCTTCATTGCAGATGTCTGCAGTTAAGTGAGATGAATTTCATCACAGATACATTGCAGTGTTTAAGTCCATGCACATAATGCTCAAACACTACTTAAACATGCACTTCCAACAGTCTGCACTATACACGTGTCTAAATCATGGTTACATGGCTTACTAGGCTGCAATAATCTGAGAACCTAAAGAAAAGAACTTATGTCACTTATGTTCTCACAGAGGTCATGTGATACAAGACAAATGGGAAGTCTTTATGAAGAATACATATTTCTATCAAATGTTTGAATTTGTTTAGATTAACTTCCACACAAATTTTCTCTGAGGACTTTTGTACTGCACTGCATGTACCTGTTTCTGCTCTAAAACCCCTGCTGCCTGCTGTCTAGAATTCATGGAATTCACATCATTTGCATCCGTAGGATCAAACACAGATGGCATTTCACAAATATGAATGATCAAACGTATTCTGCAACATATCTGGAATTTCTGTTTTGTAATTTAAGTAATGTGAATCAGAAAGTCCAATTTTGGACTGCTAAAAGACACAAAGAGGTTGTAAAGAGGGATTTTTTTAAAAATTACTTTTATTAAATTTGGTTTGTTTAACTTGCATAAAACAATGTATTAGGGATTTTTTTTTCTGCAGCAAGAATAGAGGCTCAGTTCTGCTAAACACTATTGGAAAAAAAATATATATATAAATATACATTTGAATGTCAAAATATTTATAATTTACTCTCGTTTAGCTAGAAGTCTTCAAATAATTAACTGCCAATGAAAGATTTGTCCAGGCCAACTTATAAATGTGCAAGGATTTATTTGCTACAGTAGCTCTTTATTGTTCTCTATTCAAACATCTTTTCATTTTTAAGAAAAAAACACCGAACAGTAAAGAGAGGGCTTTATTATACTACCTAATTATTATTACCTATAAAGATGTGATACCAATTATTATTTTTAAATGTTCTACAAACAAGCTTAATTAATATTTATTTTATCATTTTGATAAAGGTTGCTAACATCACTGGCTATATGTTGGCCTCTGTGTTGTATTCCTGTTTTTTGCACAACTACAGTGTAGCTGTTTCTCAATAATATATTTCTTCACACTCTAATTGGCTGAGTGGCTCAACTAAGTGACGAATTTGCAAGGATTTGCATTGTAATGACACAATTACATTTTAAAAGCTGTGCAGTCTCTATATTTTGATCACCTCAGATCTTTGAATAGCCCATGTGCCCAGAATATTTGTCACTAGCATAGAAGTTATCTTCACAATACTCCTTTCCCTGAAATAAAAATCTCACTATTCTCCTGAAATAGAAGATTAAAAAGTACTGTTTGGCTGGAAATTATCAGTAATGTAAAACCTTTTATATGATTCTTGCTTTATGCACTTTTTCCTGCTTATTCAACCTCTTTTTCTCTCCTCATAAATAAAAACTAATGTCCCAGAATAAGTATAATATATTTTGGGTTCCACTGATTTCTGCATGGATCTCTTCTAACTCTTGAAAGTCCTTTTTAAATTATAAACATATCTGTACCTCTGAAACATGCACAAAAGACCTGCGGAGGGATAGTTCCTTTCAACTAAGGAAGATAGGAAAAGAAAAAAATCAGTGGTGTCATAAGCATTCCTGTGAAGGCAGAAGTTCTGCTATAACAACCTTTCTCCTTTGCTGTGGATGTTTAATTTTCTCAAAGCATTTGGTGAGAGACTATTATTAGCCAGATCATTCATATCCAGGTATTTATTGAGCTCTTTAAAGAGCTTCAAGGATTTTCTGAAGAAGTTCACAGAAGCCATATTGGCCTTTCTTAAATACAAATCAAAATTTCCCATGTGTCCACTAATCTTTAGGAGCTTCTAGTTACTTTGCTGTACACTTCAGGCTTTTCTTAAGATTTGTGTCACACTTGCCATCCTCCTTTTTTCAGACATAAGTGGAATTTTAAATGAGGGATTCAAAATTATCTTCAGGCCAAATGAATTTTTACTGTTTGTTCAGATTTTTTCTATAACACTTCCACAACTGTGTCAGATAGATCCTCAGTTGAGTTGCACCCTAACCTCCCCACTATCTCCAAAAAATATCATGCTTGAGAACCTCAACAATTTTTCAATTAAGGACTCAGAGAATTCATTTAACAGTCTCTGCAATGGCTCTGTCTCCTCTGAGTGTCCCTGTAGGGTTCAGGAAACTTAATCACTGACCTCAGAGGACTCCAGCAAAGTGTTGGCCATGGCTACTCAGATGATTTTCCTGACTTGGCATTTTCCACTGTGCTACCTAGAATTAGAAACCAATCTTTCCTAGAAGGATTCTTCAGGAGAACCAGGCAGCAAAGTTTTGCTACAGGAATTAAACTAAGATAGCGGAGGGGAAGGAAATTATGAAAAAGATAAGGACATAATGAAACAAATCCAGCAGAGGACCACAAAGATGACTAAGGGACTAGGGCATTGGTCATATGAGAGGCTAGAGAGCTGGGATTGATTAGCCTGAAGAAAAGAAGGCCTAGGGGAGTTTATCAATTTGTATAAATATCTGGTGAGAGGAGCCGGATTCCTCTCAATAGTCGCCACTGATGGGACAAGAGGAAATGGATACAAAATAAAACATGACATTCCACCTGAAAACAAAAAATAACAGTTGAATCAGGTTGCCCAGAGAGACCTCTCGGAGAGTTTCAAAACATGACTGGACACAATTCTCCATAGCCTACTCTAGGTGACCCTATTTGATTAAGTCATTTGGACCAGAGGACGTCTGAAGGTTCCTTCCAACATGAGCAGTTCTGTGATTCTGCAAAAAGATGAGGTTTTTTTAAAATTTTTAAATTTTATTTTTATGTTTTCTTACTGGTGCAGACAAAATTTTACTGTGTAGCTCTCAAGTTAATAGAGTGTCTCTGGTCTCTTTGGCATGAGTAACAGAGGTAGTTTAACAGTAGCACAACATTAAATTCAGGATGCTTGGTGTGCTGAGTTATTTCCCTAGATGATTGTAAGCTGAAGGAGACCTAACTGAACATTTGTGACTTTGGTAGGTTCATCTATTACTAGCTAGTCTGAAATTATTACAGGTACAGTTTTACTAAATAGAAATGGAGATAGAAGCTAAGAACAGTGCTGCAGCTGTCTGCAGCAAAGACTGTAGGAGTACTGATGAATAAAACACTACTTTTTTTCTTATAGAATATGTGAAACACTCATTTACATTTATATCAGTTCTATATCACTACTTATACAGTTTTATTATTCTGGTTACTGTTATTGCAGTTTAACCTTGAACTTTGTTAGTCACTGAAAATAATGCTAGCAAATAGCTTAAAAGAATTCTGCATTAGTAAATTTTCAACAGACAGAATAATAAAATATAAAATTATGGGAGTTATGCTAAATTTCTTGTATCAACAACACCTCCAGTTCATTAACTTATGCCCAGTAGGTTCTAGTATCAGGGCCAAGTTTCTTCTGTTACTTTTTATTAAACTCCAAAGGAAAAAAAACCAATACCTTTTTATGCTTAACACTTTCAGAAGTTAGCACATTCTCACTTATCTGTCAGGTTTTGACTTCCCCACAGTATGCAAGAGAAAGTGCTGTACTGATGGACAGCTTCTCTGGTGAGCCCACTCCTCTTTATCCCAAGAATCAGAAGTGTGATGACTCCTTATAGATGACACATCTAAATTTTTCAATCAGTCTTTCAGTCCATAACATTGGTTTTATCTCCTGTTGTAGAGGATTTTAGTATTTATATATATATATATATTGCATTGACTTCTCTTAAAGACAAGCTTCCCTAAAACTAAAACTGGTAAATAAGGAAAACGCTGCAAATTAAGTGCATTTTAAGAAGACACCACTCTGTTTTGTGTCATGTACTAGTTTTTTCCTATGTAATTCTGATGTTAAAGTTATATTCATGTATATGAATTAATAAGTTGTTTATTTGTTGTCAGTTTTATTGCAATTAAATAGCAGTATTTCTTAAGCCGTTCTTGTGACTCCAGATTAATGTTAAGTTTGTACTTAGCAAAATCAATAGTTACCAAGTATCTTAATCTTTCAGTGAAAATACTCTTTCCATTACTACACCAGAAGTAATAAATGCCACTGTTATCAAGAACTGGGTTCTGAAGATAGAACTTTTCCTTCTAGAAGACTATGGAAACATGAATACATTGCCAAGTTCACAGTATTCCTTATAAAAACACTTTATTATGCACCTTTTTCCAGTTTCAAGAATTCACATAATAATACTTGTGTATTTATTTTGAGATTATTAATATTAGAGTATTTAAACCAATGCTGTTTTCTTCAAAGTGGCTGAATTATGTTATTGTATTTTTAATGAAATAAAGATGAGATATAATATTTTTTTAAAAAATAACTCATAATACTTATTGAGATTACTTTTTAATTTTTTTTTCTTTCTTAGGATATCTTGAAAATAAGAAGTATGTTTCTTAGAAGATTTGGACACCAATTAATTATTCCAGTATACCCTTCCGGGCAATTATTTTATAAAGTCCATTACATATGAAACTATGACTCTTATGTATTCAACTTTTAATTATATATATAAAAATTAAAAGCATAAAGAAAAACAGAAAAAAGCCATTTTGAGCCTACTGAAAAGGACTTAAAAATATTTGCAATATGTGCAATATTCAGTCTTGTAGTTGTTGCCACCATCTGATATTGTCAAAGAAATACAAAAATTTAGTTTTATATTCCTCATTCGATATTCAGAAACAATGCCTTACTGCTGAAAACCACATTTTTCAGGTGTTTTAACAGGAACATCCTTCAGTATTGCCTTAAATTAAAAGACGGAAAAATGAAATAATGCATAAATATAAACCCTTTAAGAAGATGGGGTTAATGATTTCTAAAATTTTTTACCCAGTCTCCAAGATAAGGTCTTGAACCATCAGCAGTGCAATTTACTCTATGATATAGACTATAAAAAGTTGCTAAATTAGCTAGAGGAAAATCACTACTAAGCACAGCATTATGTTCTGAAACTGATATAGGAAATAAATTTCATATAATTTGGTTTTCAAACATTTTAACTTTCTCAGGTATCTCTACAACAATGTGTTTTTGAAAACAACCAGGCAGACAATGGCTTGTTCTTCTATGACTATATAGTAATACGTGACTTCAAAACATTTTGGAAATTCTGTGTTTTCAGATATTAGTGGCATAGAGAAAAACATGCCCTTTTCCAGCTGAGATTTGTCTCTCCAGTTAAAAGAAGAGGTGATAAGCTGTTAGTGACACATGAAGATTTGGTGTTACCAAGAGGTTTCACTTCAGCTAAGATTGAATTCTCTTTCCTGGGTTTGATACTTGAACTGCTGTTATAATGAAATGATCTGTGTGAATAACTGTGTATAATGCAATCATAGTCATTTGATTCTTCCACTGTAGTCTAGGTTTGTTTTTTTTCGTGTTTCCAAATTTATCTATATAATATTTCCAAGCCCTATAAGTTATTTTCAAGCCTCATAAACCCTTGCAGTTAGTTCCCAGGCCTGTGATTTTGCATGAATTTCTCTCATCTAGAAAGCTGGCTAACATTAGGCTGTTCTCACTTCATTCTGGGAGCCTTAAGTGCCCATTCATACCTCTACACCATCTTCCCCATTTTGGTAAAATTATTTATCTCATAGTGAATCAAAGTGGTGAACTGGTTAGAATTGACCACAATCCTTGTTTTCTCACGTAGAATGGGGAAATATGAAATTGGCTCTTCAGAAATCTGTCAGAGCCAAAGGTTATTTTTCTTCAGCAAGATTTCATCACCTAGAATAATCTTTGTGTTCATGCTTCAACCCTTCCTTTACTCTTTTAACAAACAGATGAAATATGGGATGCTCCTTAAAACAAAGGGAGTGAGAAGGAAAATTCTGGTTGTCCTCAAAAGGGAAATACCCCGATCATTCATCTGAGCACGAACTCTAGTACTATTTGGCTTTAATTTCTATATAGAAAATGCTTAATTTCATGTTTAAAATAATATATTATTTATATTTAACTTCAGGTTTGATCCAGTGTTCACTAGATCAAAATTAATACTATGACAGAAAAATTATTAATTTTTAAGGTTTAACCTAATAGTCACAAATTAAATAAACACATTTTCTTTATGTTTAAATAAGAACAACTATTTTTTCCTAGTCTTTTTATGCCTCTTTGTATACAATAGAATCAGACACTTCTAATGTACCAAAAAAAAAAAAAAAGGTTCCATTTTCCAAGGTTTTTTTTTCTTAACTAAATAAAAACTAATTTCCTTTTCCAAACATTTCAAAATCTAAATCTTTATTTAAGCAATTGTACTGAGACTTTCACTTGTGATGAGAGCAGGATTTTAGACATACAGTGCTATTCTAAGAACTCTGCTACTAAATAGCACAATGTAGTTGAGTGAGGAAAGAACCCAAATAGATTCATGGCCAGGTAATAGAGAAAATCAAAGGCATGGAATTTTTCATTCAAACATTATTACCCCAAAGGGTACTGGTCTTTCTTGGAAACTAGCAAAAGGGATATATTTTGTGGAAATGTGATAGAAAGTATATTTATGATATGCTAGTGAAAATATGAAATGTATGGCAGAAGTGTATCAAATCATGAGTGAAATGAAGAGTGTTTCAGGACTGTTTGCTCATTCTTTTCATATGAGACCTATCAGGCCTCAGACAAAGATAATGTGTGAACTGATAGATGCAAGTTACCAAGGCGACCACAACACATAGTGAAAGAATGAAATTATTCCATCACCTCCCTAGCTGGAAGATTTTGAAAAGAAGTGGGGACACATTGCTAAGCTTATTCCATCTTAGCAGAGGCAAAAAGTGCATGGGCTGTTCCCGGTCTGATCTCACATCTCAGTGTGCCTGGCACAAGTGCAATACTTCTCAATTCTGTGCTTTCTGTAACCTCCGAGTTCTTTACCTCTCTTTCTCCCAGTGTGAAGAATGCTTTTTAGGTCTTTGACAGCATTCTGTTATCTTTTACAGAAATTCCACTTCTCGAGAAAGACAGAGGACAATCAGCAGTAAATATGTGAGGTTGCCCACATGGATATTTTTAGCCTTCCCAGCTGCAAGGTCACTTTGAGTGAAGCTATCATACTCCTCTGCAAATCATCTATTTTTAACCCTTTCCTCCCAACAGTTAGTATGAATCAAGATCCAAAAGAGTGAAAGAGAGAGATCTTGACTCTATCAAGTGACTGAAGACTGACTCTATCCTTAACTGAAAGTTAAGTGGATGGTAAAAGAATCACATGAGATACAGTGATATAAGATGAGTGAAATAAAAAAATCTTCTGCATATTTCTTGTGAAATATGTGAAATACTTCACATCAATAAGTTCCTTCTATTGGCCACTTTTGGTGGCAAGATACATTCAAAATATACTTTTTTTTTTTCTGATATATGTTGGTCATATAGACATTCTTATAACTTCTAGAATAAGATGTTCCATTATAAAAAGTTCTACACAATCAAACTCCCACCTGTTAACATTCAGAGTTTTCTTTAAATCATGTCACATAGCATTTTTTTTCATATGCATCATAGCAAGTCCTCCTTAACTGGAATTTGGAATTATTGTTTAAGATATATCTCCTCATATTTGCAATGAAATGCTAAGATGAAATCATTGCTGTTATATGCTAGCCCACCATCTCATGTTTGCACCTGGAAACCACTCTTCTTCCTCCCATACTAGATACACAGCCACTGTCACAGTTTTTTGTTTTCAACATGATCAACAAGTTAAAGAGATTTAGTCTCTTTAACTAAACATCCTCCAGAGCTGTTTAGAGTGGATAGCAGTGCTCAACTGTCAGCAACATATATATCACTTGGACAATTTTTGAAAGTTCTCGTTGACTTATATACCATGACTCTCACCTGAAGCTGTGTCACCCCACCAGCTTTCCTTGGATATGGACAAACACTGTGTGTCTTCATAACCTTCGAAGAAAAATTACTTATCACGTTATGCTCTTACCTTTCATGCCTGCAAAGGAATCTTTCACTTTAATCATTTACTTCATTTTCAAGAAGCTTTAAAGAGCAGAAACTGTAGTTTTGGTATTGTTACTGTTATGTTTTGATACCTGGTAATGACTCCCCCAGGGACACACTATTGTGAATGCTTTTCCTTTAGCACACTACTATCATATAAAAAGCCTGCATCCTGCCTGTATATTATTATAACATGGTGCTTATTGAAGCTGTTTCAGTATTTCAGATCCAAGACAAATTTTGTGACCTGGAGTTTTTAGATTTTCTCTCATTTATAAAAACGAAGCAGTGCAATTTTAGATGGAAACAGCAAATAGTCTATTACTGATATTTACAGCAAGCAGTAACAGTGTGAGAGAAGGTACTGCATCACCTAAGGCATGGTTACAATCCATGCTCTTCATCATTTGTACAATGCTTGTATACAAAAGTGTACTGTTCTAAATCATGCTATGCCTTCAATCTTGTAGTCTAGAGGGTCACACTGGAAAAGGCTCGTCAAATCTACAGAATCAATATTTTAGTATTCATCACCTGAATAGCTTAGACTACCAGAATACTAATACATTATCTTCTAGGCCAAATTTGGTAGGCACTCATAGACAATGTGACAAACATGAAAAGAGAAATCAGAACTGACAGTAATGAACACCATAGCAAACAGCTGCAGCTGCTAAGCAGCTAGCAGCCAAATATAACAAATTTATGTTCCATATGCCACAAAACTCTTTCAAGAAAATTTGGGAGCTTAGTATTGTCCCACAGAATCCGGTTCCAAAGAGGTCAAACCTTGATGGTGAATTGCTTAATTGGCCTCACTGAGAGTACATGGAATTAGTCAGATTTGCTACAGACTACACCTTCTAGAAATGAAGCAAAAAAATCAGAGAATTTCCACTCCACTGAGTGATTGCAGACTGTGTGGTGCTAATTCAGGAGTATGTTTGTTGATGGATGAGCCTTGTTTGAGTATTAACAGTGACATCAAGGGCCTGAAAGAGAAAATAAACAAGTGAAATCTTGCCCTAGACATTTATAATGCCTGAAAAACTGATTTGTTAAGTTGGACTGGAATCATGGAATATTGTACTGAAATAATAGAATCAAGGTTGGAAAAGACCCCTAAGATCATCATCAACCATCAGACCACCACTGTAACCCCCAAACCACTAAACCAACCCCCAGTGCCAGATCTAGATGCCTCTTACATACCTCCAGGCATGGTGAATCCACCACCACCCTGGACAACATATTCCAATGCCTGAACACCCTAAAAGTGAAAAATTTTACTCTGAATCTCCCCTAGTTCACCTTAAGGCCATTTCCTCTGGTTCTTTCAATGCAGGCACCTTAGAAGAGACCAACCCTCACTTCACTGCAGCATTCTTTCAGGCGACTGTAGATGGCAATGAGGTCCCCACAGAACATCCTTTTCTCCAGGCTAAACCACCCCAGCTACCTCAACCACTCCTTACAAGAAATGTTTTCTAGATCCTTCACGAGCTTTGTTGCCATTCTCTGGACATGCTTCAGCACCTCAATATTCTATTTTATGTGAGGGGCCCAAAACTGAACACAGCACTCGAGAGTTTGACCCACTAATGCCAAGTACAGGAAAGAGAAGAAAGTTAGTTTAAAAAATTTGTTGGAAAACTCATTTCTTACTGCAGAGTGAGCCTTAGTTCTCTTCCGTCAGAGAGAAAGGCTGGAATTTGCCTGAACATCATGACACTTGTACATTTCATTTACCAAATAGACAACAACACATTGCTATAAATTTATGCTACATTTCCTAGCGGGCACTGAAAATAACTGAAAATTGCATTGTTTTTGATAACTATCAGAAATAAATACAACATTTCTCTTAAAGAAATTGTCTCACCAGTTCATTAAGCCATGTTTGTTTGAATTTTGCATTCATTTTAGATCAATTATAATGTCTAAATGTGTTTGATTCTGTCAGAGCAAATCCCTACTGAGAACTAATCCTAAACTATATTCTATATTCATTGCTATGGCTGTACTACTCAATGAAACAGAACAGAACATACATCTCAGTGGTGACCTATGACCATTTATACTGTGAAATTGTTAGCACTTGGGTTTTTTGGATTAGTCCAGCTAATTTCCAAGCACGGCACAGGACAAAACATGTGCCAGGGACCAACTGCAACTGTGTATGTGGATGCAGACTCCATGTTCTGCACAATGAGAGTGTTCAGCTGTCTGTACACAAGTCATACCATGCCAGGTCATCTCAAGGCAAGAGAGGGGCCCTTGAATATTTTATTTTAACAAAGACATAGTGTACATGAACTGGTTTTGCCACCATCAGGAGGAAAGCACAGGCTTTCCACCATCAGGAGGAAGGCATAGGCTGGGTTGATTATTAATGTTGAATATAATGTCAAGATAATTTTGAAGGTAATTTTTCTTCTTTTCAGTCCTGAACTAACCAGCACGTCTGAATTAGAAGTTAAAGTGCTGGCTTTTCCATGTACTTGCATCTCAGTGTTACTCATGACTCTCCTTTTTCACTTTGACATTTTTCCTAATGTCTCCATCAGTATTGCCTTCCTAATCCTCTGTCTCCTCATCTGTGCATTGTTGGAACATTAAGTTCTACAGCAAGTCAGCAGAATTTTTCAGGAACTTTCAGGAACATACCGTGCCTGGCTATTCAGTACAATCATGACAGGAACTAACAAACAACAAAGCCTTTTTTTTCACTCTATGTCTGTGTGGGCTTTTCACCATTGTTCATACTGAGTGAAAATGTTTTGTTTAGTTAAATATAGGCCTGATATACCTGTGCAATTGTATTTGATACCACTGTAACTGTTGATACACAGAAGGAAAATGAAATAATAAATTTCTCTTACAGTTCTGAGATATAAATGATTCCATGGACCATGGTGTCCCATGGCAGTTTTTACAAATCTGTTCCCCAAGGCAGGGGCTAGTCTCAAATACAGGGGCTGGTCTTCTTCAACAGATCTATGAAAAAACAACAGTACTTTTACAAGCCTGTCATTCCTCAGTACACACACTTAGCAATCAATGACCCAAGAGTCGTGGAATCTGGGATACACGACTGTTTATGGTACCATCATTATAAGTCAGTTCCAGTGGGGTCCTCTTCTTTACTGGTGCTCTTTTCAGATATGATTGCCTACCCATATGTGAACTGGTTCACTGTGGTATGAAAAAACAATCCAGATATTTGACAATTCGGCATTAAATTATCAAAATTGAAAAATGAGCTTTCAATTATCTTAAAAGGCTAAAGGCAGATGGAAATTAATATGTCCAGCTGTTGTGAAAGCAGAAAATACTCACAGTAAATACTGATTTCTTTTGAAAATCTAGCCCATCATAAATAATAAAGGAGCCAAAATTCAGTTTATTTTGTCCCCATCTGTATTTTTCTATATTTACAGTAAAAGAGGTATTTTTTTTACCATGCTATCTGCAAAGTTCTCTGAGACCAGGCAAACCTATTCCCATTAATTATAGCAAAGTGAAATTTTTAAGTTACACTGAGCTCTAGTTCACAGTGAATCTAGGGTGATGGTATTCTAGCTCCATTATCCTGTTGTGTTTCATTCAAGAAAATATTCATGTCATATTTCCTTTGAGCTATTTTTGTACATATTTCTTCTTCACTATCCTTGATATTCTTGAGATAGAAAGATTTAAAAAACACAACTATATTTAATCTTATTATATTCCTTCCTTACCATTTGAATGTGATCTCTGAGATCTCAAATATTTTAGTTTTAGGTGCCAATGCTGTTTATTCTATGGTCACTTGTTGCATTATTTTCAGCACCACAACTGTGTTTACTGTTATATTTAAAAACCTATTTAAATTAGCTACTGTTTTTACAGTTTTACATGAATGACTGGTTTTTGTACTGAGGATGACAATATCTAAATCTAAATGTCTATATGTTTTTTGCTCATACTGCTAGTCAAATTAAATTCAGGAATTTTATCTTCTAAGTGTGAAGCAAGACCCATCTCTATAGTACTTAAATATTGCTTACAATAAAAGTTTATTTCAGCTTGCTTTTCTGATAATACAGGAACAATTTTAAGTGTATGTACTCAAGCTCATTTTTATATATGTAACAATATTCATACATTCATTCATACATATAAATACTTTGCTCTTTAAAAACTTTTTATGTCCATGTGACAGAAGAAAAAAATGGAAGAGAATGAGCAGAAATTCCAAATTAGCCTACATAATTATTTATATATTACAAAAACAAACAAACAAACAAACAAAACAAAACAAAAACAAAGCAAGACAAAAACACATACACACAAAAATATAACCCAACAAATTATGAACCGTTGACTGGAACGCTCCACTGGAATTTAGGAAACTCAGGCATCACTCCGAGTTCTATCAGAGATCATGTGATCTTCAATGGCCCACTGAATAGCAATCCTGTAAGCTTAAAAAGTTTGCCTTAAATTTTACGCATTGCTGCATTCCTATTTTCCAAAAAAAAAAGTAATTATATACACAAAATAATACTGACAACACCTTGTATTAACATGTGAAATATATCAATCTCTTCATAGTTAGTTGTTACTTCTTTGTTATGTTCATCATTTATGTGAAAAGTAAAATGTTCTTTTTGGGTGCATGCATTAGAACTAGAGCTATCAACTTGAAGTAAAAACAGAATTGCCTGGCTTGTGGAATCTCTGTCCATGCTAAAGCAGTTTCATCTTTATATGAATGCTTTTCTGCTGGCTGAACTGTTCTAGAAGCAAAATTTAATTCTCTCTTCCTCCACAAAATGTCTTAAGCTTCCAGAGCCATGCCTTCATTGGTGGCCTAACCAATCCTGGTGTCTTTGTGTACTTGGGCACAGCCAGGAAGGTCCATCTGGGCCTCCCTTGGTGCCTATTGAGGGCCCCAATAAACTGTGGTGTCCCTTACTGACCTCTATGGGGCTTCTGTCTTTCCCTTGCCCATGGACCCTGGAGCCCCATTTCAGCTTGGCCTTTATCCCCTGCTCTTCCTGGCTGGACATGATGCAGGCAGCTAGACCTGACTCCCTTTTTTACACTGTGTTTTCCTACTTAAAACTTTTGAATATTTCTTTTCCAAATGTATGGAGATTTTTTGGGTTCGTGCAGTGTTTTTTCTTGCTATAATACATGCATATTTTATAACCCAGACAGTGGGTCAGAACACGTAGAAGCAGAAAAGATTTATTTATTTAACAGAATTAATAAATTAAAAGCAATGGGAACATATCTTGCTGTTGTTTTTTCAATATTTTGTCTTATGTTGTCACAAACCAGGCATGAGATGCTGACAGATCAGTTTTATAAGGAGTATATAACTGGTATATATAAGGAGTTTTTTTCTTTTCAAACTCATGTATTTTCCCTCCTGCTTGCTACTTATAATAGACAAGATGATAGGATGTTTAATAGTGAATGGATGGTGAATCATTGAAGGTGAATTACAAGAAACAATAAAACATGCTGGTTTTATCACAGTGAGAGAGAATAATAAACATATTAAATATACTGTATGATGTCTACAGTGTATATAAATCAGTTTCTGATGTGATTTTTTGTCATATTACAATCTTTAAAACTAGCTTGTTTGGTGAAATGAAAATGGTCATTTAAAAGATAAAGGAAGTACAAATTAGGGCAAAATGACCTAAGGCGTTATATTTTCAGCTTTCAAGTTTAAAACAGAAGGAAAATAAAGCTACAGATTTTGTCCCAACAATGATAAATTACAAAGTATGACTGTTTCTTATGTCAAAGTTACAAGAAGGCTGTATGGAAAATAGATACAGTACCCATGCAGATTAATTTGAATGTAAATTTAATTTCATACACAACTGAGAAGTGACATTTTCCTAAACTATATCCCACATCTGTCAAAGAAAACAGTGTTTAAGGAGTCACCTTCATAGATTTAAAATGCCATATTAAGATCAGTGGGTATACTTCCCCTTTTAACATTCCTCACTCTATTATCCCGAAAACCAATAGTGACTTTGTGGGGTTATCTTAAAAAAAAAAAAATAGTTATTATCAATATCATAAAATATACCAATTTCTTTTCCTGTTTGTTTTTCTGAATGGGTATTTTTTACCTTTGGAAAAGCTTTTACCTTCTGAACTGGAAAGATTTTCCAAAATAAAAAAGAGAAGACAAAGCGAGAGAGAATTTCTGGCTAGATATCAGAATAAAACAATTATCAATTAATGTTTTGATCCTAAATAATTAAAACAACGCCTCTGGCAAAAATTCATCAGTCCATGGCAAAAAGAATATGTCATTGAAAAGCAACAAGAGTATCAACAGAAAAAAAAAGAATTCAAGTGCCAAAAAATACTGAAGGTCTACATCAAGTTATAAATAGAACAATTCTGAAACAGCATCTTGTACCTGGTATCCTAAGGGTTAAATCTCTTTATGAAGTTGCCGTGGTTACAGAAGTTTAGCTATAAACTAAGTTTAGCTAATAAACATATATTAGCTAATATGTGACTGCTATTCTACTCCCCTCTCTGTAATGAAAAACTGTTAATTCCCAGTAGCTTCCCAGTGCAAACACAAACCCCTTCAGGCTGCAAGCTGGGTGTTAAATGAGTAGAGCTAAACCCCAGGAGATAGGGTAGTGTTTCTTTACCTTCACCTTAAAGGGTCATGTCTGGTAATGGACCATCGTGAACTGAGTGAATAGGCAGCTCCAGTAACCATCAAGGACTCCAAAAATATCCTATATTATCCTATGTCCTCATAGGACATCATTCCATCATGAATCTCCTTGCCCTGGGGGAGGTACCACCTGAACCTAACCACATATAATCCTGAGGTTTGTGGACTTGGGACACCACCACTGCTGGATGGATTCAGAGGAGGACCAGACCTTCCACAAGACCACTGTTTTAGACATGGTTGCAACCATCACTTCAACAGGACTGCAACAAACACTTAACTGGACTGTGACAACCACTGTGACCAACAGCATCCAGGTTGTACTTTGACCTTGTGGGTGTAAACCAGTTTTTCTGTGTCATTGCATTTATTGTAATTTTTCTATTAAATTGTAACTCTGACCTGGAATCTCTCTCAATGTGTTTGTGTGGGTTTAATTTCTCCCAACTTTTTATACATGCTAGGGTATTTCTGACATTTATGGCCTAGGAAAGCAGAAGCTACAAGACTTTCATTTAGTGGTAGAAAAATTAAAGTTGTTTCCCTTTTTTTTCTTTTTTCTTTTCAACAACAGTTCGTTCTACACAGAATAAAGTAGGCAAAATTATTTCTTTCTAAAGAAGCAAGAGAAAAGAAATTGTGTGGCCAGCAGGACTAGGGAAGTGATCATCTCTCTGTACTCAGCACAGGTCACTACCTAAAGTGCTTATATTCAGTTCTGAGTCCTTCATAGTAAAAAAAGACATTGAGATACTGAAGTGGTGCTAGAGAAGGGCAATGGAGATGGTGGATGAGCTGGAGTACAAATCTTATGAGTAACAGCTGAGGCAGCTGGGGTTGTTTACTCTGGGGAAAAAGAAGCTCAGGGGAGACCTTATTGCTCCTTCATTTACATGAAAGGAGGTAGGCAACCAGCAACAGGACAAGACGACATTGTCTCAAGCTGTACCTCAAGGAGGTCCAGATCAAATATCAGGAAGAATTTCTTCACTGAGAAGATGGCTAAGCTTCGGAACAGGCTGTCCAGGGTGGTGGAGTCACCATCCCTAAAGTACTTGAGAAATGAGTGGATATGATACTTACTGCTATGGTTTAATTTACATGATGATGTTTCATCAAAGGCTGGACTTGATGATCTCAGAGGCCTTTTCCAACCTTACTGATTTGATCCTATGATTCTATAAAAAATAAAATATTTAGAAAGCTCAGAACTTCAGAATCACTAGATAAAGGAACAAAATATCAGGTTAAGTTTTGTTTTACTTTGTTTTGTTTCAAAAGTACAGCTTTTCACATACTGCAACCGAGTGTTCAGATACACAAAGTAGTGAAAGGAATAAAAGAGCCCAACGTGACGCACATAGGTAATAAATCATTCTGCTCTTTCACTCAATTGAGCCTGTGTCACTTCCTCAAATTGCCTTGTGCATTCACTGCAACATGCCATCACTATTTCTTTCTATCTGGATGGTGTTTCAGGCAGATAGCCCCCTTTAAACCCCAGCTCTAGCTAATTACTGGAGACATCAAGCAGCCGCAGACTCAATGGCAACTGAAACAGAGCCATAGTCAAGTTCCATTAGTGAACATCTGGCACTAAAAGACAAACAATTTCAGTATCTGCTAGTGAACGTATAGACACATCTAATTTTTTCTCCCTTCATACTACACTGTCACAGCAACTTTTCTCCAAGAACTACATCCACATGTTGCACACTAAATATTTTGTTTCTCACAGCTACCTATTGCCAAATACAGTATAGGATATTCAGCAATATAAATAATTCACTTTCCTTTATGGGGAGGACAATATTATTCTTCCTTATTAGACTGCTTTACATTTATTCCTTTAGTCATTCTGATTTTTGGAGAGGGAGCTGGGGGTGGAGAGAAAGGAGGAATAGAAGATGATTTTTTCCTGATTGCTTTTTCTTTAATTTAGTTGGTTTTCTTGATCACTACACATCAGGTTTGTCACGGTGAATATCAGTCTTCAGCATTTCACTGTTAGGCAACACATTTATTTGAGTTACAATCTTTCCAGGTTTCCATAGTAACTGGTGCTAAGTACAGACCCCTTGATTAAACAAAGCCACTGGAGCTCTGAAAAACTGACAGGACTGGATTCTGTTTTATTATTAAAAGTGTATAAAAATAAATGTATAGATATACATCTATAAAAATCTGTATATATACATATAGCATCATGTTAATTTGTCAGCATTTATAATACATATATACATATATATGTATATATGTATTATAAATACATATTCATATTATACAAATATTAACTATATGCAGAAAATTGTGATATATATATATACCATACATTAGGATTAAAAATAAAGAATAAAAGTACAAAGTATGCAAACACATGCATTATAAAGACATTTCCACCACAAAAATGAAGACACAAGTTCAAGAGAAGTTCAATCATTTTCTCCTAGAAGTTCAGGACCTGCACTGTCACTTCTCACTTGAGTCTGCTGTTACTCATAATACTTACTGGCAAAAGAGTTCCAGCTATCTAATATACCCACATACAGCTGTAAAAAAGCAACTGTGGACTTTATCCAACTAATTTATAGCATACATTAATTAAATTGGCAAATGTCAGTTCAATTATTTGTGCTGCCACCAGGATACCTGTTGTATCAGATTGCCCTGTTGATTGCCTTAAAACACAGCTGTTGTAAGAGGGGCATTGAGATCTGTCTTAGGTTAAAAATGTAAGATGTGCCCAAAGAATGTATTCTATCACCATCTTCATGAGGTGTTGGAACCAGGTGGGGCAGTGTTTCCCTTATCTTCTGCTAATGGCCCATCAATGCCTTGCCCTATGACTCATAGATAACTCCCTCTGGGAGCTGTCTCTGTTTAATGGGCCATCAAGAACCCATTACATGACTCATAGAATGATATCAGCCCATTGTGAGATGCTCCTCCCAGGGGGAGGAGCCAAGCATTCCCACCTGCATATAATCTGGGGTTTGGGACAGCGTTGCCAGCCTTTTCCACACTGGATTCACGGAGGACAAGAGCTACCAGAACTTTCTACAAGATCACTGCTTTGACAAGACCATTTCATCTGGACTGCTGCTACCACCCTAACTAACAGGGTGTCAGGTTGTATTCTGACTCTGTCAGTGGTATTTTATGCTACTGAATTTATTTATTTATTTATCTTAGTTCTTACAAAAGTCTGGCTGGAAAGTATTCATTGATAGCATGGTCTAGGTGCAATCTCTGGTTCTAAACCAGAGGAAGATGTGCTCTGTTTGTATTTTATTCTTATGTTCTTTCCTATATTTTAGTCATTTACTGAAGTACATGTTGAGACATACTTATTAACTGGTATACCTATTAAGCTGAATAGAGGTTTAATTTGAACCAGTAAGAACATTTTTATGTTTTTGAGTAACTAAGTTCATGCTCACTCATATTCAACTTGTCACTGACCAGAACCCCAGGTCCCTTTCCATGGCACTGCTTTCCAGTATCTCATTCCCCAGCCTGTCTGTATGGCCAGGGTTGGCCCATCCCAGGTGCAGAAACCAGCGATTTCCCTTGTTAAACTTCATATTGTTGGTGACTGATAAATCCTCTAAATGTTTGTGGTCTCTTTGCAGGGCCTCTGCGCTTTAAGGGAATCAACAGCTTCTCCCAGTTTTGTATCATCTATGAACTTGCTCAGTATTCCTTCCAGTCCTGTGTCCAAGTCATTTATGATGATGTGGGAGAGAACTGGGCTAAGGATAGAGCCCTGTGGGAGGTCACCACTAGTGAGAGGTCACCAGTCTGATGTCACCCCAGTCAGTCACTATATATAACATTTTACACCTCACCTGTGAGCCAGTTGCTCACTCATCATGTGATGTGTTTATTCAGCTGAGTGTGGGATGTTTTGTCTGGAAGGATACTAAGAGAGACAATATTGGAAATATTGCTGAAACCCAAAAAGATCACATCAAGTGGCTTGCCTTGATCGACAAGGTGAGTTACCTTGTCCTAAAAGGAAACCAGGTTTGATAATGACTTTCCTTTCATGAAGCTGGCTGTGACCAACAGCTGCATGGTCTTTCTGGTTTTTTTCAATAACTCCCAGAACAAACTTCTCCATAAGTTTACCAGGCACTGAAGTGAGACTGATGGACCTGTAGTTTCTGGGGTCCTGCTTCTTGCCCTTCTTTAAAAGCAAGACAGTGTTCACCAGCTTCGAGTCATCTGTGACCTCTCCAGATTCCCAAGACTGCCCAAAAATCATTGAGAGAGGTTTTGCAATGACATCAGCCAGCTCTTTGAGGATTCTTGGATGAACCCTATCAGGCCCCATAGATCTGTAGGGATCCAGTGAAGCAGCAGATCCTGCATAATTTCAGGGTTGACTGGGAATTGATCATATTTAATTACATGTCCTCTGTTTAATGTTTTTTTCTGTTGAGCAAATTCAACAAAAATCAAATAGGAAAACATCAAAAATAATCAGTGTCAATACATTAACCATCAGCTAAGTGAATAGAAAATAAATGTTCTGAAGCATTCAATGTATTAGTAATGGAAATTGCCCTAACATATTGTAATATTTTTCATATTTGTTAATATCAGCCGGTTATGAAATAGAAAACCATATTTTTGTCAGTAATATTGATCTTTCAGATTGGTTTAATACATGTAAGGAATTTGCTGAGCTGGATAAAAAAGCTGACAGTGAACATGTAATGTCATAAACGGGTTAACAGATCACATTTCCCATTTTTGTTTTCTGTGGGAAATCACTGCATCAGCATTCAAGCAATTTCACACTTGAAATAAATATTTTTATATACAACACTAAACTGAACAAAGTAATAGATACACCATTTCAGAGAAGTTCATAGTGTAATCAGAACCTATCTGATCCTAATACAAGTAATACAATCAGAACAGTAATATACTGAACCTGCTGAAGATTAATTTTTCCATACTTTTTCTTCCATTTTGAATAAAGAGCAAAGTGTTGCCTGAATCTTTTATTTCTTAAATACCTAACTATATTTTGAAAATTATGACTAGTTACAATCAATCATAATTGTTTCATCCAACTTATAACCGTAGTGGCAATGGATTCCATTAGAAAATGGAAAGTTGAGTGTCTCTGAGTATCTTTTCCTGATATGCTGGAAAACTTTCTAGAAAAAAAAAAAAGATGAATGAGGAACAGTACAAAAATGGGAAGTTTGTATTAAAAAAAAAATCTATTTTTGAAACCTATAGAAATTAACAAACTCGAAGACCTGTTATTGAGATTTGTTGTTACAGAATCTATCAAAGGATTCTAAATATAATACCACCATGGATTAAGCCCAGATGAAAACTAAGCACCATGCAGCTGCTTGCTCAACCTCCCCTTTCTTTCCCACCACCCCCAGGGAATGGGGAGGTGAATCAATGAAAAACTTGTATAAGAAATAGGAACAGTTTAAAAATTGAAAATAAATTAAAATATAGTAATAATGGTAAATGGTAAAAAATAATGATAATAAAAAGGGAAAAACAAGTCATGCATAATGAAATTGCTCCCCATCCACAGACCGATACCAGATCCTGCTTCCTAAACCCAGATTGGCTGTGCTTCCAGGTAACTCCCCCCAGTTTATATATTAGGCATGTCATGCTATGATGTAGAATATCTCTTTGGCCTGTTCAGGTTACCTGTCCCAGATATAGTCTCTCCCAGTTTCTTTTGTGTACCTTCCCAATGGCAGAGCATGAAACAAACAAAAAAAGAGATAAACTCGACTTAGCAAAAACCCAATAGATCAATGTGGTATCAACACCATTCTCATTCCAAATCCAAAGCACATCATTGTAACAGTCACTGAGAAGGAAAAAAGTCTATCCCAGCTGAAACCAGGAGAAATTTTGCCAGTTCTCTAATTTTGGAAGCAGTACTTCACATTGAAGAAATGCCTGAAACAAGCTAAGCTTGGTATACCAAGTATCTGGGTTGTTCAGGATTTTTTTTGAGTTGAATTGAATTTCCAGTGAGCTGTATTAAAACACCGACTCTAACATCAAGATGCAGGTTTTCAAAATTGCCCTGTTTGAAATGTGAAATTACCTAATTTCTGCAATCCTCTTATCTTTTATCATTAAAATTCCCTGGGAATCTGAAATTTTACATGTGTTTTTACCTGCATCACTTCAAGCCATGATATAATGATAGATGCGGCTCCAACAGCAAAACAACCTCACCAAGTCCCACTCACCTACCTCTTAAAGGGATTAGTCACTTGTTTCTGCACAGACTATTGAACATTTATATATGGAAATATGACCATTTCTTTGAGCTGATTTTCAGTGTGGTTTCAGTATCCAATTGACGCAGCTGAGAAAATTGTATGTTGCTTTACAGCTATTAATGCCTGGCACTGATCAGGCAGTTTTGCTGTTAAATTCTCAAAAATATTTCCTGATTTTTTAGCCTGTAAAATCTGTGGGTCTGTACGTTTTATAGGCTCAACAATTCAGCAGAAGTTCATTACTAAATCTGGGTGGATTGACTCTGTCACTCTGTATCCAAGTGGCTTGAGGGAGGAATGGATTCTCTCCCCGTGCCAAAAAGTGGACATGTATTTTTCACAAAGCCTTATTCACACAAAATTTGTAATCAAGCTGTGGTACAAATAATGGACAGTCTTGTCCCCATCTTTTAGAGGATTACTGTAGATGCTAGGCACTCTCATGTTCTGCCTTGTTCTCCTTCTCTGGCCAAATTAGTTTTCAGCTTTTTTATACAAAGTAGAACACTTAGTCAAAATCTATATCCTTTCCATAATACATAACTTAAAGATGAAATAATCTTTCAGGAAAATGAGACTGAACTGTGTTTTTTTCAGTCCCACCATAAGGTAGAATTATCAGCAGATCTTTTACATCACAGATAAGTCTTCTATCTACTAATTCATTGCTTGAAATTTATATTTGTAAAATATATATATATACACATATAACTTAGCATAGCTATACAAAACAGACCTTGAGTGCCCTCTTACAGACTTTTCTTCAGTTTGAATCACAGTGTCTCCAAAAATCCTGATTGACTAAATGAATATTAAAGAGGCAAGATGTACACATTTATCTGCTCTGGCTCCCGGCACTGTAAACAGTTCTGAGGCAGCCAATTTCCCCCATGCACTTTGGGCCTTTAATTAAGGTACTGACTTCAGGTGTCTGCCCTCACGCCTGCAATGCTTTCTTTTTTGGATGTATGCAGAAAACACTGAGGATTTGAGCAAATGTGTAGCTAAGTATCTTCTTAGGATACTTGGTAGAATCTATTTATACACTACCCTAAAATTCCTACTGGCTATAGAAATACCTGTTTTCTCTTTTGCAAGCTCTTTTTTAAATTCTACTTCCTGTAAAAATGCTTGATTCTTCAAAATTTTGTAACAAATATAATTTAAAAGAACAAAATAAGGAAACACCCTTGCAACTATCCATTGCAGCTGACTTCTAGTTCTCAACTTCTTCTTCACACTATGAGCATTTTTGAAAATTAATTACATAGCAAAGTAATCTTCCACAAAGCTATGAGCCCAAGATTTCTGCAAGCATTTTCTGCTAGCTATTATTTGGACATCTATTCCCAGTAGTGTAAATCCTGATCACCCTAGCTTGCTTCTTAGAAGATATCATATACTGATCTGTTAATATTGTCAAGAGTTTCACTGCAGTCAGTTTCATGTAGCTTACTGAAACTTCACATTAAGAAGATAAAATGAATAAAATCATGCACTAACACATGCTATTTTCTATCTCTAAACAAATTTTTGGATCTGGAATCAATTGTGTGACTACTGCTCTGCAGCTAAAAGAAGTGAAACGTCTTTGTCCTTCTTGTCATAGATAAACCTCAAACTGGGCAATGAAGAAGAGAGCTGCATTAGCATGGGGGGAACGTGTTAGATAAAAAGATGGCAATAAAATAATGAAAAAAATGGTAGCAGGAGTGAAGAAGCAAGGTGATGTTGAAATTTATAACAGTAGAGTAGAGAATTAAGACGTGATACAGCAGAAATATAGGCATGGTAGTGTCAGAGTGCAGCCAAGACCGACTTCTCAAAGGTAGGCCAGTTGGGAGCCAAGGGTCTCAATGAGTCAGGAAGGAGAAATGTTCTCACCTCCAAAAGATGCAGTCCCACAGGATTTGAGCAAATGTAACGTCTGGAGACACGAAGCTGTATTAGACACAGTTCAGTAAGAGTCAGGCAAGTTCACAGTGGCAAGGCAGGTCTAAGATCAAGCGGTGAGTCAGTCACATCAGCAAGACAAAATTAGAAAGTCAGAAAGGTACCTGCACAGGCACAGGAACACACAGACCACAGCTCAGAGGAAGAATAACAGTGACTGAGTTTAACAACATTTCCCAAGGGAGGTAAGGTTACTCTAGACATGCTTTACCACAGTGTTCTCACACAGCTGTATCCACCACAGTTTGATCCCAGATTACTTTGATATGTCTCATCAAAATGACCTTGATGCCAGCACAAACTCCTGAGAAGTGAAGAATGAGAAGACAAAGACAATTGCTGAACTTAGACCCCTGACAGCTGAAATTTCATGGTTTTGAAGGCAAATAATAGAAGGTAAGAGGAGGATAGTATGTGATAAACAATGAAGGAATAGAAAGGTAGTTGTAGGGCTAGTGTTTAGAGTAGCTGAACTGAGAAAGTAGTAATAAAAGCTGAAATCCTTATACTCTAAAGACAGGAAAAAAGGAAAGCTGATTTTATTTTTAGATCCTTTGGATCCTGTCTTATCTGCTACATTACCAATGTGTGGTCAATTTTAGACAGCTGTCAGACCTTCTTTACAAGTGGAGAAAATAGAAAAAAAAAAAACTCCTATATATGCTGGGGTTTACCTATACGCTACATGAGAAAAGTAGTTTTGAGATGTGCAAGTACTCCAGTTACAAGAAAGATAATGCTGATAATCTTACACAGACAAGAAGGAAAGACCAACATGGAAGGAGTTTAGGATGACAGCGGCTGTAACACACCACTATTTCAGTTATAAACTGAAGCTGTAAGTACACAGAGAATTAGAGAACTTTATATACCTGGATGTCTATATAGCCTATTCACATTCAGGTCAAGTGTTCAGGCTTTCTGAAAAGAAATGATTTCACCAAAGAGGTCAGCTTAATCTGGAGATGTAAATGTGTCTGTACATAGTTCAGAAACTCATGACTTTTTAGTCTTAATCCTCTACCCAAATGGGTAGTTTATATGTTACACAAATACATTAGTAATTACTTTTTTTCATTTGTACAGGTAATAAATTAATGACAGTACTTAAAACTGAGTTAGTGTCCTGCTTATATTCTTCTTTTCTTCTCTTTCTCTTTTTCCTTCTTACCCCTTTTATTTCCCTTATGTTTATCTTGATTATCCAGTTTCCCTTGATTTCTAGTTCTCTAAGACAGCAGAGGAATAGCAGTTTAATGTCTTTCTTTACCTCTGCATCAGGAAGAAATTTTCATGATGACAGATTATTGAAGTTTAACAAAATTCAGATACTCATTTAAAGAATTACTTTCTACTTTATTTTAGCTTACCTTCATCCTTCAGCAGTCATGAACTGCTGCTACCTAATTGCTTTAAAGATACACATTGATATATATTTTAAAATTAAATGGGGACCTAAGTCTCTTACTGAGTTCATTTACAATTTAAGGAACTGTTCAACACAAATAAGTGTATAAGAACCAGACATTAAAGAATTAGAGATTTCTTTTTTATTTCTTGATCACTTATGATCAAGAAATAAAATGTAACTTGTATTACATGTATAACTTTCTCATTTTATTTTGTCAACAAAAAGACTAGTTTGTAGAAAGAAAACTAGCAACAGCTTTCAAATGATATTAGAGTGTGATTATTTACTGTACAGTTTGCATTATTTACTGTTAGCTTGCATTATTATTGACTAGACAACATCTTTAGACTAGCCTGTGAATCTAATTCATCCCACGAATGCTACCTTTCAAGTTGTGAATGTAAAACATGCATGACAGTGAAAGGCTGTAGGTCATTGTAGGATAGAGGTTCTTCTAAACATGCTATGGGGAAATTTCACTTTGGTTGTTCTTAAAAGGGTGCGTATATTTCAGTTCTGGCAGAGATCAGAACCCACTGGTCTTGTCTAAATTCTTGTCAGAGTAGTTACCATCTCAGTAATAAAGAAGGGTGACATAAAACAAATTTCCCCAAAGAACATTTTTAGCAAAGGGAATCATAATATCTGGTGTTGAATTTTACATCTTAAAAACATGGTACAAAAGTTAGTTATGTTTGTTAATATATAATTAATATAATAAATATCAATAGCATGGTACAAAACATCTCTAATCATTCCCTTTGGCTTATCCTGGGAGGAAACTTTACTGTGGTTTTAAGAACCATGTGCTTTCCACCCTCTGTGTTACCTGTTGTGACACAAAATTTGAGCTACTGATTTTGTGGAAAAAAACCTCCCTCAGTAGATCTCCATGAAGTTTGTGAAACCCATTTTACCCCCATCCCCAGCAGTTAAGAACCAGTTTATATAATCCACCAGAATGGTGGAATGGAGTTTAACAAAATTCAGATAGTTATTAATAATTTCTATTTTATTTTTCCTTGCCTGTTGTTAATCAATTGCTCTCCGTTCTATAATGGAGACCACACAAACTAACTTTCAGAAGCTACATTAAAAACTTCAGTTACACTAAAACAAATGTAAAATGAAAAAAAAAAAAATGTAGCTGAATAGTCACATTCTGATATGGAAATGAGTTCTTAGTGTTAACTAAATGTATTAACTTCAGCACTCATAAATGATCAAAACTTGCTTGGTAGTTGATATGATACAGAAACACAAATGAGCTGTATTAGGATAACATTAAATATATAGGCATGCATATATATGCATGTTCCTTTGGACTAATGTTGTTAGGTATTAGGCCATGTTCTGCAGCTTCTTTTTTATTAAATCTTTTCCTTTCAGCTTAAAAACAAAGAAAATCCTGCATAATTTCTTAAATACTTTAGAGGTAATGAAGTATTACTAAGAATTTTAATGGAAGCTTTCAAGAAAAGAAATAAATGTAGATTACTTCTGTATATGTGAGGGAAAATAAGTTCATTCCAATAATGGCTTGAATTTAGTATTTGAAAAATAATTTTTTTCAGCATTTTATAATCCCTTTAAAATTGCTTTTAAACTTTGCTCTGTTTACTAGAGTCAGAAACTACATTCTAAATTAAAAAGATGTGATCTAAAAGCCACCTGCAAAAGTGTCAGCTTTGTTAGCATTCTGATATTTTCTTGTTTTAAATAAATGCTCACACTGAAAATTCACATTATTTATTCCTTGTGGCAAGGGAAGAGGTATAACTTTGTGTGCTTGTACATGTGCATAATTTTTGAGAGAGTGATAGGACAAAAATCCTGATTCTTAAAACTGAACACAGAAATTACAACTAACTGACACCCTTTTCCCTTCTCCATCTATTCTAAACAAACTTAAATCAACCCTGTGGTACTGAGCCTTCTGATGAGGTTACTTGGGAGAATGGACAGACTTCCACCTAGCTGAAATTTCCTTTCAGATAGCTGCAGAGAGAGATAAGATCTCCTTTTCTCCAGAATAAATAACTCCAGCTCCTTCAGCTGCTACTTATCAGATTTGTGCTCTAGAACCTTCACCTGTTCTTTTCTGGACATGCTCCAGCACCTTAATTCTTTTTTGGATTTCCACTCAAAAATCCTCATTGTTTCCTGCTTTCCATTAAAAATGACAGGAGAAATAATGGCATACCTTTGCAAATTATTCCGTTACGCTACTTAATACCTGTCTTTATCTAAGCCATCAAAAGAGAGATTTTTCTATTGTCAAAACATGTAATTATCTCTGCAAGCAATAAATACTAAAAATAAGCAACAACTTCACAAAATACTTTTTGAACTATTCAAGGCTTATGATATAAAAATCAATACACAGCAGTTTCATTCTTGTAATTAAATTCACTAGAAATAATAATGTGATAGCATTTTTTTAAGCTGAATTCTGTAGAGCATATTATAAAATCCTGTTTTCAAGTATGGTTTTTATGATCATCAATTTTGAAATGAAATAAATTAACAGTTTTTATTTCAGCCTGTTTATCTTACTACTGCCTTCTATTCGGTTCTATCCTCAAAGTACAGTTCTATTAAATTCTAACTTCTGAGACTGAAAAGTCTCTCAGGAGTCTTACAGGAATTAAGTCATTCTAAACTGAGAAGTCTTACTCATACATTTATGTTACAAATCAACTGCAATTTTGAAAAGTATCACTAGACTCTCATGGAAAGCTTCAGATTCTCTCCTTCAGCAAGAGAAGGCTGAAGAAGCTGTAGAATTGCTCCATATGTTTTAGAGATATAGGCATAAGCAAAAATCAGAAATACACAATTTTAGTGTAAGAAATAAGTAACGGAATAAGATGTGCATTTATAGCTATTCAAATTAATAAAAATATTTGCAATTTTAATTAATGTACAAGAGGTCAAAAATTGTGTCCTCTGTGTGTAATACATCTTATTTTTTATCAAAGCATTATTTTCATCACTGCTGTGTATGAATGTGCATAGTATATATTATAGCTAAACTGTGTGCAGTGTAGTACAGCTGGTATTAAATATACTGATACAGGTTTTACTTAGTAATGTGTGGCTTTACACTTCATGAATCAAATAATAAAAACCAGGAATATTCTGAGGCATGTGGAGTTACTTTGCCAACTGTTAACTGTATTGTGTCTAAGAATTTTCATTATTTCATTGGAGAACACACATAATATTTAAATCTGAAAGTTCAAATTGATTCATAAGAACAACACTCACAATTTCTTCTCATTATTAGAGAAACAAATCAAAGCTTGTCAAGTCCATGGACACCAGAATAACTAGAAGGACTTCCAAGTATGAAGGAACAAAGAAAGTGAGAGAGGGAGAAAGGAAGGTAATGAACTTGAAGCAAATGTATGTCATACTGTAAACTAATATCTATGTATGGTCACAAAATTTATAGGATAAAATATTTGCTGTTGAGGCTGTAACACACTACATAACTGCCACAGAATAACTTATGAAAAGATAAGGTGTTTGGCTTGCATTTTAAACAAATTTAAAATGAAATGTCTGAAATATATCAAAGAACTATGGGGGTAGTAACACCCCCCTTTTTAAGTGGCTTGGATTCCATATCACCATGCATTTGCACAGCCAGACAGTCTCCCTTTGTCTATTTGGACCCTAGTGTCATTCTGTAACTAAATTTTTTTGGCAAAAACAAACTCATATGGAAACTCCATGTAGCATAGCTGCATTTCGTCTAGTTGTCATGTTTCTGCTTTAGAGAATAATTCTTCATCCTGTGGTGTAAGATTCCTTGATAGCTTTTGAGCACCTGTCAAGTAAAATTTTATTTCTAGATATTTCCTTTGCCTTCCAAATCAACTGTTGATTCCCACCTAGTGGGAGCAGAATATGAAACGTCTCATACTCCCAGTTATGTAAAATCAACCAAGTCATCCACCCAGCTGGTCTACTGGTACCTGTGGTCAGAAATTGGAACTCAGACTTGGACTTATATTATTGGCAGCACATGTCAAATCATAGGGCAGAATGAAATTAGGTAATGAAAGAACAAACCATGCTGTGGTAGTAAACATACATATCAGTAAAGAAAAAATCAGCAGTAAGCAGTGGGATTCTGCCTAACCTGAGCAGAAACTTTTGAAGCTTAAATGCATGCAAAAAAAGAATAATGATAACAATGATAATAACAACAATAATAATAGACAAATGAAATTAAATAATCAAAAGGAATGAATAAGAAATGGCAACAGACAACAGTAAATCATACTATCAGCTAGCTGGCAGACTTAAGAGCTGATTGTAATGACGGCCCAGTAGTCAAATTAAGAAGTGTCCTAAAATGGAAATTAATTCTACCTATGACTTTAATAGCTCACTTATTTCTCAAAAAGAAAACTAAGTATTCACAAGGAAGGTGTAAATGCGTGCCTGAACAAGAAAAAACAAGTACAATTCTTCTAAGGTTAACACATGAGAGGCCCTGGGGAGATGAGGAAAATTGAACTGAATGATTCTTATCATCCTGTTCACTCTAGGTTGTTGTTCAAAGAGAATAGCATACTAACACAAGGTAATTTTTATCCTCTCTTTGTTGAAAAACAAATTATTAAAGTTATATATCAGAAGCAATCAAAGCAAAGCAAAAAAAAAAATAAACTACACCAAAAAAATTGTAAACTACACATTTTATGTGAAATTCACAGTTCTGTTTTTATTTTCTTCACAAGATCATTATTTGTATGCCTGAGTTTTTATTAGGAATAAAAAGGAATCAAATCTATAAGAATATATGTAATATATATTAAAAAGCTATTACTCTTTATCTAAAAGTTGTAAACACTGCAAATAACTTGTAATAACAGTTTGGTACCACATGATCAGAATAGAAAACAGTCATGCCTGAACTCTTACAGGCAGGTTAATATGCATACATATATAAGAACATATGACTACACATATATTCTCACTGAAAATAAAAACCCTGGGTATTGTTCTGGTAATTTTAAACAGACTATAATAATATAAAATCAGTATATAAATGCAGTTTAATTGCCAGTCTCATTATATACTATGCAACTTTCTGGATATATGGAAAGAGTGAAAATATAGAGCAAAATACTTTAATTAGGCTTTAATAATAGCTTTGTTAGCTTAGTAAATATTCCCTGATATCAGATCCTAATAACTTCTTTAACCAATGCAATTGGTTAAGGCCCCATGTCCATGAAGAAAATTGTCTGTATAGGCACATACTTACCATAAACCTCCATGGGACATGGCTGCATTTTGTCTAATTATCATATTTCTTCTTCAAAAATTATGACTAAATTGATAGCTTCTGAACAGCTGTCATATAGACTTTAGTTAGAAATTAGCTTTTTTTGCTAAATAATCTATTTTTTTCTCCTCTAGAATCAATATCTTCTGCCAGTCCTTTGCTCTGCCACAGCTGGGCCCAGCTGCTCCTGAAAAGACACAATTTTCTAGCCATATATGAGGGAGGAAGCAAAAGAGAGTATCCTGATCCCAGAGTTTTGGGGGTTTTCCCTGTATTTTCTGCGAGGAAGGTCTTCCAAAGTTAATTTATTTTAAATCAGCCCTGTATGAAATGAGTATTCTGTTAGATTTCTGTCAGCTGATGATAAAAGAAGGAAAGCTTTTAGCTTCCTCTGTTTTTTTCTCATTGACGCTGGTCAAAAATACAGTTTTGACTTAATAGGGGAGATACATCATGAATAATTGAAGTAAATCATGTAAATAGTATTTTTGTTGATGAACATACAAACTGGATCCAATCAACTATGAACAGAATACTGTGCAACAAACACATCACATGCATTAAATTAAATTATATACTGATAAAATATAGTTTTCTTGATATCTCATGCTGTAAGAATTTAAGCCTGGATTACAGATCCTTTGCCTCTGTACCTGGTTCTTTAACAACTCTGATAGTTGCCAAGAACCTATTCCTCTTGGCAACCTACGTCTCTCCTGAGCTGAAGAAAAAGAGCAACACAATTTTGTCCTGTAACTTATGCTGTAAGTTGCTCTTTGCTGACCTGTTATTATGGGTTTAATTCATCATAACAGATAAAGACAGCAAGTTAGCCATAAGGAATTGTGCTTGCTTATGCCTAGAGTCAAGCCAAGACTTCCCACTGCACATTTAATTAATATTTTAATGGATGCTTTAATGCAGTGGAAATTCATCAAAGTAGGACCTAAACTTGTTTTGAATAAAAGCATGTATATGCAACCATAGAGTAGAGTGAGACTCTCCTACTCGTGTAGTATTTTCTAGCAATTTAGTATAATTATATAATTAGAAGAAAAACAATTCCATAAAAAGTAATTCAAAATTGAGAGGTGAAAACAGAATAGGCAAGAAATATTCCAAACACATACCATAAAACCCCTTTGCCTTTTCCAGCCACTAATGGCTTGCTCTCACTAATCACCAAAAAGTCAAACAAGGACAACCATACCTCCAGTATAAATCATTCAGTTCAAACACTCCCTTTGATTTAGACTTCACAAACCAGCTCAGGAGATTTTGTTTGATTAATTGTGCTTGCATCTTTAGTTCATTTAAAATGTATATATTTTGTAGTTTATGATGTGAACCCTAAATTAACAACCCATTAACATAGTTGCCCACCCTCAAGGGTTCAAATACAGTTTAAGCTGCTAAAATTAATGGAGAAAAGTAATTCTGTCAAAGAAATGCGGCCATATAGGACAAATTTGGCTGTGCTCATTCTGTCATTCTTTTCTCTCTTTTTCATAACCATAGAACAGAATAAGACATTACAGTGTAAAAGATTGTTTATAGAACATAGATTTTTAAGCATAAACTGCCTAGTGTCAGGAAACTCAGAAATTAAATTTCTTTTCTGATTTGCTTCATATTCTGCCTTTTCCTTCATCTTTTCCTTCCAAATATGATTTTACCCTTTGGTGAAGTTGATGACATAATAGAATTTATCTACTCTTTCTTATATGTTACAATTCACTATATGTTTCCTAAAGTTTTTTATTAAGTGGTATAAGTCCTGTTTATCCTATAGATTCATATCCAGCAAACATTTAAACTATAATTTGTATTAGTATTATTAGTATTACTAGTATTACTGGTATTATTAGTATTATTAGTATTATTAGTATTATTAGTAGTACTGCTTTCTGCAGAGAATATTTCACATAATTTTTTTTGAAAGTAAAAATGATGTAATGTTCAAAAAGTATGTATAAAAGTCAGCGTATGTTTACAGTATGGTTTACATGCATTAAAAAGAAAGCAAAAGAGTGTGAAGTAATATTTTCCTTTAAAAATCTTGTACACTTTGACACAAAATATGAAGAAAACAGTACAGTAATTATGAACATATGGAGGAATAGATACATGTTGTCCTAGGGAATTGATGTCATCACAAAATACAGGAGAACACAGATTGATTATAGAACATATAATGAATTACAAAACACAGATGCTACATTGTAGTCTAAATACTTAAAATATTCTTTTTCCAGTAATTTGCTCATTTGGATTACTGGGAACACAATTTTTTGCTTTTCAAGCAAATATAAAAGGTGAAATGGTAAAAAATAATGAAAATAAAAGATCGAAGGCAAAATAATGGTTAAATACTCCTTTCAGCTGTTTTGCAATGCTGAAAATTGCAATTAGAATTTACCAAATCTCCCTGGTGATTTAATTGACCAGGACTTTCCCCTGAAATGCCTCTGTTGTATTTACTACAAAGATTTACTAGTGCAAAGTACAAAATATTCTTTAGTTAAAGACAAGATATTGGTACTGTGACTGTAAATGTATTTGACTACAAGATATATGAGCAGGCACTCAGCTGATTGAATGATTCTTCCAGTCTCACTAAATTTATGGTCTTTCTTTTTGCAGCTTATTCTCCATCAGGACCCTTTTCATAGGGCTGCTGCCTAACAGAAGATACCCCCCTGGAGGGAGGATGGGTCATGAAAGAGATAAAGAACACTGCCCCACCTGCTTTTAACAGATGGTGATAGAATACATACTTTTGGTTACATCTTGCCTTGCAATCTAAGACAACAATATTCTATTCATTGCCTGTTGTTAGAAGACCAGGAAATGAAGAATGCAGAATGACAGAATAGCATAAAAAAAGGTTGGGTTCAAGTTTGTTCTTCAAGAGAAAGAAGGGAAAATTTGCCAAAAAGATAAAAGATATTAAAAAGATAAAAGAATTGGGCAGAATGTGAAAGAATTATATCTGGTTTATTTATTAATGATTAGATGTTTTATTTACAGGTTTTTTGGCTGAACAATACCACATTTTTTTTTATTGAGGAGACATATATTTTGCCTAACAGTGTGGTAATCTCACATACAAAAAGAAATACAGGATTGATGGGTTTTGTGTGTGTCTGTAATACTTCAATTTCATTTTTTCTGTGTTTTCAGTTTCTTTCATGTCTCTAAGTTGCCACAGTGCAGAAAGGTTTACAGCTTATAATTGCAAGTAATCAGAAGGAAAATCTTAATTAATTTGCATGCCTGTACCACTTCTGTTTTCTCTTGGGACAGTAATGAAAGCTGATATAATTCTGTTAGCATCTCAAAGGAAATATCAGCATTTGAACTAGTCTGTAGCAGTTCTGGACAATAGAATAATAAATCTGAGCAAATGCTTCGCTATTCAATTGACAAATAGAAAACTGTACCAACAAGACTTAAAATATCACATTCAAGCTGTAGATCCTTTGTCAAGTTATGTGTTAACTCAGCATGAGGGGCATTGTGAAGACATACCAGAAAAGCTGTCACTAGAAGCTAAAAGAACTTTAGGCTTCACTGCTTGCTTCTCACAAGGATATATGTAAAAGGTTGCTGCCAGCTTCTGCTTCAAATTAAATAAGGAATAAGATTCAGGCTTGTCTCACATTTTTCCACTTAAACAACTAAATATCTGCAAGCATGAGTACACCTTATAAGTGTAGTCAGAAGCCATGGGAATTTAAGGAGATTTTTCAAGAGCTGTTATCATAAGAGCAGCCAAACAATGACTGACTGTCTGCCAATCTCTGTATTTAGACTTATTTTGTTAAGTATAAGCTGACTCTTTGACAAATGCATTTATAGTAACCTTCATATAATATATTTCTAATGAAGTGTTTTGGAGACCTGGTCAAACAGTATTTACAAGTAATATTTGTCTCTTTCCCTCAGATTTCCACCTTTTTTTTTTTTTCTTCTTCTTTACTGTGTGGAAAAGCATAATGTACCTGATTCTGTAGAAAACTGATTAATAGGAGTATATTTTAATTTTTTTTTAAACCACTTATTCACAGTATACCTTGTATGTCTTTCTTCACATGGTTTCAAACATATCTAAGATATTTACAAACTAAATTCTCTGTAGAAGTCATGTTATGAACAGAGTATAGGACTTGAATTTGTTAAACTGAAATATGCTTACTTCATCTGATGCCCCCTTAAATATATGCATAAATCTTAGTAGGATAGTAATTAAACTTACGTGACATTGCAGATACTCCAGTAGAATTTTAGTATAAAAATTATTTCATCTGCTTTCCCATATTGCCTAGGTAACAGAAATAACACTTAGTCTATAGCACTCATAGTGCCAATGCCATTTCTGTTTTCTGAATCTTAAAAAGAAAAAAAATATATATTGCAGATTAAATTATATATATTTTCTTTTAAGTTTAATATTTAGTAATCTTCACTAAACCAAACTCACCTTTGAAGTTTATGCAAGTTTTGCAGTGAGAAAGACCATGGGATCCAGTTTCAAAAGACCTGCCCAAGAGTTTCATATCAAAATACTGACGATATTGAATAATCTTTTTGCTTCTGGGAAAGTATTCTATTTTGATATACTCATTCTTATAGAATTCTATCTGAGCACCAGAATATGAAAAAACCAAGTTGTTTGCAACAGTTTGCAATAACTATGAGATTGTATATTTGTGAAACTGTGAATTTACTTTTTAAAAGCTTTTGCTGCAACGTTACCAATCCTTTGGAAGATCCAGACAATACATATACACACTAAATGGAAAGTTGTTTCAGCTTTATATTACTTCCTCAGGTTAATGCCACCTTACCCTACACTAAGACGACTGGTTTGAAGGTGTTGAGCTGGTCATACAAAGTCACAATACTGAGTAAAATGCAACTTTGGTTTGGTTTGGTTTGGTTTGGTTTGGTTTGGTTTGGTTTGGTTTGGTTTGGTTTGGTTTGGTTTGGTTTTTTGGTGTGTTGAGCTAAGTGTGTTAAGCTTTAGTGACCTGAAGAGGCAGGAGGATTGTCTTTGAGAAACTCCTTAGTCACTGCAGGGACAATCAGAGACCTACATGTAGCACAAAGAATCAATTCAGCCTGAATAGAGTTATTTCTTTTTTTTTTTTAAAATCCAGAAAGATTCCCATGCAATGACTCTTTCCCCGTTGAGCTCTAGCTGATACTATCTAAACAAATATGACAAGACATGACAAATGTTATTTCTGCAATATAACTTCAGATATGACTTCTGAGAAAAAAAATAAAATAAAATAGAGTAAAAGCTGTTGGGGTGGTTTTCCAGCTGTGGACACTATTTGTCAAGGTTAATATTTAGTCCTATGTGCTCATGCTGCTCTATTAAAAGTCTTTGCTGAATCATTAGAAATAAGGCATCATAAGTAAATGATTATCTCCATTCATATAGGTCTGCCTTTTGGGAATTATTATTTAAATTACAAAACGTTTATTGTCAACATAATGAAAATGTATGTTCGTTTGTTTCTTTGTTTGTATCTGGGCAGCTGCCCAACAAAGATTTCAGACATGTAATAGAAAGATTACATAATGATTATAATTTCATCAGATATCTTTTCCACCCTAAATCCTTTTAAATGATTTTTTTTTAGAAAATGCACAGCAAAGAGATAAATATCAGTGGGATCTTGGTAGACTAGTGACATGCTCTAGGAGCTGAACTGGTGTTGGTCTACAGAATAAAGCATAGAGGAAGATGATAGTTACTTTCAAAGCATTAATATCCTATGGAAATTAGCTATTTGCCTGTTACTGGCTGTTTCATAACAGTAAATTCAGTAGAAGAAGAATAACTTGAGAAGATTCAAAACTAATTTTTTTAAAGAAAATTTGTCCTAAACATGTTTTGTTCACTATGCTGACCGTTGAACATGGTAGGTACATTAAATATATAGTTTATTAATAGCAAAAAATAAATACACCAAAAGAAAAAATGAATGATAAAAAAAAATTCACCTTACTAGTAATCTATGATGGACAAGATAAATGCTGGAATAGTCAATTTATGTTGAAAACCATATAAGCATTCTGATCTTACATAGTAGTCCAGAGCTCTGAGATCCTAAATAATATTTATAATTCATAATGTTTCATAGCAAACAGGATCTAGTATGTCAAGAGGGTGGGCACGGAACTTTTTAACCACTCAAGCATACAGCTCAGTCTCCATTTACTCAAATGTCATGAATTTTACTAGTACAGGACTTGGTTAAGGACACTAACAAAGAAAAGAAAAAGCATGCAAGTTCTCCTGGTTACTACTGATAAATAAAAAAGTCTAAATGAAATCCTTTTAAACATTTCTTGCAGTAAGCATTCAGAATGTAGGCCTATCTGCACACACATGCAATTAAAAATAGTACTTACTTTCTTTTATCCAAGTACAATTTCTGATCATAGCTATCAAAAATGCAATCCCAGGAAGGTAAGGTCAGTGCAATGTTCCAGCTGAAACCAGCCTGGTAGATGAGATTCCAACAATGAAATGTGACACAGGTATCGCCAGGCCAGTTTCAAAGTGTGGATATATTTTCTCTGATGGTGAAGAAAAGCAAAATAAAACAGATGTAGCCCATCTTCATATGATTGCTACCATAGGGAGCTAAAAATATACAGTGTGATGAGTATAGGAGGTTCTCCTTATGTATTCCTAAAAGTGTCATTGATGCAAAGACATCTGAAGACCTTTATTGCCAACATTATACCCAAATTTCTCTTCTCTGAGAAACAGAGCTCAGTTGGTATATTACTTGTCAATCACAGATGTCAACAATAATGAACAGTGAATTTTCAATTGAATTGCAGCTCTTGTTATCAGACACTGCAAGTCCAACAGCAGCAAGACTGGTCTGACAGTCACTGGAAGGTAAGAAGAGAAGAAAGAACAGCCTTGTAACTCACAGATCCAGCCAGATCCCTGGCTCTGGGACAGAGAGGCAGAGCAGAGATAGTATCATGGGTCAGCCACAGATAGTGATTTCCAGGCAAGTCCACAGAGTGGAGACAGGTCCAAAATAAAGCCAGGAAGATTTATTGATGGATCAGTATGAGGACCAATGAGGTAAATGGCCAAGCAGAAGCATGACAGACCAGCAGTGTCTGAGCTTAAGCACAGCTGCCAGGAGAAAGAGGGGCAGACAAAGCTTTTCCCATCTCTGCCTGCGGCGCTCTGGTTGCAGGTTGCATGCCCACACCATGGCAGGGGAGGCCATGTGCACAGGCATCTCAGCCTCTCCAAGGGTTGTGAAAACCTGGGCTCCCACAGCAGTGTAAAAGGTGTTAATCTGAGAGTTCCCTGGAGTTGTGTGGTGGTGCATTCCCCTGCCTTTTTCAGGCCACACTATGATCGGAGAAATGCTTGTTAGGTTTGGCCTTGGTGAGCAACTCCTGGTCTAAGCTCCCTGAGCTTCTCAGAAATACTACCTGTTCCCAGGAACTCATGGTACCTAATGAGCTCCTTGCTTGTTTTGTTGTTGTTGTTGT
>VYXD01011401.1:99178-112810 GCA_013397195.1 Hylia prasina | reverse complement strand
TGGGGGGGGGGGGGGATCAATTTCTTTTTATTTTATTTTTATGAACAGCCTTTGAAACTGTATTTTTGCCTGAATGTCATACCATCCTTGTTCTCACACTCCGATAGAAAGTTACCAATCCAAAACATGGCAAGGATGAAACATTGCTATAACTAAAGCCCCTCTCTCATGGCCCTAATAAACATCAGTGCAAAACAAGACCCTTTGAGCTCTCCTGCACCACAGCAGTCTGTGACCAGCAACCTCCCTCTGAGTGGGACACCTCTCAGAGCCAGCACACTCTCAAGTTTGCCATGCTCAGAGGATAGCCAGACAATGATGAATCCTGGGCCAAGAGCCCCACTTTGCAGGGCCCAATGCTTTGGCATCAATGCACAGGCATCTGAAGTGAGTATTTCACTATTTATAGGGGAATTTTCAGAGGTACCTTGCACTGACTCCTTATGTCTGTGTGCATATGCTGTATCAAATATGGGAGAAATGCTGTTCTCCTAGATGTTTAAGTACATTAGATATCTAAGTAAAATAGGCCTGTAAATAAAATGCTGTTGTGATATAGTAAATTCTATATAAATCCTTTGCTAAAGTGTTAAGTTCCATTTAAGTTGTAAGTTAAACAATGTTAAGGTTTAGGCCATATTCCTTTTTTTGCTTGCCCTTTCTATCCTTTTGCCACACACACACACATACAGATAGTTCTGGGTTAGTTTTAGTTTGGTTTGAGTGACTGGATTTTTCATGTTTTTCTTGTTGTGCCTAAACCATATAGGATGTAATAGAGTGAACCTTCCCAATGAACTTTGTCATGCAGTTTGCTTTTGTGTTAAATCTGGTTTTACTGATATCTGTCCCAGCGATTCTTTAAGGGACTTAAGACACTCCTTTTTTAACAGATTACAGTGTAACTACTTTTTGCAGTAGCAGGCCACTTTGTGTGAGGTTTCTCAGGCCTTATTTGGTTTAGCATGCTTTGTATCCAAAATCCATAATCTTCATTGTAGTCCGTTTCCTTACAGCATTTTGTTTGGAGCTGCCTGTATGTTTTCATTCTCCTAAGCAGATCTTGTAAGGCTCAGAAATGAGTGCTTTCAGGAATGCTACAATATTCATTACAGAAGCTCCATGAATATTCATTGCACTTTGTTTATATATAAGAATTAAGACAAAATAGTCTCCCACTGGAAAGGCAGACTTTGAGCTTGAAAACTCTAAATTATCAGGAAGAGTGAAAGACTGTTTTCTTCATTTTGATTGGTACTAATATGAAAAAAAAATCCAATTGTTAACTATATTACTTAAAAGTAATTAAAGTATGCAAAATATCCATAGAAAGCTGTGTCTGTTAATATCTAAAGAAAGAAACTGAAACAATACAATTTTTAATTTTACATAGAAGACTTTCTATGTAACTCCATATGACACAACAGCAGCTACTATTAGTAAAATTTTAAAGAAAATAATGCCAATAAAGATCACATTCCACTCACATTGTTCAAAGAAGTAACAGAATTTGTCCTTTTTCAGACCTGGAACTTCTTTTGTTCTTTTTACAAGACTTCATCCAAGCTAGGGAGGCACTTAGGTTTTAGTTTTTGTCCTGAATCATGGACCTTCATGCACTACCACAGCTAACAATCATTTCCTTGATATACCCATTATCGACAATATCCTGAATCTCTGTAGGGTCTATCAAAATAAAATGAAAGTGATACAGTCATGCATCATGCAGAATTCACTCCATCTTTCCCTGAAAAGATAATGGCCCTCTGTGCACATAGTATTTAAAGTAATGATCAAAAAAAATAGTGAAATACAAATTCTGAAATAAGGCACCAGGGTATGTACATCTAATGCCTTTACAAAGTCAAAGGCAGAATTTTAGGTTGAACACATTTATATATTATATTTTATTGGATTTTAATTTATATACTCCATTATATTTGTAGGATGTTTAAGCTGTAGGGAAACTGGGCATGTCAAGCTGGAAATCTGGAAGCCACTATCTCTCACTTAAAGGTATCTCTAATAATTGCATATTGCAAAAAAAAAAACCCTGTTACTGGGATTACCTAAAGGGAGAGTCTCTGTCATGTTAGTGAACAGAGCAGTTCTCAGAGAAAGTTTCAGTATGATCTTCGTAGACTTTGGCTCCCTGTGTCTGCTTCTTTGTTTTGGAAATTATCAACCACCATAATTTTTTATTCACAAAGTATCCAGTTGAAGTCAAGTCTGAATGATGAAGGAGATTATTTCTACAGCATTGCACTGGCTGCTACTTCATAGCTCTTCTACAAAAAATTTAATCAAAACAGCTGTGCATATAGGCTGCCTGACAGTCTGAGAAGGATCTCTAGGACTAGAGTGTGGATGAGGATGGTTCAGTTCCCAACGTTCTTCACATTTCAGACTATCTGCCTATATATGTGGGTCCTACACCATATGTAGTTAAGTGGAGATAACAGGTACTACAGAGGTGGTAAATTCATCATTTAACATTTAGAAGAAAGAGAAATTGTCGTGGGGAGTCCTGAAGCAAATGAAGCCCACAATTCCTGTTGTTATAGGCTTTGATGATCTAATCAAATAATATTTTTGTTATGTCCAACTACTCTCCTTCAAAATATATTAAGAACTCTGCAGAGCTGGTTGAAAAAAGAAATGATATTCAGATAACTCATTGATATGAGTTATCTGAATAACTCACTGGTATCTCCAGAGTTAACTGCTTTAGCAGGAACAGGGTAAGAAATTCCCTGTTACTTTAGGGAAGAACCATGAATCATGAAAGAATTTGGATATGTGCCTCTGTTACGACAATACTCCTGTACTGCATGATATAATAGACGTTTTTTCTCTTTCAGTTATGTCAAATAGTTTCTCACTTTTATGAGCCTGTCCTCAACTGTCCTGCCAGCAGCTCACCTTTTTGAAAATCCACAGTAACGATATTTCCTCCTTTACATCTAGCTCTTAATTTCTCCTTCCTTCTGCATTCTTAATCTACTGTCTATCTGATGTGATTTTGGCTTCTTGTTTAGAATGTAGAATTTGCTAAAGAAATTATAAAAAATGCTATATTTTACCAATCAAGCATTCCATGAAGAACATTTCTTTTTCCCATTCCCTTTTTGTACAAGTTTTAAATTCAGCACTTAATCACTCTTCACAACATCTGAGAATCATTTGGCTGAGCAAATTTCTCTACAACAATCTTTTTATCTATTTTAGCCAGCTAAGTGGTGTAAAATGAAAGTGTAACACTAAAATTAATTAAATAAATAAATATTTAATAAAAATAAAATATTAGCTGAACCACATATATTTAAACTGATGGATACAGCACAATCATTCCATCTGTATCCATCTTTTAAGATCTAGTAAGTTGTAGACTTACTGGTGTAAGTTAGTTAGCTGGTATAATTAATAGTTGGACAGACCACAGAATCACAAAATCACAGAATATGCTGAGTTTGGAGGGACCCATAAGGATCATCGAGTCTAATTCCTGGCCCTGCAAAGAACCAAGAGTCACACTATATGCCCAAGAGAGTTCTCCAAACACTTGTTCTCTGTCAGGTTTGGGGCTGGGATCACCTCTGTGGGAAACGTTCCATTGCTCAACCATCCTCTGAATGAAGAACCTTTTCCTGATACCCAGCCTAAACTTCCCCTGACATAGCTTCAGGCCATTCCCTTGGGTCCTGCCACGGGTCGCCACAGAGGAGAGATCAGTGCCTGCCCCTCCTCCTCCCCTCACAAGAAGCTGTAACAGCAGTGAGGTCTCCCCTCAGTCTCCTCCAGGCTGAACAGACCAAGTGACCTCAACTGCACCTCATACAGCTTCCCCTCTAGACCTTCACCATCTTTGTTGCCCTCCTTTGGATGCTTTCTAATAGCTTAATATCTTTCTTACATTGTGGCACCCAAACCTGGCCCCAGCACTCGAGACTAGGCTGCCCCAGTGCAGAGAAGAGCAGGACAATCCCCTCCCTTGCCCGGCTATCGATATTGTGCCTGACGCCCCCAGGACAGGGTTGGCCCTCCTGGCTGCCAGAGCTCTGCTGACTCATATTTGTTAGAGCTTCACTGATTTACACATCTGTCACGATCCGCTAACGCAGTGGGGTTCATGATGGTTCGTGTGATCTCAGAGCACAAAAGACACAGCAGGGGACAACAACAGCAGTTTTGCTCAACAGCAATATACTTTATGACAACTCAATATGCGACAGATTGGTAGAAAGAGAGAGAGAGAAAGAATAGAGAGAGAGAGAAAAGGGGGTATAGCTACCAACGGAGAGACGAGTCCTCGTGGCCTCCTGCCAATAGATCCGTCTTCTTCCGTGGGGAGATCTCAAATTCGGGTAGTTCGAGGGGTATCTTTATAGTCCCTTTTCGAGGCAACAGGCAGTTGGCCAGAAGGTGGGGGAAGGATAAACAGCAGGTGCAGAGAACAGCAGGTTCAGAAAGTAGGTACAGGACAACTTCTCGGGGCGAGCCGGTCCGAAGCCAGCCTGCCATGACATGTCCATTGTTTCTGTACTGGTTTGCATCAGTCCAGTGAGCACACCTGCAGACAATAGTTGGCAGTCATCCCACCTCAGCCAGGCCAGAACTCCTGTAAATAGGATTTTAAGGTCTCAGTCCCAGTCCTTGGGTCTTCCTTGGCAATGGTCGTGAGGCAGATGAGGGAGTTTGGGACCGTCTCTTACAACATCTTAGGATATGACCTAGGATTTGTGATCTTTGAATCACATTACTTTGTGTGGTAAATTTCTGTTTTAAAATGCAACACAGGGAGCAGCACTATTTTGCAGTTCAAATGTAATGGGATACATAACCAGGACTATACCTTTATCCATTTTCTTGCTCTGCATTATCCTGTAAATGAACTAATTCACAAACAATACATCCTATACAAGACACTATAAACCACAGTGAAAGTGTGTTGTATGAATAATTTTGTTTATTCTCAGTTCTGCAAAAGATATTTTTGCAGATAATTTTGCACTACAGAAATATATAGTATTACATTTTAGCACTCTTGGCTGCATATTTTAGATAGATGTATACCTACACACACATATGGATGTATGTATATATGCATTATGTACAATTATGTATATGCATTTATATACAAAATAGAATGCAAATTTAATAAAGGAACTATATTTCATTATCAACATATGAGGAATAACAAAATGTGTTGTAGATCAGACAAATGATACTTGTAAATGAACTGGCTAAATGAATCAATCATGCCTTATTTGATGGGGTGATGTCAACATTACAGAGAGACAACAGAACCAACAACCTAGCTAGCAGAAAGATCCAAAGATTAACTGACTTAAAGAACAAACACACACACTCATAAAGCTGGTCCTGTGAGAGAAAATTAAGACACTGCCTAGCTTATGCACAGAGAATGTCAGTCCCCAACTTCTATTTTCTATAGCTGAAAAATAAATTGCAGATTTAATTTCACAGTTGTGTCAATCCTGCATCTTTTATAAATATACAGGATACTTGGAAAACAAGGCCCTAGGGAAGACCTAGAAGCATTAACTCCAGGCTATTTTGCACTGATTTGGCAGAAAAATTCACACTACTATGAAAATTATAATCAATCTACTCTAGAGACATACATTTACTCAAAAAAAAAAAAAAGTTACTGGTTGGATTAACTATTCCTGATATTATTTTAACTTGAAATGGCATTAGAGAAGGAAATTAATAAGAAAAAGAACTTTAGTAGGAAATTAATAAGTAGACAAATCTTTAACCAAGGTCACTGCAAATTATACTGACCATATCTCAGTGCTGTCCACATTTGTCATTAGATAATATGACACACTTGAATATAAACTGATTGTGACAGCAGAAGAGAGTTCTAGCTAAAATCAACAAGGGAAGTGTTGACTGGAATGACAATCAGCTTCACCCTCTCAATCTTTCCTTTGTTAAACTGAAAATGTTCATCAAATCTTGTCATTCTAAGCTATGGACAGAAGACTCTAAACATTCTCTGAACTTCTTTTCAGTTCATTCACATCTTTTGATTGCTTGGTATTAAATTTATGTCAGTGCTAATACTGAATATTATCTCAATATTAGTTTTCATGCTAATATATATGCTTTATATGTGTATACACATTCAAGGTGTGTCATGCAAAGGTAGGAGCATATCCTTGGCTGTAGTCAAGGTGCAAGTACCATTTAATTCAATAAGAACAGCATACCTCATTTAATTTTAATAATTTAAATATATTTTGTAGTTGCATATTTTCTATTTGTCTTAGAAAAGGCTTGAGTTCATAGTTGGTAGTCCTGTCATTCATAACACTGGAATGAAACTCATAGGTTCTGTTTCTGTTTCTGTTTCTCTATTCCTTCAGACAGACATATTTTGGCTTTGGTTTTTGTTGCCTTGTAACTTTTTTCCTCAGTTTTTACACCTGGATCTCATTAGGCTTGGGAATATGACCTATCCTTGGGATTTAATTATATGAGGCTCCAGTACAGAAAGTCTTCATAGAGATGAAATCTGCTCAATGTCTAGCTCTCTGAGATATTGCCAAGGAGTGAATTGTAGTGAACTGTGTTTTTAAGAGATCATTTTAAGGAATCCCAGATGTTTTCTCAGACAGGTATTTTGAAATTTTAGGCACACGTATCTCATTAAATTATATAGAATTTAGGTGTCAAATTCCTTTGGAATACTCTGAAATGTCAAGGATTATTCATAGGTGAATTTAGATATATTGTGGTTACACAAGGCAGCTGTGAGGGTGGAGATCCCCTTAACAAATTAATATAACATATGAAGATTGAGAGGAAGACTTTAAATTGCTCCACATAAGTTCAAAGCTATGTGACAAATTCATAGAAGCAGAGAATCATAGAACATTTGAGTTGGAAGGATACATCAGAGATTATCTAATCCAATCAGTCTGCCATCCTTCTGCCTTGTAATGGAAGCAGGGATGTCTGCCATTACAACAGATTGTGAAAGCCCCATCCAGCCAGACTTTGAACACCACCAGTGGTGGAGTATCCAAATTTTCTTTGGGCAACCGTCTTCAATGTCTCTCCACCCTTGTCATAAAATATTTCTTCCCTGATTCCAACCTATTTACCCTCTTACAGCTTAAAAAATAATGTCCCTTCTCCACTATAGAACTTAACAAAAGTATTTATTTGTCTATCTCTTTCTCGTAAGCCCCTTTATATATTAAAAGGCCACAATAAGGTCTTCCTGACGTCTTTTCTTCTCCAGGCTGAACAACCCTAACACTCTCTGAGCCTTTCTTCAGAGGATATGTATTCTGCTGATCAATTTTGTGGCTCTTTCTAGACCTGCTCTAATAGGTCCATTTCTGTTTTTACTGAGGGGCCCAGAGCTGGATACTTTACTCTATGCCAAGTGTAATGAGAATGATGTAGAGTGGGAGCAACACCTTCTTCAAATGTACGGTAATGGCTCATATCAATTTTTCCCTCCACCAGGATCCCCCAGTCCTTCTGCACGGGAATGTTCTCAGCAATTCAGCACCCAACCTTGGATTGATTGATATTGGTGATTTCCCAATCCAGGTAATATGATGTAGCAATTAGCTTGGTAGAACTTCAGGAATCCATTCCTCAGCCTGTCAAGGTCCTTTGGATGGCATCTCTTCCCTCTAACACATCAACCTCGCTCAGCTTGGTGTCACCTGCAAATTTTCTGAGGATGCGCTATATGTATCATTAATGAAAATATTAAAGAGTATTGGTCCCAGTATGGATGCCTGAAGGAGACCACTCTTTACAGATTTCCACTTGAACATTGAGTTATTGGTTCTAACTCTTTGTATGCTGCCATTGAAACAATTCCCTCTCTATCTACCTGTTCACCTATCAAACCCATTTCTCCAATTTAGCACCAAGAATGTTATGGTGTACCATATCAAAGACCTTTTTACTGAAGTCCTGATAAAAGTCATGAAATACTGAATCCTCAATACATCATTAAAAACAATGAAAATAGCTAAAACAAAATTAGTTTCTCTTATCAACAATAGTAGTAGTGTCTCTTAGAAACAAATTAGAAATAAGTAGTAACCTGCTTCTGAATTGGAGTGGAGAAAATACAGTCATTGGAAAGCTGAAGTGTGATGTAGTGCTCTATTTTGATAGTATATACATACACTATGGCTATACAGTTTGCTAAACACATAAAAAGTAAAGGTCAAAATATGTAATGAGTTAGGACATGAAGCTCAGACACCAGTCCCTTAGTGACTGTATGTATCATCTAGGGAATAGAGTGTATCCAGCAGTAACAGAAGACAGCACATCACAATGGATAAACTTAATACAAGAGGTTCCATGAGATCTAATTTGAGGACTTAGCATCAGCCTTCACATGGAATCATTAAGGTTGGAAGAGAACAGCAAGATCATTAAGTCCAACTACTAACCCCAGCACAGCCAAGTCCATAACTAAACCATGTCCTAGGCACTACATTTTTTTGAACACTTCCAGGGTCGGTGGTTCCACCATTTCCCTGTGTCACACGAAAAGGGGTGATTTACTCAAGCCCTTAGTGTTTGATTAATCTGTCAGTACCCCAGGAAAGCTGAGACCCTTGTGCCTGATCTGTCTGTCAGTGTCCTGTTATGGGGACCTTTCACTGAGCAGTTCACTAGACTGGAGGGTGGTTTGGCTGAAATGTTTAGGTTCACACACCAAAAAGAGAAACTCCCTCGAGGATCTCACACCATTACCCACTGCCAGCAGCTACCAATACCCTTGAAGGACTCACATTAACATTTTACAGAATAACACTTGTTATTAATAAATTGCGATAAGTTAAGGTTCAAGAATGGCCAGTGATATTATCTGACTGAAAAAATAAATTCAACACAATATATTTTTTCAAAACAATATACTTACAAGCTTTAATCCCCAGTGAAAGATAGCTTGACGTAATCATTCAGCAAATGTACAGCATGTTTCTTACCCAATAAGCATCCCCACAGGAGAGAAGACAAATTCATCCCTTGGCCAAACCCAGAGGTTCCAATGGATTCCTCCCTAACTTCTTTTTTAACTTCTTTTTTAACTTATTTTCAACTCATTTTTATACTATTTCTTTGTGCTTAGGTGGAGCTTGAATGGCTTGAGTCATGCATCTTAGTGAGTGGTGGTTGTATGTTGAAAGCAGGTGTCTCAGGATAGTACCTGAGATAACCTTGAGATAAGGACATGCCTCAGTCTAAAGACAGTGATTTCACCATGGTTGCTGATTCAAGATCAAGATGTTTTCTTTTATGTCCCTTGATGCCTTGGAGTGGCTGCCTCAAACAGAGGCTAGACAAGATTAATAGAATAAAAATGGGTATTAATTAAAGGCCTTAAATGGGTACGCCTTGGACACTAAGAAACTTCTGAGAGGGGCTACACCCAAGATGGACAATGGTCATGAGTTTTTTCAGACAGATATAAGTTTGGTCCATTTACATATCAGGGGTATATATCAAGGAGGATTTTATATATATATATAATCCTCCAATTGCAACTTCAGGTAATGAAGTAATATACCCTCAGTTTGCTCCTCCCTAACTCACTTTTGTTTATACTTTTTAGGCCTGAGACAATAAGGTGTCCTTGAGCTTCAGGCCTAGAGGAATTGTTTTGTCTGACCAAAATGTGAAGACAGTTAATTAACACTATATGGAGTTCTAGAGTTATATACTAAAGCAATACAGGACTTGAAAAATATAAAAGCTAAAATACTAAGGCATCACCCTTGGTTTTCAGCAGCTGTGTGTCTTATCAGCTGGAAAACACTACCAAGTTACTCCTCTGTAAGGGTTTTGACTGAGCCTAGCTGCAGTGTCTCCTCTCTGCCCTCTGTTTAGATCCCTTAAGTCCTATTCTGTGTGGATACACTGACCACATTCAATCTAGGGGGTAGCAACTGGTTGTTTTCCCTGTGACTTGTGTAGCATTATCTTTTTACCCTCAGTCATCTTCCCACTCCCTGGGCAGTCTGTTCCAATGCTTGACTGTCCTTTCAGTGAAGAAATTTTTCCTAATGTCCAATCTAAACCTCCCCTGGCAGCACTTGAGGCCATTTCAGCTTGTCCTATTACTTGTTACCTGGGAGAAGAGACTGGCTCCTACCTCAGTACACCCACCCTTTGGAGAGCTGTAGAAAGAGACAAACTCCTTTTCTACAGGCTAAACAACCCTGGCTACCTCAGGCACACCTCATCAGACTTGTATCCCAGACCTTTCAACCCATTTGTTCCCCTTCTCAGAGATCAGGATCTATGCCACAGTATATATAGATATCAGTTTTATAATAATTGCAAAAGTTGAGTTATTCATAGTAACTCACAGCCTCGAGGGTACAGTTTTATTAACAGATCCTTGGTAAAGATATAAATTTTACTTATCATACTTGGGTGGACATAGGACTATCACAAAATACATATTCACTTAATTAATCTGATAAGCTGTTTGTATACAGTTTATCATCAGTATTCATTACACATCCTTCACATTATATTCTCTTTCATGTTGGCAGACATTACTGAAAACATTGGATGATATTTTAATAAGTGTGACCACATAAAGCTGAATATGATTCAGCTGGAATCATATTCACCTGGAAGACTTAGGCATTCAAAAGCTTTATCTTAACTCTCAGTATAAACCCCTAAAAAATATGATAAAAATCTCATTCTCCTATTTAACTTGCTCTTGAATTAGGAAATTATGTTTATGGGTATTTCCAGATTTTAGTCCAATTTTCCAGTAGTATGCTAAACTCCATTTTTAGCCTTGGCATATTCTAATCAGAAATAGGAATATTGCAGACTTTGTATATAGATCTTAATCAAAGTGCTAGTCTCACTGCAACTTTCATTGAGGACTCTTCCTGCTTTTGTTGTATTTGTGCAAAGTATAAATAAATATTCCAAAAATTTGAGTCTGATCCTACTTACTCTGTTGTAAATCAGAAATAATGGCACTGGAATGAATGCAGTTTCTATGTATGTCCTAATCTGAAAGTTGTATGCCTGAATTATTGGGAAGAAAAGAAACAAAAAAGGTGGTATTTTTCCCTCTCATGAAAATGATTATTCATAAACTACATCAATATGTGAGCAGTCTGAATTTTTAAAGTTTAGCAACTATCTATCATAATTCATGCCCTATGCTAATCTGAAAGTGTGCTGTTTGTTTTTAAGAAAGAGCACAAAATTTTAAAAAACTCTAAAAGAAACTTCTGAAATGACAAACATGAGCAAATGAGTGCCCCTTTAATGGACTCTACATTTTAAGAGCTTGGATGGAACTAACTTCATAGGTGTAGGTACACTGCTTCTGATTCATGCCAGAGTATAACAAATGCCATTTATGTTTGGCAAATGTCTTTCACTGAGTGATATAATTTCCTGTCTTTCCTGACAGAAATCTCTATAGTAATGATACTATTTGAATATCCTCCTAAATTTAGTTCCTTCCAATACATATTGATGTAATTATTTTATATTTTTGAACAGCCTAATAGTATATGGGAATATAAATAAGTAGGGAAAATAGACTGATTTTCCTCATCCTGTAACAACCTAAAGACAGATTCTGAAGTAATATTCTGGATGCAGGTTTCTCATAGCTAAACAAATTAAACAGATTTTCTTTCCTTCTGTATAAATGAAGATTTACATTGTGTTTCTCATCAGAATATGAAAGGAAGTGAGTAAAAGAAGACAATGCTTACCTGCAAAAAACCCCACTTATGTGCAAGAGAAGAAAAAAGATGATCCATATTTAAAGATGATACCTGGGACTATTCCTCTGTTTGCTCTTCTGGACAGGTAAATGTACCTCTTTTTCATCAGTGCTAATTGCTCTGAGTGGAAAATTAATGCTATTTCTGGTAGCTCAGCTAAGTCATTCAAAGTTACTTCAGGTGTCTCTGTATGAGTGAATGGCATGTATCTTGTAGGCACAACCTGCAGAAGAGGTCTCCACCCGGGTGGGCTAGGTTCTCTTCTCTGCCACCTGCTCTACACATAGTCAGGCCACACGCTGACCTTCAGGGAATGACTAGATGTTAAATGCAACGACTTTATTTTACTGGTTCAGGTATTTCACACTTTTTTTGCTAAGTTCTCTGTACTCCTACAGGTTTACTTTCTTGGCAATTAGTATCCTAGTTAGCTTTTCCACTGCTTCTCACTTCCACTTGACTTATTTGGTCAAGTTATACTGTTTTTTTAAAAAAACCTGACAATTACTGTTCTTTTAAGACCTTTTGAATACTCAGTTTTTGGTTCTCATGTCACTTCAGTGAGCAGTGCTTGCACATCATCAAGGTCTTTTCTGCTTCTCATGCCACCCAGCAGTGAGGTGGTTGTGGGTGTCCAAGGAATTGGAAGCAGAAAGAGCTGGGAGAGCTATGCCCAGCTGACCAAAGAGGTATCCCATATCATGCGATGTCACGCTTAGCATATAGAGCTGAGGAAGATGCAGGAAGATGGGGGGACCACTATATTTGAAGCGACATTATTTGGCTTCACAAGTCACTGTTACCTGTGATGGAACTCTGCTTTCCTGGGGATGGCCGAACACCTGTCTGGCCATGTGACATGGTGAATGAATTCCTTATTTCTACTTGCTTGCACATGGCTTCTGCTTTACCTATTAAATTTACCTATGGAATTGTGTTCATCTCAACCCATGAGTTTTCTCACTTTTGCCCTTCTGATTCTTTCTCCCATGCTGCTGGTGAGGGAGTGAATGAGTGGCTGTGTGTGGCTTACTTACCAGCTGAGGTTAAACTACAACAGTTGTGGAATGAACAAGAGCTCCAAATTATATGTGATTATTTTCTGTTCTTTTGATCCTTATAGCCTATGACTTTAACATCTGTCAAAAGGCACATTTTTGCTTGATTACCTCCCTGTTCTTTGTTCTCTTAAAGTAAATGAAATTTCAGTAACAGAAAGGCACCAGTATCAGTGAGTTAATATATTTTGCACACCTCCTTGAAGAGGAAATATACAAGGAAAGAGAGAAGTAGGAGGGGAAATACAAGTGATAAAGAAAAAAATATAGTAAGGAAAAATCTTTAAAAAGGGTAAGTACAACAGGGAATGATGAGGTGGCTGTCCAAAATGGAAATGTCCTAGAAAACATAAGATGAGGAAACATAGTTTCTGAGTTTGAATTAATGAAATGAACCAAATCCAAAAAAACACATTGACTTTTCCTTTAGACAATTTCAAGAACTATGAAATTATAAAAAATAAGGAAGAAAATAATAGAAGGCAAATTTTTACAGGGTGAATGTGCAAGTGATCTACAATTCGTTATTTTTTGATGACTCTGGATTTACTGTAGACACAATGCACTTTAATATGGTCTTTGTAAGCTTATGTACAAAAAGTCTATTTCAAATCTATGTAAGTTATTACATCTAGAGGCTTCAACAGTTCCTCCAGCTGTACTGATGAATATTTAGAGCACAAAAAAAATGTGAGAGCTATGAGATATAATTTTGGGAAAATGGGTTTTAGACCTACTTTATAAAATTTATTCCCATATTTCATCACCAAAAGACAGACCACTTTTTT
>VYXD01011401.1:86709-99157 GCA_013397195.1 Hylia prasina | reverse complement strand
TTTTTTTTTTTTTTTTCAGAAACCTCATAGGAAGTTCCATAACAAAGTAGGGCCTGTCCAGGAATGGGAAAAAGGACTTGAGGAGAAAAAAAATAAAAAATTACAGGAATAAATAGACTACTCAGAGCTCCATCCATCCTGGTCTTGAACACCTTCAGGGATGGGGTATCTACAATGTCTCTGTGCAATCTGTTCCAGTACCTCACCACACTTAAAGGATTTCTTCCTATTATTTAGCTAAACCTAGATTCCTTCATCTTAAAAAACATTTGTCCTTGTCCTATCTATTACAGACCTTTATGAAAAGTCCCTGTCCAGCTCTCTTATAGGACTCTTTTAAATCCTGGAAGGTTATCTAAGGTCTCCCTGGAGCCTTCTCTTCTCCAGGTTGAACAACCCTATATCTCTCAGCCTGTCTTCATAGATCTGTTGCAGCCCTGTGGTTAACTTAGTGGCTTTCCGCTGAACTCATTGCAACAGGCACATGTCCTTTTTGTTTTGGAGACCCCAAACCTGGACAGAGTATTCCAGGTGTAGTCTCACAAATGCAGAGTAGAGAGACAGAATCACGACCCCCGACCTGCTGCTCACACTTCTTTTGATACAGTCCAGGATGAGGTTGCTTTTGAGACTGAAATCACCCATTGCAGAGTCATGGTGATCTTTTCATCCACAAACTCCCCCAAGTCCTTCTGCCCAGGGCTAGTCTTCAGCCATTCTCTGCCCAGTCTCTACTTATGCTTGGGATTGCCTCAACTCAGGTACAGGAAATTTTACTTGGTGTTGTTGAAGTTCATGACATTTTCAGAGACCTCAAGCCTGTCAGGGTCAACATCTTATCCTTGGTGATCAAGAATAAAGAACTGGAGACCAGCACAAAAGAAAAGTCACTCCTTTCCCTCTTACACCTAGATGAAAACACCTCTTAATCCTAGATGAGAACACCTTTCTACACTCAGGGAGGAGTACATACCACAGGGCTATAGCAAGAATCTACAATGTCTACACAGAGACAAGAATGTGACAAGTCAGAAAAGATCCAAAAGATAAAGACAACAGGATTATGGAACATAGATGAAAATGATATTATTATAATTATTACTATTATCATTATTCTTATTATTATTAATATTCTTGTAGCACGGTTCCGAATTTGATAAAGCTCCCCAGTTGAACTCCAGGCAAAAAGTTTCAGATAGCAGGCTTTATGTAAGGAATTTTAAATTGTGCACAAGGGTCAGGTTTTGAGAGATAGAGATTCCTACACCATATGATGTACACAAATTGAGCTTTTGATGTCCTTTTAACAGACTGTTGACCATTCACTTAGTCACACAGAAAATGAAAATTCAGTAAAATGAAAATTAGAGTAGAAAAATTACAGAGTTAAAAGAAAGTGCTGTGAGGAGAAAGGCACAAAACACACGGAGTCTAAAATCAGGCTTTCAGCTATGTTTGGTCTGCAACTTCACAGATTCCCTAGCAGTCGTATCCTCAGTTCTGCAGATTCATGACTTCTACATATGTGGATAGTCTAGGTTTTTTGCACTTCCTTCTAATACACTTTTGCATTATTTATGTAGCCCATCTTTAATCTAATATTAGCATCTATTATTAATAGACCTAATTACATATCTAGGAGTCAATATACGTCTAGTACTGTCATTTATTTTGTTGTAAATCAATGGCCTACATACTTCTATTATTTATAGATGCATTTTTATTTTGTACTAGGAATCCTTTTAATGAATTTTCAGATTCAGTTAAAAAATTCCCTTACTGAAACTTCTAGGAGAATACAGAAAGACTAAAAAACATCCTTAGAGGTCTTAGTACTAGACAGAAAACAACAGCCCCATGGACAGTGAAAAAACAAGTATTTTATATAATCTATTAATATAAATGTATAGTAGATAAAACACACAAATGACAAATCTTACACCACTATGAAATTTAAGACCAATTTTATGTTACATTAGAAAAGAAAATAAAAACTGCTCTTTGGCAACTGTACATATTGTCAAAAGTAATACCCATGTGAAGTTGCACTACAGTTACCTGCTTTGAACTTTATCCTGCTTATTTTCACACACTGCTGAAAGTACGAGAAAAACAATCAGATGGATCTGGGTTTAATACTGAAATATTTCAGATGTTTTTGGCATTAAAATGCACTTAGCTGTCTGGAAGAAAATTTTACATTTTCATTTGAGTCTTTAAAATATTATTTCAAATAATAATATTTTTGATGAAAATGAACACACTTTTCTTATACTTGGAATGTTGTTTTTTTTCTTTAGAACTGTTTATCCTACTGGTCAAAGGAGATGTGAACTCTGTTTTATTAACTGAAAATTGTTTTTTAAATAATTATTGATGTTGAATAATGTCTTGGTTTGAAAGACAGGTATCTAAGAAGGGGCAAGACCTCCTTAGTAAATGGAGAATTCAAATCCCCTCCCTCCAAATTACTATAACTTTAGAAAATTAAAGGGGCCTTCAGGCAGAGGTGTGAGGATAGGAATAACAGTTCTTTACTAGTATGTATAATAAGACAAACAAACAACAACAACAACTACAGCATTAATAGTAAACAGAACCAGGAAAAAACCTCGAGGGGCTTTGTTTCACAAAACCCGAGGCAGTCCGATCTCTCGAGAGCACCAAGCTGGAACGGTGGAGAAATCCCGGGCTGGTGGGTGAGACCAGAAGCTCCGCGGTGGTGGCTGGAGCGGCGGGGATGTCCCAGCAGGGCAGGGCAGTGCGGGGCCACAGCGCAGCAACAAGAGCGGTGCCGGAGAGAAGGGGACAGGGCCGGCCCAGCTCCAGCAGGGCAGGAGGAGGCAGCTCAGAGTTCCAGGGCACACGAGCAGATGATGCTGGATTTTCTCAGGACCGGACCCGGCGGTGACAGCGAACTCTTCCCGCGGCAAGCAGCAGCCTCCTCGTCCGAGAGCAAGAGCAGCAGCTGCCCGCAGCCCCGTCCTTTACCTGCCCCAGAACTTGCATTTGGCCACCTCTTTGTCCTGGTCAAGCACCCATAAGCGCCCAGTACTTACTCTCCTAGCAACTTTATGGGGAAAAGTTCTCTAAGTAAAAAGGAACAAACCTAACCCCCGACAAGTAATTGTAGGACAGTTTTCTAAACACCTGTTATATCTCAAATAGTAGACTCGTTTCCATTGCAGATTGACATTGCTTATATTTAAAGGGGAAAAAAAACCCCTATTGACAAGAATTTGATATTCTCATTTACTCTTTGGAAAAGTCTAATAGGCATAAATTAAGAAAGTTCTAAAACAGTCTCACTCCAGCTCCTTTATGTGCTTTCCATTGAATTAGTTACATTTATTGAAGTAATTTTTTTATTTTTCTAATTTCTTTGCCAGATCCTTATAATTGTTTTTTTGGCAAAACAAAGATTATCGTAGTACTATGGACAGTGTGCATCTCTTTCTGGTGAAAAGCACCCTATTTCATTCTACTCCAACAAAGTGAAAAAACAAAACCTACAGCTATACGTATTTCAAAACCTTTTCAGTTCACAGACTTTGGAAGTCAACGTAATTAACCAAACTCTGTGTTACCAGAAGAGTTTGAAACAAAACCCAGAATTCAGAAGGGCCATAGAATAGATATCATCTCTAATTCATATGTGAAACTGTTCGTGTATGTAAGACTGAGTCTGTGACAGGCTCTGGTAATCCAGATCCCATCACTGTGCAGTGATTATAAAGCAAACTCAGCACAGAGACACAACAGAAATTACTTTACTTTAGGTATTGCTGTTTAGTTTGAATGGAAAATTTTAATATCTACTATCAATAGATAAAATATAGCAAATAAAGTTGAAAATTAAAAATTATTTAAGAAGTCAAGAAAAAATCAAGATGGTGCCATAGACAATTAAAAAAAAAATCTCTGTTCATTTTGAGAAAATATTCAGTCTTGAAACATATATAATTCTAAATTATATATAATATTTTATATTAATATTTTAGATATAATATATATTTTATATATAATTTTAAAAATTATTTGGTGCCACAGTCATTTAGGGATGGTTTGAACTATCACTTAAATGTTACAGAGAAAAAAAATTAAAATAATGGGCTGTAACAACAATACTTAGAATTATTTAAGATTTTGAATCCCTCACAAGAATTACAATTCACTAAATTAAAAAACAAACAAACAAACAAACAAACAAAAAACTACAAAGCAATCAAATATATTACTTCATGCTTTGATGCTTCTGGCAACTTGATTGTTTTCAGAGGAAATTAACCCTCTCTTCTTTTAATCTTGTAAGCAAATATTTTGTTTCCCTTTCTTGCTTTTCAGAATGATGGGTTGTCAATCTGCTGTGACGATTGTGACACTATTGTACACACCTATCATAGATACACTATGTAATATCTGAATCAACAATTGAAATTTGTTACAGATATGAATCAAAAAGATAAAATTTTATTTAGCTGAACAGTACAATCAGCCTTGAGTCAGGGGAGGTTAATCTTCAACTACCACTATTCTAATTTTCACAGTAGTCACATATGTTAGGTTTGAAAGCTCTACTGCTGTCTCATCAGATTTAATTTCCTTCCAAGAAATCCTCTGAGAGGAAAATAAATATTATAATGCAATTAAAACTAGGTATTTAGTTCATAGTGTCTTAAGTCAAAAAGAATAATACTTCTTTGTGACAGGATCTTGGTCAGTGTGTATGCCTTGGCATTCCTAACAAACTCGCAAAAATTAAAATAAAGTTTTTTAGACTATGAATTAGAAATGTTAAATTTTAAAATACACAAAAATCAAAGGGTTATTCTGGAAATTAAAATTATTTTAAGTCAAATTTTCTTATGCCTGCTAAATTCTCCTCTGTGAATCTTCTCTTCCACTCAATTCAATGACCTTCATTTAGTGTATGTTGCTTCACATCTGTGCTGTGACTGCCTCCTCTCTGCTCTTCTCCAGCCTCTAACATACTCTCCTCCTAAGCAGCCCGAGAGATGCCCAAGACAGATCACATTCTCCTTCCTGTTTCCAGAAGGGTCCAACTTACCTATTGCTTCACTTGTTCACAAAAGCTCAGGACAAACCTAAAAACTATAAAAAGGTGTAAGTCTTCAGGAAGATATTTACACTATTAGTATTGAACACCTAGGAGCTACTTAAATTAATTGCTTGACTAATGAATTAATAGGTTATTGAAAGACAAAATTAAGTTTTAAAAATTCTTACTACCAAAATAAATGCACAAGATGCTCTCTGACAGTCCTTGTGATCTGCTGAGTGACACATTAGATGAAAATTAAGTACTCTACTTATGACAACAAATTTAGAGATGTGAAATTTTTTTTGTATTAAATTTGACACCTATAATAATATGTTCCATCACCGTAATAGAATCTGTGGCAACAAGGACATAACTGTAAAGTTTCTTCAATGCTGATTAAAATTGAATGATTCAAAAAATATGAAATAAGATGATAACCAAACAAAATTCATAGAAAAAAACTGATTTAACATTTAACAAAGAAATAAGACCATCAGGAGAACACCTTTTTAATCTATTCAATCTAAATCCAATTATCAATAAGTAAAACACATTAACAGCAACAACTTTAACTCTTCTAGTAGTTGATCTTATTTTTTTTTAATAAAGGCAATTTTAAGGAAGTGAAGTACCACATTGGCAATTTTTACCTTAAATTAAAATCATGTAAGAATTTCATGCCACGCTTAAAATTAGAAGTCAGTTCTGGGCACTAGAACAGTAACAATAAGACAAGTTATAAATAGATTAAAAAAAGGCAGATAAGCTGTGTTGGAAATTAGAAAACAAAACAGAAAGAAGCATTAAGAGGATTGATTTGTCATATTGGAAAATTGAAGGAGTTCCTTTTGACCCATCACAGACACAAATCTATGCGTTGTACAGCAAACCAGAATTTCTCTAAATGATGCCTTACCTCGGAAAAGGAAAAACATGGGGGTTTTAGTTTGTTTATTTTTAACCCTCTTAAATGACAATGGTGACTCTCATGGATCCCAAGAATTCCCTGTGTAAAATATTGCATAACTTTTGCAAACTGTGAATTATAACAATTTAGGTTTTTTAAGCCAGAAAAGAAAATTTTAAAAGGCCTTTAAAAGGCTTTTATTTATTCACAGTAATTTAAAATATTTTCTTATTTTAAAAACAATGTGCAATCAGAACAAAAAAAAATATTGGCTTTAGTGTTGAAGTGCTGTGGATACTGGAAACCGAGCTAAAATACTATGTAAATAGGTGGTTATGTAATGCTGAGCATCAGGTTTTAAAAAGTATTATCCTTGATGAATTGATGAACACAACCCATTGACTGTTGTAAAAGAGCACAATCTTGTGCTCTTAACATTACCAGAAATCTGGATAGTTATACCATCAACCAAAATATTTGAAATTGAATAACAAAGAAGGGCAGTGCATGGAAAACTATCCAGGATGTGTAAGGAATCCCTTTAGCAGACCTTCCAAAGCCACATTTAAAATGCTTCATACAGTAAGGGTTAATAATTATTAAAGATGAGGGGCTTACCTAGGAATAATAGGTTTTTTACATATTCTTTTGCAGTGTTGAGAAAGAAATCTCCATTTTAGATGGAGTATTAAGCCTAAATTCTCACAGAACACTCTCCTCAAGATGACATACTGGTTTGCTTGAAGGATCCATCTAGTGAAACTTCTGATCTTTCAGAAAAATATAAAAACTCCCTTATGTTATTTAAGTCACACGTATGATCATAAATAAATGAAGAATTAAAGAAGTCAGGCTTTTTGGACCATTTTTAGATAAAAAATCCTAGCTGTGAAACTTACACCTTAAGATGTAAAAATTCATTAAGATTTTAGATTACAGTGCATGTACAATTTAAATGTCATTCTTTTGTTTGGTTTTCACATATATTTAGAGAGCATTTTGTTTTTGTTGGCTCAGGTACTATAGCAGATGAAAATATCTGTTCTGCTGGCAGGTGTGCAAAGGGAAACTGTTGTGGTTTAACTACAGTCAGAAACCAAGTTGCACACAGCCAGGCTCTGTTAGATGTTCACTGAGGAAGACAAATGCCATCACTCCATTCTCCCCCTTCCTTCTTCTTCCCCCTTCTTTATATATTGATCATGATGTCATATGCTCAGAAAGGGATATGCGTATGAAATGCCTCTTGGACCAGATGGGGTCAGCTGTCCCAGTTGTGTCACCTCCAAAATGCTTGTGTAGTCCCAGCCTGCTCACTACTCCCTGGCAGGGTGGTGTGAGGAGCGAAAAAAGCCCTGACTGTGTAAGCGCTGCTCAGCAGCAGCTATAACATCCCTGTGCTTTCAACACTGCTTTCAGCACAAATCCAAGATGCAGTCTCATACAAGGTACTGTGATGAAAATAGACTCTACTGTAGCCAAAACCAGCCCAGAGCCTGAGATAACCAATGCTGGACCAAAAGAAGAGAGATATATATTTAGAAATAATGGACAGATATATCTGTAAAGAAAAGAATACTTCAAAAGTCAGCTGGCCAATTCTTTAGTTTTCCAGTAGGATTGACCATGCTTGCATTATCCTTAGAGATACTTGTCTAATTTAAGAGGCTCAATCAATGGAAACTAGCAGTTTTGTTCTTTCTATTGATAATGAGTTAATTCATGCTCATCCTTTTCTTTCTGTTAGCAGTGTGCACAAATACAGGTTGGTTTCTTCCTGTTTGTAGCTACCCTTTCTGTGACTGTGGCCCTATTGGAGTTGCTTTCAGAAGAATAAACTGTTTTACTCTTTTCTTGTAAATCAAGTTTTCTAAAAGTCTATTATTTTTACACTTTTTCCTGGATTCTGTCCTAGGGCAGGAACTCAAATAACAGCATTATGATTTTACTTCAATTAGTATGACTATGTTGTGAAAATGGCATACTTATGTATGTATTACTGTGAACACACTTTGTTATCATTGCAGCAGTGTATTATTCACTGTCATACCAGAGCTCTCATATGGCCCCACTTGTTTTTAATGAAAAAAAATTCTTGCCAGTTTCAGCGTATTATGAATATCTTCCTCAAGCCTGCTAGAACTACATCTCTTTCATCATGGCTGAGCTTCCATAAACTAATAGTCTTCCTAATCCCAAACTCTCTCAGGCAGGAGAAAGACCATTACCTTCTCAATGTATATCAGCATAATATGATCCAAATATCAATTCTCCTCCTCTAGTAGAGTTATGTTCACAGTGGTAAATGACACTGGGTTGAATGGCATGTCATTCTGTCCAAGACAGAGCTCCTCTTACACTCAGCACATCCAAAGAGTAAAAAAAGAAAGAGTGCGTCCAGAGGAGGCCATGAAGATATTTAGAGGGCTGGAACACCTCACTTATGAAGACAGGGTAAGATAGTTCAGCCTGGAGAAGAGAAGGCTTCAGGGAGTAGCCTTCCAGTACTTTAAGGTGGCCTACAAAAAAGAGGGACTTTTTACCAGGGCATGTAGTAATAGGACAAGGGGGAATGGCTTTAAAATGAAAAAAGTCAGGATTAGGTTAGATGTCAGGAAGAAACTCTTTATTTTGAATGTGGTGAGGCTCTGGAGCAGGTTACCCAGAGAAGCTGAGGATCCCAAACCCTGGAATTGTTCATTTCCAGGTTGGATGGAGCTTTGAGCAGCATGGTGTAGTGAAAGATGTCCCTGCCCATGCCAGGGTCATTGAACTAGATGATTTTTAAGGTCCTTTCCAACCCAAAACATTCTGTGATTCTCTGAAAAAAATGTTTAACAAAACAGGTAACTTTCAAAATGTCCTTCAATAAGCATCTTATTTTAATTAATCTTGATGTAATTTTTTTTTTACCAGTGTTAAGCAAGATTACTTCTATTATATTTACAGAAAGGGAACATATCTTACTCTTCAGTAACAGTTTGTCACAAAAATTAAGCAAATTCAGAAGCTTTTGTTCAGTTTCCCACCACATAGCCATGCAATTTTAATCATTCTATTTCATGTATCTTTTATTTCCTTCTATACAGAACATGAAGTAAATTAAAACAATCTACAATGTAAAGAAGTTGGAATTTTTAAATTCCTTTTTTCTTGTACGCTTTCTTTACAGTTTCAGCCTGCAGAAAACTAAGCAGAAAACTCCCACCACTGACTATTCCTGACTATTTTTTTCATAGATATAGAATTTTTTTAGATTTCTCAGGGATTAAGAGAAGTAAAGGATATACATAGCATTGATTAAAAGCTTTGGATCAAGAAACAACAGCCTCCTAGGAAATCCATTACAATAAGGTTAAAGCCAGAAGATGTGGTAGAAAAATGAAGTGTTATGTTATCTAGATTAAATGCACACATAAAATTTAATATCAGGAACAATCATTGACTGGTGAAAATATAGTTTAAATAGTTTAGTTGATCCTGTTTTCATCTGAATTAGATCATCATCATCATTATTATGAGTGTTTATTTTTCTTATTTGATATTTAATTGTCTCTGGTGATATTTCTTTTACTTAGTGCACAGGACCATGAAAATATCAGAATAATTTGCAGTGGTGAAATTTATTGAACAAAAAGTAAAACACGAAGTCTTTGAGCCCATAAAATCTAGGTTTTATTGTAGTATAATCTAGAATAATTTTAATTTTTCTTAATTGATAATTTATAGGGTTTAGAAAGTGGCTTAATGAGACCATGGAATATGCAAATAATAAAAGGTCAGGAAATGGCTTGACCTGCAAACACCTGAGAGAATATGGGGTGCAAGTGGATGAAATGTGTCATGTGTTCTGACTCATTTTACTAAGTGTCTCTTGACTGTACACTCAAAATGGTTAGAAAAAAACGAATCCAAAAAGATTAATAACAATTCATTTTTTCTTTTTCTTTCCACCCCCCCTGCCCCCAACTCTTTCTGGTGAGTTTTGGCATCTAACATTTTTTGTCGTCAGGTTAGCAACATTTTTATTTGTCATGAACTGCCAAGTTCTTGCCAGATTCTGAAACTTTGCTTAAACCAAATCCTCTTGCAACATGTCTGTAGAATCCGCTGCCTCAGCCTGCAGTATCTCAAATTTTCACTGGGGATATTAGATTGCTTCTCCTCCTCCAGGGATTTTCTCCTGGCCCAAGCTTCTTAAGAAGCATAGCAGAGATGGAGAGCAAACAGAGCAAACTTAGAGTCTGTATCACACTATGAAAGCTAAAAAACCATTTTTTAGAGTAATGCTCTTATTTCAGAAGTGCCTGGGATGGTGTTTTGAACCTGTCACTAGTGTGACACTACTTTTTCTCTGTCCTGATCTTTAGACCAACCTATAATGTAGCATTATCTTGTACTTCTTCATTACATGAACAGGGTAAACTTGAAGTGGCTCAGAGAGCTGTATAAGGTTGAAGGTAGTCTTGCTGGAGGTGTATCATTGTTCAGAATCAAAGCTGTGTAAAGGATTGATTAAATATATCAAACCAACCTGCTGATGTCATTAATACATCTGAAGAATTCAAATACAGAATTCAAATACATTTCAGCAGCATAGAACATATCACTGGAGTAGTTTTATGTCCTGTGTTATAGAGAAGGTCATAGAGCTGATGATAATCCAAAGTAGATATAGTGAAAAAGCTCTTCATACATTTTTTGAATACTAGAAATATCATTGAAGCAACGACATTTCAGAAGCGAGAAGAAGATGACAATAAGCCAAAATATTGTAGAATCATGAAAATACAAATCCCTCCAGAGTTTATTCATCTTCATCTTTTCAAACTATGTTCAATAGACCCCAGCTCCTTTCACAGACACATCTCTAAAAATCTTCATTGAAAACTATTTTGCAATTTCTATGCAAATAAAATATTCCAGTGCATGCCTGTCTTTGGAATGAAAATATTTTGTATGACACCTAAATCATTTTCGCTGAAAATTAAAATGATTAAGTATTTTTCTTACCCTCCTGTGGTTTTCCAATTTGTTTTACAGCTTTCTTAACATACTTTGCCCCAAAGTGTTTATCAGACACTGCTTAAGTCTTTTTCAGTACCAAAAGAAGTAGAATATTCATCTCATACCTTATTTATGACATTCTTTTTAATATATTTCAGAAATTTATCAAATATTTTTAGTAGCATCACGTTGCTTATACCTCTTCAATTTGTAGCCCATTTTTTTAACCACAGTATGACGGCTTATTATTTTAAGCACCATTTTACATTTATACTCTGTTATCTTTTCTTCAGTACGTGTAGAATATAAACTTGCCTTTACAGAACATATTTGTATTGATATCAGATACTTTCCCAGATTCATTCTGACCCAACACTTCAAAACTCAAGGACTTTAAAACATTGTCTATCCCTGAGCCAATAACAAGACCCTTCCAGTTAGAGATTGACCCTGCTTTAGCAATGTCTTCAGTAAGGATGCTAAACAGGAAGAAAGATCTGGTCAAGGACACCTACTTGCAGTACATTCTGGCATAGCAGTGTTTGCCAAATCCTATAATGTTTGGACTACTTGATTAGTTTCCATTTCAACACACTTGTTTTCTATGCAATCTTTTCCTGAATGCTAATTATCACTTTGAGCACTTTTATTAATTTTTAGTTAGACCTCAATCACTTTATTGCTGCTTCAATGCATACTAACTTGTAAGCATTGTCTATTTCCAATGGGTCATAAGTGTTGTTATCAATTGAATATTAAGCTGATAATGTGTCACCCTGGTTTTGAAGATTTTTCTAGGCCTTCTGATTTGTCTTTCATATTGGAGTCAGAAATTTTACTTTCCCACACTTTTTACTATAAACAATAGCTTTGTTTTCCTAACTGCCCTTCATTGTTTACATATTTTTAGGTAGGAGGAGAAAGTTGATTGACAGTTGTCTTGACCAATGTGGTTTGGGAGGTGGGATTTCATCCTCCAATCCACAGGCACCTCTGGAAATGTATAAAATTAAGTTTTGTAAATAAACTTGGGCCTTTTCCTGCTTTGCTCATCACTGTGCCCTCATGAAATTCTTTTGTGTCATGTTGCAGGAATAATGTATGATTCATTATATTCTGTCAACAACTATAACTTGCCTACATATATTCTTTTTTGCTATCTAGGAAATGTGTACAAGTGCAAAGTAAGTCCAGCAGCATTTTCTCTTTAAATGAAAAATATTAACTAAAAATAGAATTGTTTACAATTTACATATCTGAACGGCTTTTCATAAGGCATTGGACAAAGTCTTTTAGATAGCTGCTTTATGTTTTATTTTGTTTGTTATTGTTACTGCCAGTTTATCTGTTGCACTCTAGTAATGAACAAGAAAGTTATCTAAGTTTAAATAGTGTATTTTCTATTATTCTGCAGTTAGTATAAAAATGCATACAGCTTGATGTCCATAACCTTTCATGGAAATATTACATTT
>VYXD01011401.1:0-86657 GCA_013397195.1 Hylia prasina | reverse complement strand
TTTTCTTAAGAGAATCTACACATGGCAAGGATATGAGCAGAAAAACGCCAACCATCTCTTGCTTTACCTCATTAGGATTTCTAAACATCATTTATGGTTAAGCCAGTGGGCTGCATCTGATTCCAGGCTTCAAAATCAAGGACATTAAAACCAACCACTTTCTTTGATCACCTACTGTTGAGTCAATAGCAAAATCTCAAGCTGTCCAGAAAGAAAAATAAATCTAAGCAGCTCAAAAGTCACAGCTGCATCAACTTCTACTAGTGTCATCAAATGACATCTGAAGGTCTCTTAAGAAGACAGTAGTCTAGTCTCATCAAAATTTTGTCTCAGATTTGATATTTCTTTCACTGGATAAAGAGCTGACAAACCAAAAAATCTTTGTATTTGTTCACTAGCCTCCTTCATTTACATATTTTGCCTCCATCAACTCCATTTTTTGATAATATGCACAGTAGCATGCATTATTATGCCACCATAAGAAGGATAAATAGGGACAGTGATAGCTCAAGTACTGCTAGAAAAAAGCTGAATGCTAATAAACACAATACGAATTATAATGAATTCCTCAAATTCATACTGAAACTGTTCTGTAGACTAGGAGAACCATCCTCATCCCTTCCATTAGTTCAGCCAAATATAACCCCAGAGAGTTATAGACAGATATATATTGCTTCATCAATCCTGGATGTCCACACTCTGCAACAGAACTGAGGGATTCATGTGGATAGGAGTTACCATCTTCTTGAAACTCATGGGTCCATTCTATTTATATTCAGTAAGCAAGAACTCATTCACATTTCTAGAGCTCAGAACATTCATTAATCAAGATACATTGAACCGTTGGAAGATCCACAACCTAAAAGTTAGGAGTCTACCTCTATTAGGAGAGAGACATGCATAACTAGGATCCTTCCTGAGAAGAGGATACAATTTTCTGTTAAATACTCAGCTGTCCAGCAGAAATGAAAAACACCTGCCTTTGAATATTTCAACAGTAGACAACTACTGCCCACAAGAAAAGTTTTTGTTTCTCATAAGCATGCAAAGTATGAAGGTAGATTTAATGTTACATATTTATATTAATTAAAAGATAAAATATAATTTTATTATATAAATTTATATTATATATATTATATATAAATTATAGTATTAATATATTAATTATAGATAATATTCCACCCACAGTGTTATCTAACTTTGCACTAGGACAAAACATTAAAACCAACTCAACAACACTTACGGTTGTTTTTGTCTCTTCAATGTTTTGCAGGTAGTCCTTATATAGCAAACTCTTGATCGTATTTAATGTTATTTACCATGCACAATGTTTTGAAAATTGTATGCAGCAGAGCATTTCTTCAACAATATGAGATACAAGAGGTTTGTGAAACCTGCTGTAAGATGACTTTCTGGACCAGAGTTTAATTGAATTCCTTGTCTCAGTTTTATTTTCACTGACTTTAGTGTCTGAGGATCAGATCAAAGGCTCTCTATGGTTTTGAAATAAAGACTGAGGCTGATATTATCATACTCTGTCATGACAGAAGCTTTCAATAGAAATAATAAAAAAATCTAGAAGATAGACTATTTTCAAGATCTATTCACAATTTAAAAACACATTACTGCAAGATTTTTTTTGCTTCTCCAAGCACAAGATTAATTTCATTACTTTTGTCTTATTTAAATTAATGGAAACAGATCCAAAAATAACCAACAATAAAAAATATCCACCATTAAGGAAAAAAAAAACCTAATGAGATTGAAAACCTAAACATGGTGCAGGTGCTAGCTGTAACATTTACAGCAAGACCAGAAAGTCTTAAATCCTACTGTGTTGAATGTAATCTATAGTTCAAGTATGTAAAGCCATATTCATGTCCACTTATACAAATTTCTTTGGTAGTTATGAGATGGCAGATTGTTCTTGGAATATCTAGTGTGCTGTAACTAATGTATATACTATTTAGATTTATTCCAACAAATTAAAACTTTACCTTCAGCAACAGTCAACGCAATCATCAATCCAGGCATAGTTCTAATAGTCTTGTTCTTTCACTCCATAGTTACATATTTTGCATTCAGTATATGGTTATTTAATCTAGATATTTTTTTAGCTTGCATATAAAAACTGAACTATAAAAGACTTTGGAAAGTTAGGATATGCCTACTGCTTCTCCTATATTCACAGGACAATCTGTCTTAAAAGAAACTGTGATTCATTTGTCAGTGGTTTATTGAGTTCTCCTGTGAAAAGTGTTTTGTTTTGCACAAGGAGCTTGAAGTTAAACCAAGATTTTTGGTTTTGATGTTTACCTTGGAGGTCAGCCAGAGTATTTGATGAATCAGTTGTTAAATGAAAAATGTACCAAAACTAATTGAAGAAAAAAAAATAATTAAGTCTGGAGTCCTACATTCTGTCCTAATCACAATATTAAAGATTTCTGTTCTTTGTCTTTGGCCCAATGAATTATTAGAAATTTTGTCCCAAATGGAATTGCATAAAAAGAAGAAAACTACAAGTCCCAGTTCCCTTTTATTCTACCATCTCAGCCTGCTTTTACCCCCAAATTCTACAGATTTTTGGTTTGGGCCATCTTCCAAGAATTACGAAATTCAATGAACAAATGTGCATGTGCTGAGATAAGGATTGAGAAGGTTGTCTGTCAAAAACAGAGTCTGCAAAAGTTGACTTTGAAAATACAAGGCATACTCTTTATGCCTTTTATGCCTTAAGGTAATTTAACCACAACTCTGCTTTTAACTGCATCAACAGAAGAAGGTGGTCACAGGAAACTAGTTACAGGATGTGAATTAAGATATTTATATTCATCATCTATTTATAAAATCTACTGATCTCTACAGTTGTCAATTACTTTTTATCGTGAATCTCATTCTGAAGAATATGTCTCTCCAGGTCCAAATTGTTTGGAAAGTGGAGGACACTTAATGTACCTGAAATCATGGTCATTAGACAATGTACATTATATTGCTTAAAGCCTTACTGGAGCTATACTTTGGCCTGTGCACTTTTTAGAGTTGTAAGTCTCCTTGGATGAATTAGTGATATATACAATATAAACATGTCAAAGAAAGTTCCTGGAATATGCATATGGTGCCTCATTAAGATACACTTATTTATCTACATTTAGAATTAAAAGTTTTACTTTTCCTCTAAAATTTTGTTTCTCTTAAGAGAAATAATTCATGTCTCAAAATCAATACCAGTTAATTTAAGTCTACTGTTGAGATTCATTGCAGATAGATTAAAGATTATCTGGTTTTGCACCCTGCCTGCACACCTAAATAATCACCCAAGTGTCTTTTGGCCTTTCTTGTTTTTAGTGCCTCCCTGTCAAATAAATGAGCATCGCAAGTCTTTTTGCAGAAAATTTGTCTCATTTTTCATATGTTTAGTAGTTCTTATTATGTTTTTGTAATTCCTAAGGAAAAACTCAGACTACTAAAATTATTTCCTTGTTAAGAAAATGCTCTTCAAAATTTTTCATGTTTCATAATGAACTGCTCAACACTGTATAGAACCACAGACAAGTAGGCATTAAAAATTACAGCTGTGATGCAGTGCTTTTTCTGTCACATATAAAAATATTTGGTGGAACAGAGAATACGATAATTAATTCTCAAATACCACATTCTTTCATGCTTCCTATTTGCTCTCCATCTACTACCAGTCTATACCCTACTCTCCTGCCTTACGTACTTTTATTACGTGATTTTTTTTGCTTTTTATTCATTTTTTTAAATCAATGTATTAATTGTTTTTAGAAGAATTTAAAATCTTTGAGATTTAATTCCCAGCTAAATGGAAACCACTGTGCAGAACAGAACACAAGATAAGTGCATGTTTCATCTGTTGAAATGTAAAGGTCTCTAATCTGATTTTTTATATTTGAGGTGGTTATCAAATCTTCTTCTGCAGTCTGTAGCTGGAAAAGAATCACTTCTGTAAGATCCATTGCATTTTAAAGGACACTTCTCCAATACATCTGATAATTCACACTCTGGAAATGCCTTTCTCCCCCAGTTACTGAGAAGGCCTACTGCAATTTATGTAGAATAGATGACAGATATGCACAAGTGGTCAGATGCATCCTCTCTTATTAATCTGATTTTGCCATAACTGACTCAGAGGTAGGAAAATATCTGCTTTGTAGGTTGAAAGTATTTTCTATAGTACTCTTCTCCATATATAATATTGTAAATAAGTACTGTATTGAAAAAGAGTACAACTCTGTAAACTGAAGTTTGCCTTCCTGAGGTTCTGCTGTAATACAGAATGCAGCAGGAAAAATACGTCCTTCTAGGGGGGAGGTTTTTTTTAATGTGCCTGTGTTGTTACGATTTGGGATGGCTCATGTAACGACATGTAGATTCCAATCTTCTTGGAGGGCATATGGCAAAGTGTATTGAAAGACAGTTTCATTTATACAGTGTTTTGATACAATGAATAGGATTGGTAGTTTAGAGCCTACACCTCTCTGTAAACATCTTTGTCAGTAAACAAGTTGGAAAAAAACATGTGTCAGGAGGAGGCTATCGACAGGGATTGTTTACAGGGATTGTTCTGGGTTCCGCCTTATGATTTCCCAGGCCAGAATGAGTGTTGTCTGCTTAGCTTTCTCACAGGCCCCAAGCTAGTGCCTGAAGCCTAAAAATATATTTTCTGACCACTGTCAGTTCCCACATATCTGTTTGTGATAGTGCTTGCTATTGGGTAGTAGAAGCAAGCAGTTGATAACTTATCATCCTCTGTTTCAATGCATGTCAATATATTGTAATCACTTTGTAGCAAAATTAATTAGTAGGGATGTCACAAATGTGGCTAGCAAAGAAGCTCACATGTGTATTGGTTTGTCATTAAACACTTTGTTCCTGTAGTGTTAGATGGAAAAGAGGATGATTTTTTTTTTCAATTATTAAAATCAGATATATTACTAAGATCTAAAATCAACCCTCAATTATCATTGAATGAGCTAGAAAAGCCAGAGGACTGAGTCAACATGAGTCCAAGCTGAAGTATCACTCAACACAAAGCAGCTAGAAGTACAGGACTTAGAATACTTTTTTAAGGTAGTACAGATTGACAGAAAAATAATCTTTATGAAATCTAGCTTTTCTTCAAATAAATTAATTTATTCATCTGCAGAACATATTCACAGACAAGTTATGTAAGTTTCCCAGTGATTTAGTTCACATCCAGCAATTCTATAGCATTGTCATATAGAAAACACTATCTTCATATCCATAATGGGATATCAGGTAAATTTTTCAATGCCATGAAAGTGTAAACAATTTCTCCAGCACAGCAAGCCTCCTCATCCATGCCACTAAAAAGCTTTCTTACCAAAGAAGAAAAGTTTTGTCTATTTTTGGTAGCTGAAAGAAGAGTACTTGTCTGGAGAGAGTTCACTGAAACAGAGTGCATATCTAAAAGTATGCATGTGTACCTCCTACTGTAGAAATAGCTACACATATAAGATCAAGACATACGGGCCCCTGGCAATCAAGTGCTTCTTGGAGCATGCAACTGGTCAGTACTGAATTGATGCTAATAAGCAATATCAAAAAACCATTATGTGACTGTTGCAGGGAGTCTTAAAAAGAATGCCAGACCTGAAAGGTACAATTTACTGATAAACTGCTGTAATGAAAGTGAATTACAGCTAGTACACAAGAGAAGAAGGTATAAAAGACTTTTATAAAACAAGCTACAAAACAGTTCAGAGAACATAATGGAACAGTCTATACTTAAGCTGAACAAGATGCATACTTATAGGCCATATCTGAAAATTTAAAAGAAAATTAAAAATATATATAAATGGGAGAGGATAGTCTTAAGAAAGTAAAGGAGATATAATTTGAACCTTTCCAAGCATTTCAACAAGTGCTGTTGAAACTCTGATGATATTTCACTGTTTAGAGACCAGCGAATTTCAAATCACATGTACTTAAAATATCCCTAAGAGAAAGAAAGTGAATAACACCATCCTGATTCATTAGACGCTTGTATTTTGAAATCAGCCAGTGTAATTGTAGTGAGGACAATGAGCCTGGCTTGCCCTTACAGTGACAACACTTCTACCTGATCAGTGGAGTTCTTTTGGGTTTAAACCAAATGGAACTCTACACTATATGGTACTACAGACCATAAAATATATTCAGTTATTAAAATATTAATCCAAATGTTGGAAACATATCACTCAATTTCTCGCAGCTCTTCTTTCTTCAGAAATTACTGAGGGAGAAATGTCACACATCATAGTAAAATATTACTGAACAGGAAGTAGAGGCCCAGGGCTGTAGTACCATTATGTACTTATTTATAAATATCTTCTTATAATAAACCTCTTAGTTTTAGAAATTTAAAGTGTAATCTGATATCAGTGGTAACAAGAGTAAAATATGACAGGTCACACAATCCTGATTTCCGGTCTTAAAAGCAATAAAGAACTCTGAATTATTAATCTTCAGCAGATAAATTATCCTTTATTTGGGCAATTGTAAATCAAGGGGGTGGGATGGTTTGGAACTGTGGAATTGGCAAAATGAAAACTATTCATGCACCATTGACAGAGCAACTGTGGGGTGGGGAAAAATTCTCTTCTACAAATTCATATCCTAAAAGCAAAATCCCAAAACAGAGAGGCAAAAATCTCATATTATTACAGAAAAATTAAACTATATTAATGTACCAGAGACATCATCTGCCTAATTACCTTAAATCTGATTTGAGTGATTTATTTCATTTAACTGCCTAAAGTATATGCATATACTTTTGAACTAGTTGGTTCTGGGTTTATTTTATAGTCAATAGAGACAAACAGAATTGAATTCTCAGTCAGAATTGAATGGATTTAGTTTAAATGTTAACTAAGATGAAACATAATGGAAAGCAGAATCACAGTCACTGAATGCTTGAAGTTGAAAGGGACCTCAGGAGGCCATCTAGTGCACCCCCTCTGATAAAGCAGTTTCACCCAGAGCAGGTTGCATAGAACCATCTGATTTTTAATAGCTCCAGAGAAGAGACTCTGCAACCTCTCTGGGCAGCCTTTTTTAGTGCTTGGTCATCCTCACAGTAAAGAAATTTTCGTCATGGTCAGATAGATATTCCAATGTTCCAGTTTGTGCCCTTTGCCCCTTTTCCTGTCACTGGCCACCACTGAAAAAGAATCTGGCCCAGCTCCGTCAGACTCTCCTCATAAGAGGGATGCTCCTGTCCCATCATCTTCATAGCTCCCCACTGGGCCCTTGCCTCTAGCTCCTTGTCTGTCTTGAGCTGAGGAGACCAAAACTGGACACAGCACTCCAGATGTGGCCTCACCAGGGTAGAGCAGAGGGGCAGGATCACCTTCTGTCAATGCTTTCCCTCAGGATACCGCTTGGCCTTTTTGGTCACAAGGCATACTGCTGGGTCATGGTTAACTTCTTGTCCACCAAGCCCCCAGCTCCTTCTCCTTTCCTCTGCAGAATGCAAAAGTTGTCTACACAGACTANATTAGACAGAAATGGCTTCCAGAGGGAGTTATCTATGAGTCATAGGGCAAGGCATTGATGGGCCATTAGCAGAAGATAAGGGAAACACTGCCCCACCTGGTTCCAACAGCTCATGAAGATGGTGATAGAATACATACTTTGGGCACATCTTACATTTTTAACCTAAGACACTCAGATATAGGAGTGTACATTTGATCAGATTACTATATTTTTTGAAGGAGCTCAGGGAAAATAAAATCACTGTAAGGATATTATTCATACTACAAGAAGGCAAGAAACAAAAGCTGGTGGCTTTTTTCTACCATATTTTTGATAAGAACCTAGAACCATAACATTTTCTCACTTAAGCCTCATTTGAATGTTAGTTTAATGAGAATTAAAAAAACCCAGTAATATCATATGCATATGATATAGATGCTTAAATTGACTAAGAAAATGTCTTTGCTGAGAGCATGTATTTACTTATTTTTATGTTTACTTTGGTGTACACAGTTGTGTACACCAAAGTAAACATAATTTCCTAGATTAAATTTTCCCTTTTATCTAGGACAAAAGTTGTTCAAACATCACTTAAAAAATACTTTTTTCCCTCTCTTTCTTTTGAAAGATTTTATCTAGGAGGCTTAATCATCTGTCACTACAAGGAAGAAATGTTAGTGCTGAAATGTTGTTAAATTCAATTCCCCCTGCAGCACTTGACTGAAACTTATTCGTTTTAGATAGGCGCTAGTTTGAAATCTGAAATTCGATTCTGGAATACCTAATCAAAATACAGTTCTCTTATTATTGTCTGAGTTGTGCTCAGAATCTAAGATAAAGATATCTTTATTAGATTTGGAAGAATAGAGAGTCTTGATTAATGCTGAGATGAAAAGAGAATTTGAAAATACAGGAGTGACAAGGTCACTTGTGCTATACTTATTGAATAGCCCATCTGGGTAATGGGAGGAAATGTTTCTGTGGGCTATCTACAAAGTATTCCCAGTGCCAAACTACATTAGATGCAATAATAGATAGTAAGGGAGAGCAAAATTTATCAAGAAAATGAGGCAGGTCTGGACAGAAACCAAAAGTCAAGGTACAAGCACTATAATTAAACAACTGATTTATTTTACAAATTCTATTTTTAAGAACCTTTAGCAAGATTTTCAGACAAGACATGCTTGAAACAAGATATTTTCATAGGATATGACATAATCTAAACAGCTATAGTTTTTACATGGAGTGGGAAAACTATAAGAAGAAACTAAATTACTCTATTTCTGCCTTGTTACTCTATTCTCTAACCTCAAGCACTCTTCTCCCACCCAGTATGTATTAAACATTGTCTTTGAAAAACCAAAAGCACATATCTTGGTTCCCTCCTATAGAAACCTTACTTAGATAGGAATGACTTACTTTTAAAGGTTTGCAAGGTTTTTGGAATAAGATCAGAACCTGTATGATAGTAGTGCTTTTTCAGCAAACAGCTGAGATTTTGACCATTTAATCAACTCTCAGGAAAAAAAAAAATCTCTGTGGATAGTATTTTTAAAAATATTTTGTTCAAACATTAGTTTCATGACTGAACTTTTAAAATTTTACTGTAGAATAATTTTTCTGGTGTGTTCAAGTGTTATGACCTCACAAGAGCCATCCATTTCACAACTGAGGCAGATTTGCACAGCAGACTTTCATTTTCAGATTTTTTTCTTCTTTTTTACTGGATAACATCTATAAATATTCAAGTGAAATGAAAAAAAAGAAAAAGTGAAAGGCAAGTTAAAAATTCTTCAGAACTCACACAGTCTAATATAATTTCATCAAATTGCCCACAGCTGATTTCTTTAGTTTTTCCCTAGTAATCCAGCTGTTCCAGGCCACCCATATACAAATTATGTAGCACAGCAGTAGATCAAACATGGTTATTGACAGAAGCTATGTTGGTATGTCAAATTCACAGAATTTAACCATAGTAAAATGTGAGAAGGATGGCTATTTTGAGGGATTACTGCCACTACTAATAACTAGCTGAAAGAGATATTTATGTTTTATGATGTGAAATAAACACAGAGGGACCATGGAAGAAAAGCTAATGGGGAAAATAATCCCCAGTCTCTGCTGAAATACTTCCTTGTTTCTTCCTGTGGAATACATGAGTTTCCAGAGCAGAAGCACTAGGTATCCTCTCTTCTGTATGGCATATTAATATTTCAGGAGGATCTTTGCTTTAGCTGCTTTATCCAGACAATATATCAATCCAGATTCATACCTGACATAAATCTTGAATTCAGTTGAGTTTCACCAGATTTCATTTTACCTCAAAAAACTCCCATAAACATTCTGAATCATGTTTAGATATATTAAAAAAATTAAACAGCTGACATTCAAAAGAAAAGAAAACAATAGGGTGATTGGGTAGTATTTAATGAAATACTTCAGTGAAACTTCCTGAATTTATTTTTCTAAATTGGTTTAGAGCAAATCTGCTGGCCTCTAGAGGCTTATATTCACTCAGTTTTCAGCAGAAAAAAGGGAATGTGAAATGCATGTCACCATAAATCACAGATTTTAAAATGACACTAAATTGCTATTAGATTAAAATATTTGTGCAATTCTGGCACTCTGTTGGAAAAAATATGCTGAGTGATACTTAACCCGACCTTTGAACCTTCTTAGGAGGTTGTCCTAAGAAGGACTTTGTCAGTAAGATTTTAGGTTATAAAATAAAACATATGAGACTACAAAATGCAAAAAAACTCAGAAGTCCTTATGTTATGGGTGTGATTTTCCTAGAGTCATGTCTATACTATACAAATTAGTTATTCTTTAACTTTTAGTATTAAGATTATTATTATATTGAAAAACCACAGCAACCTCCTGGTCAGTGATTTCAATTGCTTACTCCCAAAATATAATTTGTGTGGTGTTTAGATTTTTTTTTCTAGATTAGTAATTACATTTAAATTGTATCAAAAGATTAATCCTACTAAATGGGTGATTATTTTATTCTCCATTATTTGAAGATACAAAAAAGGCAAAATTTGTATTTGAAAAGCAACTTCATTTACCTCTGTATGCATTTTAACAGCTAGGTGAAGCTCTATGTCTCACTGAACAACTTTGACCATACTCACCATCCAAGGGTCTTAGACCAAGAGCAAGACAGAGAAATGGAATAAAAACCTCACATTTTTTGCCAGGAGGTAAAAGGTACACACGGAAATAATTACAAGACAGTCAAAAGCATTTTATTTTCAACTTAGAATATTACTGGACGTAATACATAGGTTAATTTTTAACTTAAACAGAAAATCCCACTAGTCTGATATTATACCCATAATAATAATCTGTCAGTGTTTTCAGCTATCTATCAGTTTACTTGAAGATGATTTTCACTACAAATACAATTGATATATCTTGTATTTCATGGATATATATTTTCAGTAACTCTTGTGTAAGGGTAAATATGTATGTTTCACCCTTGTGAAAGGTACAACTAAATAAGAAATTATTCTCCTAAGTATAAAAATAACATATTTAGAAATTCCATTGAAAAAATTATTCTTTTGCCTTACATTAGATTTCTAAAAAGTGCTTTCTTATCTCAGAATATTTATATAAGAGATACTAAAGCGGGTAATTAAGTATATATGAGTGCAGAAGCAATTTATATAATATTTTAAAGACCTTTTGCTAAAATAACCAGATTCAAAAGGGACATTGCTACATTTGAATTGCAAATGTCTTTAGGGTTCCTTGCTGATTCCAGGGATTATATAAAGTGCTAGACAGTCAAGTTCCTTATGAACTGAAACAGGTGACTTAGGCACTTAATTACGCTAAACAGGAATTCGGATTCTGAAACACTCTATTTTATTTTTTTTAATTTTCTTTCAGGTGAAAAAGGCAGACTTGCTCTTTTCCTTGAAGAGAGAGCATGAAAGAGGCTCTACATAACTACCATCAAATCCCTGAAGACAATAATGGGCATGACTATCCCTGTCCAGCTTCTTTGGTGTCTTCATCCACCCACAGCCCAGATCCCCATTTCCTGGACTTATACTTCCTGTTTGCCTCAGATGGGATTTCCATATAAAGGTCACACATCATGATTTCCTGTTTTGATCCTTTGAAAACTACTTTATGGAATTCAATGGGAAAATTAACTAGTTTTGCAGCTCCATATTATGCAATTAGCAGCTCCCTACATCTACTTCATTTTCAATACTGACAGCCTTTTATAAAACCTTTTATCTTTCAATCTGCAAAGAGCAAATGCTTTTTCAGGGAAATTTAGTGAGTCAAATAGATGGCTGAAATAACAAGGAGAAAATAACAGTACAGTATGCAAAACACTGTCAACGATTTCTGTGAAATGCTGAATTTTAATTACTATAACTAATTATAATACTGCTACATTGCTCTCGCATTACAAATGTACACTGTGCTAATGTGGATTAAAATCAAGTGCAACAAGGAAAGAGCAGCAAAAATAGGACACAATCTTATGTTTACAGAGAGAAACAGAGAACTTTTCCCTAACCTTAGCTTTTGACATCTTATTAAATGCCATGTCTTTAACTGAGTAACTAGTTGCATTTATAGTGAACTACTAGTCCTTCAATGAATGCAGTAGTCAAATGAACTCTTTTTTTGTGATAAATAACCATTTAATTAATAGTAATCTCTTTGAACTGCACTATGAAACATGGATTGTCTCATCATATTGCGCCATCTTCCCCCCCTGAAATCAATAACTTAATATTACTGCTATATTTTATACATTACATGCCGTTTTGTTTTGTCAAGGGTCATTCACTACTAGATAGTAACAATCAATACCAAAACAAATATATTGCTGCTCTTGATAATCTTTTCAAAAGAGTAAGAAGTCACCATTACAAAAATTAGTGTCTTGCTTTCCAAGATTTTTTTAAGTATTTTGCTATGTTTTCTCATTTCCTGCAGCTTTGGAAACAACAAAATTTTGGGTTTAGACATTGTCTACAGGTTTAGAAATGTCATTCTTTCAGTTGTGTACTTTCATCACTTATTAAAAGTTGTATATGCTTTGTTATATTCATTCTAGTAGTATTAATATAAGTTTCTTGAAATAATTTTTCTTCAAGTAAACTAAATTCTTAAAGAATAGTGTAGGCTACTATATCTAAGGATTTCCTAGTTTGGAATTTAACCTTCAGGACTTTACTAATTCAAGACATTACTGCATGCGTACTTTTTAGATGAGCATAATCTTTTAAATTAATGAAATAGGATACATTTTCTAGATTTTGTATCACTTTAGAACTACCTGGAAGGAAACATAATGCTTTTTAGGTAGTCAAAGAGAAGACAGACATCAAAACATCTATCTTCAAGACATCAAAACAACAAAGCAAATATTATTTTACATTTTTATTTTCTGTCATAACTTTCCTGCACTTTAAATTATAGTTATGAGGAATCTTAAATGCAGGGTGGCCATATCAGCTTGATGCTTAGATTTTACCCATGTTCTTATGATGGTTCAAAACTGGAAGAAAATAATCTAGATTTTCAATTCTGTTGGGAAACTGTTCCATTAGTATGGTTAATCTCAAACAGAATATATTCAGAAAAATATCATGACCATGTTTCCTTTCATTAAGATTACAACAATTAATTGGTGACATTGTTAATGAGGAATTTGGAACTGAGCTATAGAATAGCAGAGTTATTTGGCAAATGCTTTCATAACAGAACAGTGAATTGTGTTCCAGATTAGCATGTGGTGCTATATACATTCTGCTCCTCATTTTCAAGGGTTCTCTACTCCCTAAAAAGCTTTACAGTGTATGGCTGCTTACATTTCTTTACTTTAGGGGGACTGCTGTACACACAAGAATGAAAACCTGTGATACTTTTAAAGAACCAGTAAAAGATACCTCATTATCCTAGCCATGGTTCAAGAAGTTCTGTATTCAAAGGACTGAATTTGGATTTTTTTCAGACCTTCAATACTATTTTTCAATACTAAAAACTTTTAGGAATGTCAACTGGATCTAATTTATGTTTCTAGAGCTCTCAGCAATGTAATCCTAACAAGGACAAGATAACATGAGGAAATGTTCATGATGGTAGATCTGCACAGAGGTTTTGCTCTCTCTGAAAGTTGTTTTAAACTTATTATGGGACTTTTTTTAAGGATAGAACATCCACAATCATTGGACTAGATTTGTGCCATTTAAGGCACACCACCATGGTCTCTGAAAACCCCAGGTTTGCTGAACACAACGTGCATTGACTAATACTTTGCAAATCTCACAGCCCTTTCTCTGCAGGATTTTGGGACATTTTGTCCTGTAGAGAGCTTCACTTGCAAGAAATCTACCTGGAACATGTCCACAATTCTACAATCTTGATTTCTCATCCTGTATCATTACTGTTATCTGTTCCTCCATAATAGATATGAGAGAGTCTCTCCCTGAAAAAGAAAAATTGTAGTGTGGATGGTTGTGTTCCAGTCTGCAACATACAAGATGAATGGAGAAAGGTCATTCCCTTAGCCTAAAGTAAGTGAAAGAGAGATTCCATGAGAGTGACTTCAAAGGTTCAGTAGAAGAAGATTCTGGATGCCACTGGCTCTCTACTCCATTTATTATGATTTTATTATGATTTCCCCCTACTGTAAATGTAGGCTCCTTTTTCCTCTCTCTTTTCAGAAAGCATAGCCTGAGGTCAGGTTTCTTCTTCTTATCCCATCTGTCAAGTATATGGGGTCACAATCTCTGCTTACGGAAGTTTTCCAGTGCAATGTTATTTGGTGATTTCTGATTTATGCTATTAGAATGTTACACTACAGTTTGAGGTCCTCTAAGTTAAATGTGACCACATGTGCACTTTTTCCACTGCTGGTGTTTAACTGTGCCCAGGAAAAACCTCAAGTTGTCTTTAGAACAGAAAGGACAATTTAGTTATTGCAACTGGCATGCATGAGGGAAAGGAAGAAAAATAATGAAGGGAAAGGAAAAGGAAGGATGAGAAAATGGGATCATGAAAGACTGAAGTCACCAAGAGAGATCCCCAAGATGTAAGTTTTATAGTCAAATTCAAGATCAGCACACTGCCTTAAGGGAACAGTCAATAATCAAGACGTCTTATACCAATGAGAAAAAATATTTTCCTTTCTGCCTTTGATTTGCTGTGACTAGCCTAATATTTCTTTTCTACAGTTCTCTTCCTATTGTAACTTCTATTTCTTAATCAAACTGGGAAAATAAATCTGTAAGAAAGGAACACTGAATCAAAAAGGTTTCCAAATAGCTTAAATTATATTTAATTAGTGGTATTCTATATATATATTATGCTGCTTTCAAATAATTGGTTTGTGACATCTTTTGTAGGAGAGTACGGTTAGAAGAAATTCAAGCTTTAATATTCATGGAGATGGGGAGAAAGCAGTGCTTTGTCCTACTCTTTCCCATGAGAGTGCGTCTCAGAGGGTTCCTGAGCTGTATCAGATGAAGTTATGTCTCTACAGTCCTTTAATCAAAAGTAAGGCAAATTACTGTGACTTGACCCCATATCTTCCTTGACATATAAAAGTAGCAAAAGGATGCTTGAAACTATGTTAACTAAGCAGCATTTACATCCATTAAGCAAATGTCATAAGCAGATGATAGTATCCATCAGCACTCAGATCAAAGGGTTGTTATTGAGAAATGTCTGCATGTTCCCTCTACTGATCTAATCAGTGGGCCTCAACAGGGGCAAAGTTGTATTTTGAAAATCACTAGTCAAAACCTCTAACACAATAATTCAAAAAGTCCAGATTGCTTTAAAAAAAAAAAAAAAAAAAGGAAAAAAACAAAAAAAAACTGCAGGCGGAAAGAAGTGGTAGTCCTCTGATGGTGGATTTGGCTGTGGGCAATACTGTTCAGAAAATGCTGTGCCTGCTGTTTTTATAATAAGATGACCTTTTCCACTGCAAAGACACAGCCATCACAACCATTAGTAAAGCACTAATGAATAGTCTCCTATTTAAACAACAGCAGCAAAGAAGTAATCTCATATATCCTATGTCCCTTTCACTTTACTGACGTGTGAACTCTAAAACCTCATTGAAAATAAAATATTTTGATGAGAGGAATTGTAGGAATGTTGCACCAAATCATTCCTGCTACAATTTTCAATCTTCTGGCTTTCAATGTTGGGGGTTTTGTGGTGGTTTTGGTTTTGTTTTTTGGTTTTTTTTTTGTTTGTTTGTTTTGTTTTATTTTTAACTATGAACATGCTTAATGCATCAGTGCACGAGTTACTATTTGTGCTCTTACTGTGCCTAGGAGCCATGATTCAGGTTAAGGACTCACTAACTTACCTAATATTCAGCAGTGAAGGTAAATGGCCTGGATTGTTCTTGTGCTGCCATTTCTAATGTCATGAGTCTCTTCTGTCAGACTTTGCCATTCCTGAGGGGTATGAACCCTCAACAGTGAAATTAGACATCTGCTCAAAAGTGGTAATGATTTGAAATGCTACATTATTCAGACTTCCACTTTTTTATGACATGGAACAGAAGACTCTCTGTAGCCAGATTTTAGAGATGGATATCACTTTCTTACTTCAGTTAATAAAAGTAGGGTAATACATTTAGTTTGTGTTTCTGGTCAGCCAGAAATTGCTTTGGATTTAGCTGTGTATAGAAAAACTTTCCCCTAATACTAAGCTACCGTGTAAAACAGGCTACAGAAAAAATTCTCCTTTTTGAATTTTCACTATTTCTAAAGAAGACTCCATAGCAAAACATCTGTGTTATATGAGCTGTTTGTAGGCTCTGAGGTTTTCTCAAAAACACTTATTCTCTTAATGAGATAATTCTTAAACTGAAAAATTACCCACCAAAGTAGGTCTGTTTATGAAAGCATATCATTTCACCTTACAAAGAAAATAGGAGTTGAGAATGAAAAGTATATCTTCCCGAGCTATGAAGTGATGTGAGAACCTAAGATATGCTCACACTGAAGTTAGGTGACTATTTAGGAAACCCACAAATCGTAGCCACCTGTTGCTCACCTCTGCCCAAAATGTTGGGCTGTTCCCAAAAGAAATACAGCTGATCATGCAGGAGCAGCCATGCCTGTGTTTCAAATATGGAAATTTTCCAGAATTTGGTTTCTTGAATGTAAACCATTTATTCCTGCTAAAAATTTCAAATGTTAATAATGCACAGTAGTTCTGGTTTTAAACCTGTTAGAATGGATTCAGAAAAATTCTGTACACTTAGTTATACAAAAACAAACAAAGAAACAAACAAAAAACCCCAACAAAACCTGGTTAAAATTTCAGAAGCATCATTCCAGATGAGATGACAGGTTTTCATAGGTGTCAGTGAAAAATCTGAACCCTTTTGTTTATTGGTAAACATTTATATATATATATTCAGCTCAATTTTTAATAAATATTTTAGTATTAATACCTAATAATTTGAATGAGAATCAAGAACCTAATTACTTGTGTGAAAACTAAATTTATGATTTGCTCTTGAAAATAATTCTGAAATATTTGTAGCATAATATAATATATTATAGTATAATAGTAGGTACTCAACATTTTTACAAGAACAGGCTGGTGTGCTATAACATGTACAAGATTTGAAAGCATTTTGAAGCTCAGAGGAAGTTATTCAACTTTTAATAGCTCAGTTATATCAATTCCTTCATTTTATTGATGCTATGTTCTTCACTCTATCAGCTTTTTATCTCATTTCTAACACAACTGATATCAGAAGTCACTACTCTAGTCTACTGTTTTTTAATTTGACTATAAATTAAGCTGTGAAATGGATTTTAAAATTTTTGATTAAAAGCACTAAAGAATGTTTCCAGAAGGAGACAACTGTGTTAAGCTTCCTTCTATAAGGAAGTTTTATAAGTAGGTCATAAACCCCTGAAATTAAGTCAGAAATGCTGACAGACCCCAAACTTTTAGAAGCTCTGTAAGCTCCAGTCTAATCTTCTTCTCCCAGAGGGGGGAAATATTTTTCTTGAGACTAAATTGTAGACTGTAAAATAGTTGTTTTTTCACATAGAGCTCTGAGTATACAGTAAAGAAATGTACAGCAAAAAAAGCAATGTTATTACTATAGCAACTACAAGTCAAAAAGCTATCCTAAAATATCTTTTTCTTCTAAATTTATCCTATGAAACATTTGCCAGTCTTGCTTAATTATGTTCCACAATATAGTTTTCATTTGTTAGCATGGGTCAGATGAACTCTGAAACTACACTGGAATTACTGGAGGTAAACAGTATGAACTAATGAGAGATTTTCCCCCAGTCGGCCTCAGACATACTAGGGTATGGAAAAACTAAATTACACATCAAAAACTTTTCTCTTGGAAGCCATATCTATTTGTGTATGTGTGTGAGCAAATTATTTTATATAATCCTCTTCTAAGAAAGGACCAGTTGTTTTGTAGTTATTTTAATGTTATTTTAATGTTTCAAATTGATAGCATGATTGTTATGACCTTTATATGAAATGTTTATATTTAGCAGAAAGCTTTGACAGAAGAAATTTGTGGGGTTTGAAAATTGGGTATCTGGTATGGAATTTGTCAGTTATGGGATTTCACTTTTATGTGTTTTCATTTCATAAGGAAAAACAGTATAAAATAGATTACTGTTAAACATTTTTTGCATATTTCATACCATGAACTATGCATTATGAGAAAACCAAAGCCTTTAACTTTTGTTTCACTTTGTTTTATGTGAAATAAAGCCAGAAGAGAGAATCCTGTTGTAGTGGTGAAGAGTAAGTAGGAGGTAACAAGACATACAAAAGGCTGATGATGCTACTTTACAGTAGAAGTAAAAATTTGTCTCTGATATACTGATTGTTGCTCTAGTACAGCTGCAGTACCTTGGAATTTTATTCTGTCCTACCCTGGGAAAAAGTACCCTTGGAAAAAAAAACCCAAAAACAACCACCAAAAAACTATCAGCCCTACTGTGGATCTTCTTGAAGGCATGTTAACCAGCCATAACTTTGAGATTTACTGTGAATCCTCCTTTATGTTGAAGTTTCATGCAGTTTCAAACTTGCTTGCATGTGTGTATGCATATTGTTCTGTTTTGCTTGTACTTTACTATTTTCAGTTCACTAAATTTTATACACAGTATAAGTATTTCATGTTGTAAGGAAAAATAGTATTTTGTGTTTTCCCAATTACTGGCCGCATAGACCAGATGTGTGATTGAAGCCCATCTCCTTGATGAGGTACCTATAATAAAATGGAGATTCTGTGGTCTAAGATCGGATTAACAAAGGATGGCTTAGCAAAGGCATCTTTTAGTGAAATAGTGAGGATGCAATCAAATTTTTAAAATATACTTAACAGCTTCAAATTACTTCAGCTGAAGAATCAATGTAATACATTAAAATCCATCCATATTTTCAATGCAAACAAGTGTCTTTTTTTCTTTTAAAACCTACTGTGAAACAGATCTGTTGCTTTTAAATAAGTTTGTTAATCAGAATTATTTGGTGTCCTTCTTAGGCTAAGTTGTCCCTAGCAAATCCACAAGGACAATTTTCATATCTTTGTAGAATCTAAAAAAAATAACATCAGATATCCTGCTTTCCCTTCCATGGCCACTTAGAAATTTAGCCCTTGAATTACTGTCCTGGTTTCAGCAGCTTTAACATTTTTTTCCCCTTTTTCACCCCTGTACATACCTGTAAGCAGCTTTTCTGATTTAAGTTACCCTGCTATTCCAAGTGACATTATTTTTATTGTGCTTTTAATCACCTTAAAGCTACTGTGTTTAAATTCTTTTGTATTGCATATTTACAGAAATTTCCTCTGGCAAAAACAAAGCAAAAAAAACAAGCAAACACATACAGACATGCACATACATACACAGTACACAGATACGCACGCCAAACAAGCAAACAAAAAATGTCAAAAAAACCAGTTTTCTTTCTCCCTGCAGAGCTACACAAAGTTCACAGGTCAGGTAGCAGCAATGTGTGAATCTGTTCCCAAAGCTGTGTAAGTGAACTTTGGTGTCAATCTTGCAACAACACCCCACTAATACTAGAGAACAATCTTATTACTTACCATCAATGAAGATTTCTTATGCTCATTCTGGAATATTCAAGACAGAAAACAAGACTAACTCATAGAGCATAGGAACAACTAACTCAATGTGCAGTTTGGCCCCAGATAATCAAAACTTGTGATTTTCCAGTCTTCCTAGCACTTCCCTTAATGTTGTTTATTAATTTCTTTAAGAATTTAATTCTGTTTTCTTTCTTTTCTATTATCTACTTTATTTGCTTAATTTTCTCCCTTTAGGCACATTAATCTGCCTAAAAAGCCCTGCCTATAAAAGCATGATTACTATGCTACTAGATAAGATAGGTGCCCAGAATATCAAGGAATAATTGCAGATACATAGTAAACCAAACATACTCCTCTTTGTATTTTGTTGTTTGCGGTAATAAGTATTAAAGATATTCCTTATTTTTTTCTGTGTATTGCAAACCTTATAAAGAGCTTTAAGCAAAGTTTCTGATAGGAAAAAAAAGCTTAAATACAGAATATATGAAAAACTAAGGAATATCCTAGCATTAGCAAGGTAGGTATTTTTGCAAATAAAAATAAGAAACATAAAAATTTTAAGCAAGTAGTCATTTAGGATAAAAAAGCCAAGGGATGTAAGCCATATAATATTAATTATAATTTTTCCTCACTCTCTTTTTAAAAGTTATGTCATCTGTATAACATCTACACAAATCATCTATTTATCAAATTAAACATTATTAATTTTTAGATACCATAAATAATAATAATACGACATAACAGTTGTATGTTATATGGTAGCAGAACATTTTCTGAAATTTGGGTGTAACAAGCTTGCCATCTACTGATCAGTAGAAAAGAACTTTGTTTATATTATATTTTTGTACCATATTATTCAGTTTGAAACTCTCTTTAAATGATGAGTCAGTATTTGTGTATTTAAATAAATCTGTTTCCAGTGTCTCCGAAGGTCAATACAAGGCTTCAAAGGTATTGTGCTAGTTGATCAAATATGAGATCCTGAAGTTCTTTTTATACCCATTGAAGAACTTTTCACTAAAAGATATAATCCTTTTGAGTATTTGTGGAACTTATTTGGCTTCTCTCAAAGAGTATATTCCTAATTCACGGATTTTCACATAAAGTTAAAGCATTTATTATGACTAATATGGCAAAGGTGAATAAATATACTTTGTTATTTTAATTCTTTCCATTTTACAGAGAGAAATTCACTTGTCCTATGTCCTCTACCAGTTTTGCCCTCAGTCAAGCTTTGTCTGTGCACAGTAGGAAATTGCAGAAAATCCATACATCCAGAGCATTTGGTGCTGCACACCCTCATGTTCCACTCAGATAGGTTTAGACACAGAAGTTAAAATCCACTGTTATAGCATATGTGCAACAAAGAAAAGTCTTCACTCTTTTGAAAGAAAAACCTATCTTACAGGTTTGCTTAGTAACCATTATTGCTGGATAATTTTTCCCTTTGCCACTCTCAATTAATTTCATTCACAGTAGAATTATAACAGTGTGGATAATAGAGCATGAAAATGGACAACCTGTAACTAAGACAGTGATTGTATTTTAAACAACATTTTTTAAAAAAAACAATAGCTTTTAAGTTATTTGAAATTGTGTGGACCTATATTTAGCACATACTGTCTTCAGAATGGGTGAAAACATAAAGCTTCTGAAATTTATGGACCGGAGCAAGATTGAGAGGAAAGAATATGCAGTTTCCAAGAACACAAGAAAGTTTCGCTTTCAATCTAATTCAATCTGTACCTTCTAGACTCAGTGGCAGGTTATTTTTCCACAGAGTTGTCATGTAGATCACGTCTGTAACTTTCCTCTTTTTGATATCTGCCTTGCTTCCGCGCTGGATAATAGTCTCCTGAAACTTCATTATTTAAAGTTTTATTCTAATTTTGATTGTACTGACATAAATCAGGAATTATTTCAATTCAGTTAAGGAATTTAAAACTACCTCTGTTAACTCCAAATTGAATTAAGGTGTTTTGCTGCAGAACCTCCTCTAAATAGGAATAAGATTTTAGATTGCATGGGAGTATAACCTGAAGGCAGAAAATCCCAGAGACAGAATGATTTGTAAAGACTAAGGTATTTCAAGAGATTTGTCTGCAGAAATCAATAAGCTGTGTCAAATAAATTTCCTAGCTGGCATTCAACATCTCTGCCACAACTGCTGTACATGGCTTTGTTCATCTAACAGCTTAAAAGTCTGTTCCTTGGGAAGGGGTAGGAGGAACTCTGTAATGTTTGGGATTTTTTTTTTTTTTAATTCTTTTTATTTTTCCTCTTGAAGACTATATTTCTATATCTTTCAGAAGGTGACCTGAAAGTACTCTGTGTTTCTGGGACCAGATGGGTCAATCACTATTCTGGGAAAACTCTAGGAGTCTGTTGGGGCAGATGAGTCATAGCCATCCCACATATCAGCAGGAGTACATCACAGGTGAAAGCTACCCCAGATTGCTTTGCACTTCACCTCTTCACAAACACTGGCTCATCTGCCTCATCCACACTTCAGCAAATGCCAGAGAAGAGGCACCCATGACACAGCACTTCAACCTCTGCTGTACTCTCCCCAGAATCCAGCTGGCCTCATGGTCCTGCTGCCAGCCTTGGGAAAGGCATTATTCTAGAAAGCTGCTTCTAAAGCATCCAGAAAGGATCCACAAGATAGGTAGGTTGTGAGTGAAGGTGATCACATGTGGTGGAACAATAGCACTATTGTGTACACTGTCACCTATTCCATGCCTTGTGGAGTTATTAAGGAATTGTTTAGTTCACTACAAAAGTATATTTAATATGAATAATTGGAGTTGATGACCTTTACATAAAAGGAGAATAAACTATTAGAGAGTCCTTTAAAAAAATCAAAGACTACATCTACTTTTCTGTGCCATCATAATCAAAAGGAAATTCATAAAGGGACATAGTCATCAGAAAAGAAGAATTTACATATTACATAGAACATATCTAAACTGAATGGCATGATCAGTAAGAAAATATTATACCATTAAAATAATAAGGCTGCACATATTGGGAGAAACATAAATAAGCCCAGTTTTCTGCATATTTTAAGCTACAGAAAGATGGTGTGCTTTTTGTCCACCTAAATTTAAACAGAATTTGATATTCATGTGTTTAAGCACAGGTATCAGAATCAGAGAAATTGGGAAAATATTATAGATATATTTGATCTTTGAAAAGAAGCTTATTAAAAAAGGTCAACTTCATTTTTCTAAGAAAATATTAAGGCTTTAAAATAGGACAGCTAAGATGGAATATAGCACATTGATAATTAAGTAGTAGATTCTAGTTATTTCTGTAAAGTTTAAATAGAAGATTAGGTAAATATGGGATTTGGTACTTTAGCAAAATTGCTCTAAAATAAACTTTTATATTGATTAGCATTATAATTCCAAATATGACATTTCAGTAATACTTATGAGAGCATATTTAATTACACTACTTATGCAGATATAGCTTCCTTAGGTTCTCCTTATGGCATAATGCTGCATGTAGGTCTGAAAAATCAAATCTGGATGCACTATTGCCTTTTCTCCAAGCTCAAGTCAAACTTCAATTATGAAAAAAAAACCAGGAGCAATTTATTGAATTAGTCCTTTGTCTCAACGGAGTTTGATAAAGCATCTCCTTATTGTTGCAAGATCTATCCAAGATCATGTTACATGGAATGTGAGGGGAGTAGGGGGCTCAGGCAGCAAAAATTAATTTTGCTGGATTTTGTTAAGAATTTTTACACTGCAAATCGTAATGTAAAATGCATTAAAATTTCCCTTCAGACTCAGCCTATCTGATTATAACATTTTTTTTTCCCCTCCTATAAGTTTGTTTCCTTAATTTTCACAACTGATATACTATGAATAATTATAGTTTAATAGGAGTGGTTAGATTGAAAAAGTTGATATTACCCTTTTAAACATGATTTTTGAAGCAATTAACTTTCTGCATGATTTTAGTTTTCCACATATAATTTAATCTCAGGCAGCTGCTGCTATTATTCCTGTGAAATACTCCTTTCATGCTGTTCAGTGAGAAAGATGAATACGTGGTTCTCTCCATGCCTGTACAGTCTTATTCCCTGTGCCAAGTCTAAAAATTTACATCAGAAGTACTCTGTTTTTTCAAATATAACATGTTCATTTATTCAATATAGAGGACTAAATCCAGCACTATGTTTTCCTGGCTTTACCTATCTGTAATTCATACAGGAATTACTTTGAGGAAAGACACAGTGTAAACAAGCAGTAATTCAAAATCATTTTATTTTTAAAAAGAATAGCAGTAAGAAAGCATTTCATGAATCACTGGAAGAGGTAGTTAAAACTGATGGTTCTTATGAAAAACATAAATTTTAGGACTGGCTTAAGACCAATGGCTAAATAAAACAAGGGTGAGTGACAGATGCTAACCCATTCCCAAGGTGTTCTTCTGCTTATATTGGTACAGCAACTGAAAATAACTCACACCATTTCTAGAGTATGAAGTATGGACCATGAGATTTTACAGCTCCTGTAAGTTATATCTGCTACTTCTAATCCAAAATATATACTGCATTAGTTTTCCTTTTCTCTTCTGTTTTTTTACCAAACTTTCTATTATAAAAGAACTTGTATATGAATTACTGAATTATTTACAGCTACAATTTCCTTAATTAAACCTGTCAATTAATTAATGCAGTAAGACGTAATATATTGGCATATACCTAAACAAAATAAGACTTAAAAGTGTTTCCTAGACATCAGATACTCAATAAATGTGATACCAAAAGCTGAGCAAAGATGGACCTGCATTGTTTAATTTTCTGTGACTGTAAATATATATTTTTAAAAGTCCTATGGAAATTCATTACAAATATTTGCCTTACTGCAAAACTAAAGTGGAATGTATTTTTAAATTATTAACATCACTAAAATTCTGATATTTTGTTACCACTAAATTATCTACTAAGCAAAGGAAAAATGATAAGGTAAATCTGTACACTGGGTGTCCAATTTTGGTGTATTTAATCCAGATGTGTTTTTCTGTCAAGTCATAGGTGCATTATTTTAATCATATGGTAACACATGTATGATGTGTTTTCCAAACTACATTTGATTTTATCTAACGTTGTCTAGTATAATATTGGAGCACAGGAATTCCTGAGTTATGACGTCTGCATAAACCATTGGGATTAAAAACTGGTTCCTCAGTCTTTAAAAAAAGGGCAGCGCAATCAAGTAGTCTCCCTTCACAAATCACTTAGGAGCGCACTCCATGTCCTGTTGCTTAACATAGTAAAAACATAGACTATAAGAGCACTTTTTCACAAAAGGCTGATTTTTTTATCCTTATGAAGTTGCTATGTACTAAAAGCTAGGTTTTCTTCACTTTCCAATGGTGTATAAATTACACTCTCAGTCTTTATGTAATTTGTTCAATATTTACAAAAAATAGGCATTGGTGCCTTTTGGATTAGAAATAAGAAATGTTTCACAAGGTGCAATGCAGTATAACATTCTGCAGCTGAAGTTGAGAAGGTTTCTAATTAACATTAGGTAACTGTGATGTTTATTTTATAGGTGTCATATGCATGTTTGGGTACCCAAGCAAATTTGTATGCTGTTTTCAGTGGAAAAAGCACTGGGTAAATATTGACCCAGAGAGTGAGTGCCTCTGGAAAGTCATTCTGCTTTTTCCTCATGAACAGAAGTGGAGTGAAAACAGGGCCAATGATGCAGGGTACTCATATTCCTAAGCACTGATGTTTGTTGAGTCTTAATTTATAGTGAATAGGGAAACATCAAAGGACCAGAATCACGGGAAATCATTTATACTGCAAATGAGTCCAGCAATTAATTCCTGAAGACATTAAATATTGTCTGTTTTCCATCTTCTAAAATTATATTGTAGAAGGATATTTGTCCTGCAGTTGAGAACCTGCTTCAGAGTATATGGTTCAAACAACATGTGTGCTTTTGTGTAATGAACAGAGAAATGAAAAGTTAAGATTTCATGACATTAGGATTTTGTCCTTGAATCCTTATGGTCCAAAAGAATTATTAACTCTTCTTGTCCATCCCATGTTCTTGTAAGTGACCCAAACATTCCTGCCCCAGAAAAATCTCTGCACAGTTCTGTGTGTGTAGGCACATACATGTGCTTAGAGGAATATTTGCATACATCATTTATCAAGCCCAAATTTTAGGGTTGCAAATGTCCCTCACCAATACCAAGCTGGTTTCTGGAACGTAGAGACAAGATTATATTGTGATATTTGGCATTTTAATCTTTCCCACAGCTGAGTTTTCTGCTTCTGCCTAAAGAAGTTTCTTCCAGTTTCTCTTCAAATCTTCCTCTAAACATTTCAGTTTCATAACCAGTAAGTAAAAATCCAAGTGTGACCATATTTACAGTCATCTCATTTCCAAGCCAGGTTTCAATGCAATTTTCTTGTCTCAGTAATTATTTCTAGTTAGACAGGATGCAGCTGTAGAATGTCATGGGAAAAGCCCGACTAGAAGGAAATACTTGCATAATTAACAGATGGGGGGGGAAAAAACAACAAAAAAAAAACCCAAACCAAACAAAAACCACAAAAAAAAAAAAAAAACAAAAAAAAAAAAAAAAAAAAACCCAAAAAAAAAAAAAAACCAAAAAAACCAAAAAAAACCTAACCAGTTACTGAAGTTCAACTTTATTCAGATGCTCACAAAATTTTGTATCAACTTTGACACCATATTTATCAAGCTAAAATAATTTAAGTTTATAAGGCAGACAATTTATGAGATGAGTTTCTTCTTCTTAGTGTTGCTTATGGTATAAGTCACATTTTTTGCTCTAAAAGAGAATGGAGATTGATAAATGTGGATATGGTTAATCACTATGGGCTCATGGAAAATTCCGCATTGAAGTAAGACTAAGTAATACATTAAATGGATTCATTGAATCCAAATATAATTCAAATCCTTAAAACAAACAGCATGAAATATCAGAGAGAAAACATCCTGAGGTATTGTAACCATTATTGATTATCTTTGTTACTACAGCAGAGAATATAAATTTTATCTGAAATATTTTACTGACATTAAATATAATTTTATTTCTTCTCTGTTTTATGCCATCCTTCCCCAGATAGACATTCTGAGTTTTTATCTCTGTCACAGATCACAGAATATTCTGAGTTGGAAGGAACTCACAAAGATCATTCAGTTCAACTCTTAAGTAAATGGTCCAGACAGGGACCAAACACAGATCTTGGCAGTATTAGCACCAGCTGATCTAATCTGTGGGCGTTGTATGCAGAGACTGAATGTGGCTATACGGTGAGGCTGGTAACGATGGTGAACATACTAATATGCTGTCATACTGGAAGCTGTCATTGCCAACTCGACTTCTTCCATATTAACAAAGAAAGGACCATCAAAGCATTGATTGACATAGATATTGTCTGTAAATGTAACTTTCAAAAGAGAAATTTTTCATTGAATTTTAGCTCTTAGAAGGTTTCTTAAATGGCCAATGGCGAGAACTACTAGAATAAGAGCTCAAGTTCCCAGCCTTGGAACTCACAGACTTGCAGACAATAGTCCACAGTTCTTAGCAAAAAATATACATCAGAAAACTTAGTACACAGAGACATCTGAGTTAAAGTAGAATGAAACTAGCTTGGAAAAAATTGTATGAGAAAAATAATTTTATAAAATTTCAATTTGTTATTACTCAATGTATTCATATTTTCAGAGTTATACAGAAATTCAAACGTAAGCAAAAAGAGATTGGATATGTTGTTGAGGATTCTTTGTGGTGCCACTCCACTGCCTTCACCCCCACGCCCTGATGAGATGTGGATTCCATCCACATATATGGATTTTTAATTATTATATGGCAACATATTTTTGGTCCTGTTTCATATTTCTTGCTATCCTCCTGGACAGAATATTCTTGTATCCATATACAGAGCTTCAATAAAAATAATAGAAATTATTCTCCCCCCAAAATAAATTACAGCCTTGTATTTTGGAATCGCAACAAATGCATAAAATTTCTTCAGCCAATTTGGAGGGTGCATTTCGCTTCCTACATGAATGCTGTATGCACTAAAAAAATCTGCATTCAAGCAACTCAAGTTTTATGCAATTAGCCTATGCTAAAATTACAGTTTACTGTAATTTAAATTTGTCTATGTTCCATTTGGGCTGTCCTTTAATTTACATCTTATCCACAGTGTCTCCCAACATTTTTAGAGGATATATGCCATGATTCATGAAGTTTATCCGCATAACTCCTCTCCTTTCATCAGAGATCCTACTGCATCCTTCTCAGTTTATCAGCTCTGCTACAGATGCTGATACTCAGACATCAAGTCAGGCTAGATTTGCCTATCTCTGTCTCAGAATATTCAAGTATTTGCCCTGTCTCTCCATGCTGGTCGATCAGGGACAGTGCGCAGACATCTGTTAGCCATGTAGGAAATTAACATGGGCCTGGCAGAACTAGCTTTTGGAAGGACTTGCTAGTGTTGGTTGACAAGAAGCTCAGCATGGCTCAGCAATGTGCACTCACAGCCCATAAAGCAAATCAAATCCTGGGCTGCATCCAAAGCAGTGTGGCCAGCAGGGAGAAGGAGGGCACTAACCCCGCTATTCCAGTCTTGTGAGACCCCACCTGGACTATTGCATCCAGCTCTGGGGTCTGCAACCTAAGAAGGACATGGGTGTCTTGGAACAAGTCCAGAGAAGATCCATGAGGATGTTCAAAGGGCTGGTGCACATCTCTGATGAAGACAGGCTGACAGTTGACACTGTTCAGGCTGGACAAGAAAAGGCCCTGGGGCGACCTTAGAGGATTTTCTAATATCGAAAGAGTTCCTACAAGAGAGCTGAAGAGGGATTTCTTGCAAGACCATGCTTGTGATAGGACAAGGGGTATTGGCTTTAAGCTGAAAGGAGACAAGTTTACATTGAGGTACAAAGCAGAAATTCTTCCCTATGGTGAGACACTCAAACAGGTTTCTCAGAGAAACTATGGATGTTCCATCCTTGGAAGAGTTCAAGGGCAGGCCAGATTTATAACCTCATCTAGTGGATGGCATCGACTCATGGCAGAGAGGTTGGAACTAGATGATCTTTAAGGTACCTTCTAACCCAGACCATGCTATGACTGTTTGAATCTTGTTTATAGCCTCATTCCTAATGCACATTTATCTCACAACGTAGACACTTCTTAATGATTGGAACCAAAGTTTCTACCTATATGCAAGTATACATTGAAAGGAAGCTACACAGCATCTTTTTTTTAATCTGGAAAATTACAGGGTTAAATAAACTTCATAATAACTTCTATTAGATTTTGATTGGATTTTCTAGAGTTGCTCAAGCAATATGTTAAAGTGATTTTCCCAAGACTATTAAAAAAACCCAAAAGAAACCATACAAATAAAAAAGAATTTTATCTAATTAAAGTTCTGGAAATGATTTAATTATTTTTAATATATTGATAATATGTCAACTCAGCATATTGATGCTTAAAAATATCATTTTTACTGCTTTCTGCCTTTGTAAATTACATATTTGAGACCCTTAATTTTGTAATTTCAGCTTGAAAACAATAGCTAACTTTCATCTTGCTGTATATTTGGTCTGACTGAGATTGAGATCTTTGTTATTTGCAATATTTTTATCCCAGGGAAAATGCTGCATGTACTGAGGCTTTATTTCCCAGTGAGTGGCTGGACACCACCTTGTGGGCCTGATTTTTCTGACTCTGAGAAATTTTAGTCTGCTAGCAACTTGCTGAGCATTCCCAAGGGAGAGTTTCTTGGGAGGTTTTTTCTCAGGACAAGTCTTGTAAACAATTGCTCTTCTTTTCATAAACATTTCTAAGTTCTCATAACAACCTCTCCCCTAGGCGTTGTTTCTGTTACTTAATCAGTGGAGAGAGGTGTCAATTCTATAGACCAATGATATGCCTTTTTAGTGCAGCATGTTATAAAAAGACTGGATAAATTGTAAATAAAGCCTTCTGATCTTTCTTCTGCCTTGAACTGGAGTCATGCTTCTTTATTTTGTGTCCAACAGCGACATTACCTTCTTGATGGGAGGTAGAGACATAGTGGGGAATTTCTGTTGTTGTGATTGTGAAGGGACAAGGGGTGGATTGTGTGTAAATTGTCCACTCTTGTTGACTCTGAGGTCAGTGAAGAAGGAGAAGGAGGAGGTCCTCCAGGTGTCAGAACAGACATTCCCCGGCAGGCCGTGGCGAAGACCATGGTGAGCAATGGCTCTCTTCCTGTGGCTCATGGAGGTACGGAGTAGAGAAGATATCCACCTGTAGCCCCTGGAGGACCCACACTGGAACAGGAGGATGCCTGAAGGGGACTGTGACCCCATGGAAACCCACGGTGGAGTGAGTTTGCTGGCAGCACTTGTGACCCCGTGGAGGATCCACACTGGAGCACTCTGTTCCTGAAGGACCACTGACTATGGAAGGGACCCATACTGAGTTTATGAAGGACTGCAGCTTGTGGGAAGGACCCATGTTGGAGAAGTTCATGGAAGACTGTCTCCCATGGGAGTGATCCCATACTGGAGCAGGGGGAAGTGTGAGGAATCATCCTCCTGAGGAAGAAGGAGTGGCAGAAACAGCTGTGTATGATGAACTGACCAAAACCCTTTTTCCACACCCCCTGCACTGCACTTAGGGAGGAGATAGGGAAAATTCAGAGTAAAGTTAAGCCCAAGAAGAATGCAGGGGAGCAGATAGGGGGTGGGGAAAGATGTTTTAAGATTTGGCATTATTTCTCATTATACTCCTCTGATTTGATTGGTATTAAATTCAGTTGATTTCCCCAAGATGAGTCTGTTTTGCCCATGATGGTCACTGGTGAGTGACCTCTACCTGCCCTTATCTCAGTCCACGAGCTTTTCCATATATTTTTTCTCCTGTGTCCAACTGAGTAGGGGAGTAATAGAGCAGCTTTTATTAGCACCTAGAATCCAGTCAGGGTCAGCACACCACAGCTGTAGTAATAAAATAATGTTAATAATAAGAATGTTAGGGGAAGGATAGAGGAATTGGAGATTTTCTTCAAAGCCAATGAAAGAATTTCGGGGTTTGCCCTTTTTTATTTCTAAATATGAACTGCTCTGTATGTGTGCATGTGTGTTTTAAATTAATCTGTTAGCTAAAATTCTTCGACTCTTTTATTCTGGTCTTGTAACTTGGAGATCAAAGTGAACTCTTGAGTGAAACAGAATCATAATTTATGTAGAAATTCTTAATTTTTTGAAAGCACAAAATGGACTATAAATGTTTTTCTCTCGCTAGGCTTTGGATATTAATATTTTATAAAATTTAATTATAATCCAGTATGAAAGACGTATTGACCTCTGTGTGACACTAGTTATTTTCAGCACAAGCTGCATTGAAATGCAATGAGAATAAGAATGTGTTTTTGAGCAATACAATTATGAAGAGAAATGATTTTGATTATACTGTGTTGTGCTGAAATTTGCAGTATCTAAGATTCTGTTGAGAGTAGTTTCCATCAGATAACTGAAGAAAAATCTGTGAAAGTTTTAAAAACTTTGGAACTACTACAGTGAAAAATTGTGTATTGAGACTGGACAAAATAATCATAATTTTGGGTAACAGCTGAAAAATAAAGGCTGATAAATTTAATTAAGGTCTGTGTGCCATACTGAGCATCTGTTTCCTCTTCATCTTCTACACCCAGTTTCAACTCCATTAAATTGGAGACATTTTTTGAATATTCTCTATTCAATATATATCATGTAAGTTCTGGTTAAAAAAGAGAAACTCTTACTCCTAATCAAATAATCATGAGAAAATAATGACCAATATTCTCAATTTATGTTTCCATGACTCAACAGAAAATTGGGGGCAAGTATGTAAGGTATAAGTGATTATTAGGCTATTTGGTGCAGGAGAAAAACTTTCATTCACTAGAAGGACTGTGGACAATGTGCTACTCAAAGAGAAGTGATTAAGCTTTATTTAAAAATTTTCCAATTATTTTATCAGTTGCAGAATCCAATTTAACCAGCTTTTTAAAATGGCAGTTTTCCTTCAGAAAAAAAATTCAAACTTTTCTTTCTTATGTATTTTATTTCTTTAACTTTCTCTTTTTTATTCTTTCTTATGTATCTAGCCTTGTCAAGGTACACAATTCTAAAAATTGCTGACTACAAGTTTAAGTCAGAAGCTTGGAAGAGGATTGTTCCTTGGAAGGTTCACAGCTCATGGCTGTGTTTAGATGCTCAGAAAATGACATATCTGGGTCACTATGGGAATGATGACAACTAGAAAGAGGATGATCTAATCCTGACATTTCTCATCCATTGCAAAGATCTCATGTTATTGGATACTTATTTTCAAATAAAGAAAAATAAAAATATTGTACCCCAAATCCACAAACATATTTACATTATTGTTAGACTGGGTCGCATACTTCTAATTATCTCCATTCTTTTTTTAATGATAATTTAGTTTATGGGACTCTCTGGAAAAATAAGAAGTTGTTTCTCAATCCATTTTGACAAAATCATGCAGTAATGTATTCAGTAATGCAGGCTGGAAAACATGAAACTTTATTATAGTAGACAAACATGGAGCTCTGTGAACATGTACGCTGGTTAGACAAGTTGCTTATTCAAACACAGATACTTCTTAGATTTTGTAAAGAAGGTGCCATTTCAGATTTTTTGAACTGACGTATTGATATGTTGCTGTTCAAGTATCTGAGTGAAGGTTGATGTGTTGCATACAAATTTAAGATAGAATTCTAAAACTTGCTAAAAAATAAGGTTGTGCTATTCTGATGGTTCAAGTGAATCTGATTTTTCCCTGTAGCACAAGTATATATGAAGTATTTTTATCAGTCTTTCAAATATGGAGTATCAAAATTGAAAACAAAGGGGTGTGCTATTATTAAAGAAAATACAGGGAAAAAAGTTTATTGAAACTCAAAGTTCATCAGTTTTCTTAAGCTGATATTTTAAGGAATATAATTAATATTTTGATAAGTCAGATGAATTTTTCTGACATTTAACAAATAGAACATCTCTGTTCCCAGGAAATGAAAAAGACCTTTCTCACTGGAAAGGACAGTAAATTACAGGTTTCATCCATTCATCCAAGAAGAAAATTGCACAGCAAGCTCCAAAAGATGGTCACCTAACATCTCTCTCATGAAGAATTAGAGGGATGGAGTGGATTCCACAGGTTATTATCTTAAACAATGTCTTGAAATTACTAAGAGCTATTGTTTCAGGGTTTGATTAGTTTACATTAGCTTACTAATGAACAGTCAACAGGATCATTAGACCATTAGAGAAACACCAGAAATTTAACATTAAACAGCTTTGTCCTGTGGTTTTACCCAATGGCTAATACTATGCATAAAATGTTTGAAATGTATAAACTAAAAGTCAAAAAAGTGACAAAAGGAAAACATTTCATATAGGAACAAAAGACAGTGTGAAGTAGACATTCAACATCTCATTACAAGCTGACTCTTTCAGTTTTTGAGGAACTTTGACACAGTCCAAGTAGATCAATAGCTGTTAAAAATAACAAAAAAAAAATTCATGGAATGTAAATAATATTGTAAGATGATGCTTGAATTCTAACCTTAGAAAAATCTGTAATCCAGACACATTTTTGTCTGAGGTTAGATAGGAAAATTCTGACACAGGAACATAATTTCATGGCATACTTTCATGGCATTTATTCTAGTGCAGACAAGCATAATTAAAATTATCAGAACTTTGTATACCTTTATAATATTTTTAATTATCCTTAATATGCATTAATTTGATAATACAACACTTCATGAGTTAATCTCTTTCCAGATACATATTTATACCTTTCAGCCACCTATGATTTTTCATCAAAGGATTTTAGCTCACTTTACAAACATCAGCGTAGTTTTGTGAGGCATATATTACTCAAAGTTTTCTTGTGAGATACAGAGTACAAGACCCACATCTGAAAAAAAGATGTTTGTGTGTATGAACATTATAAAAAGTAAATTGTGCTTTATTTTTCAGCATGTCACAATAGATATAATTATTAGAAACAGAGGAAGACCAGTGTTTTTATGTCTAGCACAAGACTGTAACTGAAAATAGTTCCTCATGTTCAACTTGGTTTTTGTTTTCTTGAGAGCATCTGCTTCTTTTTATTATTCTCTAAAATACTAAACTGATTCAAGATCTTTGATAATATTTACTGTTTAGAACAAAGATATTGAAAGAACGCTGTCTTCACTAACTTTTTTTTTGTTTTTCTTTCTTCCTCAATCTTAATAATGGTTTAATTCATAGACTTTAAGGAAAAGTATTTTAGTAATGAAACAGAAGAGTAAAGGTAAATTGGAAGAATCATATTGATTGTATCAAGGTATGTGATTCTGTGAACATTTTTTCTTAATAAAGGAAGTAAGTTTAATATACAGAACACATTAAACATTAATATTTTGTCTTTCTGTACATAGTAATAGAAGAAATTAACAATAAAAGGTGAAGTGAAACAGACTACCTAACATACTAAAGCTTACAAGTATTTACTAGCCTACCTCTGATCCCTTAGTAGCCGGAAATTTTGCAACCTGGTGGTGACTCTATTAGAAAATTGTATTAATTTCTCTGTGAAGAGAAAAAATATCTGATTACAGAAAATAACCTTTTCACTTTTGACCTTTCATTTTATGGAGGAAAAGTTTTGTGGGTGGTGGGGTTTTTTTTGGTTTTTGTTTGTTTGTTTGTTTGATTGATTTATTTTTTTTTTTTGTTTTTTTTTTTGTTTTTTTTTTTTTTTTTTTTTTTTTTGTTATCTTCCTCAGGAAAACCTCCCTATGCCATTATCAACTTCTTTTAAAAGTTAGAGGTTAAAATAATTTTCTTCACATTTTACTCCCAGACCTTATGCAGCATTCTGTCAGGCCTCTTATCAGCCCCATGGCAGCCCCACTTCAACTTCTTTAAGGGAAAAGCAACATCAAAATATTTGGCAAGTTTCAGAACAATATTGCAATATAAAATATTTATGCACATAAATCAGAAGCACTGCTAAAGGATGGCAGGCATCTACTATCTGTTCCCAGACATGCCATTTTATTTTCAGAAGTTTTCAGGCCACGAGGTGCTGCATTGATGATACATGTTTCTTCAGAAATCATCAGCAGTGATGATGTGTGACAGTTTAGGGCAAATTTAGGACAAAACCTCCCAAGGAGCCCTCCCTCCCCTCCCCCAACCGGTTCGGGAAAAAACTTCCTCAGAGAGAAGTGGGAAGAAACCTGTTTATTACACAGGCAAAAAAAGAGACACTCCCCAGCACAATAAATTGAACAATACCCGATGACAAGAACTTTGTGGCGCTCTGGAGAGATGGCAAATTCAGAAAAGAATTCTCCCCTGTAGATGGTTGCTCCATTCAGTCCCTCTGGTACTGGAAAAAGAAAGTTGCTGCACAGGGTGAATCTTGGTGGGTCCCAGGCACAGGCCACCTCCAGTGTTTCCCAGGGTGCTCAGTCCAGGGAGGTTTGAACAGTTCCAGGGAAAAGGAAAGGAAAAAAAAAGAAATCAAAATAGCAAAAAAAAAAAAAGGACAATAAAAGGAAAAGAAAAAAAAGAGCTTCTGCACCTAAGCTAACTAACTACTAAGCAAAAGCAAAAGCACTAAAACAAAAAAAAGGCTNGGATGGATGTCATCCAGAGGAACCTTGACAGACTATGGGGCCTGCAGCAATTTGGAAAAAATACAGAGACCACTGCTTCTTCTAGTAGAATCCATCTTTTTTACACACACTCTGGTAGTGTGTGTAAAAATGTTTCTGCTATGGGAAAATTTAAAGAAAGTCTTGGGAATGCACAGAAGGGAAGAGAAAAAAGCCACACCAGCAAACACCTGGCAAGGCAGATTTTTCTGCCCTTTCTCAGCCATTCATTCAAACAAGCCACCTCCCATCATTCCAGGAGGTAAAAGAGAAATATTTACATAGACTGTTTATGGCTGCAGTCATTCCTCTGGTATTCATCCTCCCCAAGAGAACAGAAGGTCTTTTTCAAATTTAAGTGTGACAAGTTGCTCTTCTACACAAGACTCTTGTTAAGGCCAGGATGGCTGCCCCAGGCTGCAGCTTCTACAGGGCCATGTGATACTCATGAAATTCAACAGGATCAAGTGCAATGTCCTGCACTTGAGTTGGAGCAATTCCCAATATCAGTACAGACTAGAGGATTAATTAATCAAAAAGACACCTGCAGAGAAAGACATGGGTGTACTGAAGGATAAAAGATTGGACATGACTCAGTACTGTGTGCTTCCAGTCCAGAAAGCAAATTGTATCCATACATCAAAAGAAGCATGGCCCAGAGGTTGAAGGAAGTGATTCTGCTGTTCTACACTTCTCCCGTAAGACCTGATCTGTAGCACTGCATCCAGCTCTGAGGTACCCAGCGCAATAAAGACATGGACCAATTAGAGCAAGTCCAGAGGAGAGTCACAGAGATGATCACAGAGCTGAAACACCTCTCCTCTGAGGACAGGCTGAGAGAGTGTTGGTTCTTCAATATGGAGAAGAGAAGGCCCTGGCAAGACCTTATTGTGGTTTCTCAATACTTAAGGTGCACTTATAAGAAGGAAAAAGAAAGGCACTTTGCTATGGCAGTAGTAAAAGAACAAGGAGTGTTGTAACAAGGTTCCAACAAAGGAGCAATATTTTTAAACTGTAGAGTTAGGTTGGACATAAGGAGGAATTTTTTTTATAATGCAGTTGGTGGAACACTTGAATGGGCTGCCCAGAGAAACTGTGGATATCCCATCATTGCTAGTGTTCAAAGTCAAATTGGATGGGGTGAAAGATGTCCTTGCCCATGGCAAGGGGTTAGACTAGATGATCTAGAATAATATCTTTACCAATCAAAACTACTCTGTGAAACCTGGCCCAGAAAATGGCTGCTTATATATATTGTCTTTGAAAAGCGAGAGTTTAGTTCTTAAGACAATCACAAAAATAGCCTTTAAATAGCTGAAAGAATATTTTTTATATTATAAAATAAGAAGGAAAAGATGGTTTGCATTGAATATCAGAAATCCCAAAGATGTGAAACACCTGGTTTTTGATAATGGTATATGTAGCTTTGTTGATCTTTTTGAGCCTTGTAAATTCCTTCAGAGTTTACAGCTAGGCAGCTTTAGCAGGTACAGTAGTAAGAGTTTCCCCTACAAATCCTTTAAGCAAAATGTCTGTATATAACTGAAAAGTGTGTTGACAATTTTTGTTATGGATTTGAAACACTATTATCCATAATATTGATACAAACAGAATACCTCCAAATAAAGTTTCTGACAATGACTAGGTCCAAATGCAACTAGATGTTTTTCCAGAATGGAATTTTGATGCAAATGAAAGTACAGTCAAGTTTTACTGGGTGATATCAAAAGGATATATAAAGATAAGCATTATTTTTCTTTTAATTATTTCTTATTCTATATATTTTGAATGTTTAAAAAAAGAATTGTTTTTATCTATTATTTTCTATTGCAAATTAAGTCATATTGTTATTCACAAAGCACTGTGATAATCAAACGCTAATCATAGTGGAACTTTGATCTCTAATTGCAATTAGTAAGGAATAAAAGAGTATGCTTAATTAAGGTGCACCTTTATAGGCATAACTGATCACTGTGCAAAACATCAATTTCAGTTTAGATCTAATTACAGTCAAAACTAAACTCAGGGATTTTCACATTAACAGAACTACAAATGACAAATTAAATTTATAGTCTTGTGAAAATGTTTTGTTTATAATTTTACATTCTCATCTTCTGAGTTGAAAGGAATGTATTCCACAGATTGTAACCTGATTTTAATACAGATATGTTGTAAATAAGTAAATCTATGTAAATAGACAAATTATATATTTTTTAAAAAAATTTAGAGATAAGCATAAAATGAAAAATTCTCTAATCTCTACTTTTCTAGAGAAGTCAAAGTCAAGATCTTTTTCATTTACTAGAACATCCAAACTTTCAGTAATAAAATGCTATGTTCTCCAAATATATATCTCTGTCTTGTTGTTCCTGCTGAGGCCCTTGTCCTGAAACAATGAGTTTACTAAATTGGTTTCCACATTCAGAAAGGCTCTGAATGAGTTTTGTTTTTGTTGTTACTATTCCTATCATTATTGTTGCTGCTATTATCCTCATCATCATCATAGAATCACAGAATCACTAGGATTATAAAAGACCTTGACAATCATCAAGTCTGTCTGTTGAATCGGCGCTGCCATGTTCACCATTAGACTCCACGTTGCATATCTACTCTTTTTTAACTCTTCCAGGGATGTGATTCCACAATTTCCCTGGACAGATTGTTCCAATACCTATCTATCCTTCCAGCAAAGAAAGTTTTCCTAATATCCAATCTAAACCTCCCATGGCACAACTTGAGGCCATTTCCTCTTGTCCTTTCACTTGTTACCTGCAAGAAAAGATCAGCCTGTACCTCACTACACCCTCTTTTCAGGCAGTTGTAGAGATTGATAAGGTCAACTCTCACCCTCCTTGTCTCCAGACTAAATAACCCCAGCTCCTTCAGCTGCTCAGAAATTCCCCTTGTAAACTGTAAATTAAGTAAACTTCAGTAGTCCTCATGAGGAGTTCCCTACATTGAGGAGCTGCAACTACCCAGTGTAATACAACAAGGAGCAGGGGAGAAAAAGCTGAAGTTAAGTCCTTGTCAGCCAGCAGCTAATGTGACTCTACACATTTTGGTTAAACCAAACACTTTATTTCTATTTACCAATGCTTCACCTTTATGTTGTTTTTTTTTTTCCCTTTGTTGTAGTGTTTTCACATGCTGAGATTTGCATCAGGACTACTACTTTAAGGTCTGCCTGTGTCTGCAATAGTGCTGGTTTCAGTAGCCAGCAACTGTGGGGCAAATGGGAAACAAGACTCTACTCTTTTTTCCCTGACAAGAAATTAAGTATATCGATAGAAATCTAGAAAATTTTGGCAGATTAGTTCCATTGATGAGCCTCTTAATATCATCACTGTGTTTTGTTGAGATGATGCAGAAGCTTTTCAGTGCTGCAGTTGTAGGGAACTTTGAGACAGGTGTCTTCTCTGGAAGGTCCCACAGTCCTGTATCCTGAATGTGTGCCATCCCTTAGTGTACTTTGGCATTCTTTGACTACAAGGCAGAACTTTAGGGAAGAAAGGGGATAGGATAAGTATTAGTAAACGGCTTGATCCAGATGGGGACCTTGATTTAAGTGTTGCCTCTCAGCATGACAAGGAGGAATTAATCATGAGAATGATACCTTTTGGATGTTTACCATGCCACTAAGTGTCTGTCTGCCATTGCAGATAATGAAAACCCGATCAATAAATAGAAGCATGCCCGGAGCACAGTTCAGTTCACCAGGTGTAGGAGCACCTACTTTGAAGTAAACTGGATCTCTCCCTGAGCTCAACTGACTTTTTTGACTACATTTTCCTTAAACAGAATGAGACTTCAGTATATTGCCTCAGTATTTGTAGACCGAACAGCAAACTACTGTAATTCGAGCACCAGTTTTTGTATTGAACCAGATCTGAAAGCTCCTTCTGTCCTCCTTCCTATCTATTAGTGTCTCTTCATTCGTGGCACTTTTTCAGTCAAAGCTGCTTTTGCTTTTTGTCTCCTTGAATTTGTCTTCATAATACTAACTTCTTTCCTGAAATGCTCTATATGTTAAATTTCTACTTAAAAAATATTATCATGATTTGGTCAGGAACGTGCAAAAATTTTTTGTGTGGAGAGTACAGTGTGTATATGTCCTGATGTCCACTATAAGCTAGAGCAATGAAACTTACAGGCAAGTTTGTAGAATTTAAATATATGCACTCTCTATGACAATATGACAAAAGGCTCTTTTTCATATATATTAAGCAATAATGGTTTTGTATTGTTTTTTCCATGAGGTGTCCTGGGGTGACTTTATGATGCTGAATTACATCCTGATTCATCTGAAACAGAAATAAGTCCTGCACATCTAAAACTAGATCCGAGAGTGAAGGGAGGGGGAAGCGGTGGCACACAGTTTGCATGTGCAGAAGCTTCATTCCTTTGGAATTCCTTTTCTCTCAGTGCATGTTGTCTGCAGCACACACAGCAGGAGAGAGCTCTCTTTTGTTTTTAGTTAGTTTTATACCTAGCTGAGGCAGAGAAGTTCCCTAGAGTGTGGCTTTTCTTTTCTTGGAACTGATCTCCCTGCTCTGGACTGAAAACCCAGAAAAACACTGGGAGCTCACACCTGCAGCCCACCAGGGCCAGGATGGGGCATTTTCCAGTGCTAGAGGGACTGATAAGGTGCACCCCATGACAGGGACTTTCTAAATTTACCATCTCTTCAGAACAGCAGGAGACTTTATTGTTTTATATTAATTTTTTTTTTTTGGGGGGGGTTCATATTTCTGAGTACTTTGCTTGTTAACAGTATTTTAAACAGTATATAATAAACACGTTTTTAATCACTATATAATAAACAGTATTTTCCACTTTTCTCAAAGGAGATTTTTGTCTCCTGAACTAGTGGGGGGAGGGGCCGCTTGAATTTGCTTTCTAGAGGGACCCTTTTGGAGGTTTCCTCCCAAATTTGCCCTAAACCAGTACAGAAGGGTAGTATTTTTAAATCAAATTCTGCTGTATATTCTATTTTGGAATCTTATACTTAAGATCCTTTCTCACAGATCACCACACGATAAAGACTATCCCTCTTATAACTCAGTTTCTGAGACCTTAGATGTGTAATGGAGTTACAGCAGTTTAAAAATTTATTGTGCATCCATAGAGATGCAGTTACTTAACTGTGTCTCTTCCTTATTGCAGAAAGCCTATAGAAAACCAAGCTGGTTAAAGCACTTTACTGTGACTGAAGTACTTAATTTTGTCCTGCGTTTGCCATGAGCTGTGTTCACATACGCTGTCACTATGATTGTGTTCACATGTGGCAGTACCTCAAGTATCAGTAGCTGAATCATGAGTCTGAGCTCTAATAAATATTCAGTTTGCAGTAGATAGTTATAGCAAATGTGTACCAGAAAATGGAAGAAAATGCTAATCTTCTGTCTGATCACAATCCACCCTGAAGTCCTTGCTCCTGAACCCAGTCTCACAGTGGATCAACTGATATGACTCCTTTTATTATTATTCCTATTAATATTATTATTATTATTTCTACTACTACTAATATTCTCCAGAGTGGAATAGGTTGCATGGCAGAGAAGGATCTGGGGTGTACTCCAGTAAATTCCATTTTCCAAAACTGTGAGTGCAGTGCATAATGCTGTAACCAGTGATGTGAACTCCACCTATCAGAGAATCATAAAATTATACAGTAGCTTAGGTTGGAAGGGACATTTACGGGTAATTTTTAGACTGAATTCCTCAAACAAATTTATTATACTGAATTTATTTTTCCTCTGCCTTTCTCTATAGGGTATATGAACTGGTTTGTTTTAAGTCAGAAACTAAATTTATTATTTGTGAATCTCAACATCACCCCCTGTGTACTAGAACATTTAATGTGTATCACTGGACTGAATTTTTCCTTATTATTGGCAGAATATACACACCTGTATGGTTAATAAATCAAAGTTGCTAGGTTACAAAATTCTCAGAAATAATTCTGAAGATATATAAAATATGGTTGTGTGAAAATCAGGCAAAGCAGATTTCATAGTACAAGTGTTTAAATAAATAAGGTAAACCAAGGAAAGGTAATAGAATTTCTTAGATCAGCTCTTACAAGGGTGTAAAACAGAAAAGCTTGATGAAAGCACTCTGCTGAAAGACATGCCAACATTTAGTATATTTATAAAATGGAGAAATAAATTTTCTTAACTACCAAAATATCTTGCTGGAATGGTTCTTTAACATGGGTCCTGTTACAAGTCTTGAAAGCAAGAGCCAAATACCTTTCTAAAACTGAATGTCAGGGAAGCTCCTTTCCCCGTCAGAGCAACTCCCTCTACTGTTCAAAGTACTCTTCCATCACATCTTCCAGCCCAGACTCCTTGAGGGAAATTAAATTCACTTACCTTTAGATATCTATAACTATCTGTTTATCCTGTAAATAAAGATGGACATTCTCCATGGACATTAGGAATATATAGGCACTTCCAGACAGTCTGATTTTACTTGATTTTAGCAGTCACTTGAGGACAAAATGACTCATCTAAAATTTTTTTTCCCCCCATTCCTTCAGTATTTTGCAGGGAATCTAGACAATCAGTATGAATTTTCAGCTGCAGACATCTAGCATGAGGTGGGAAGAAACACCCATTCTTACCCTGTAAACTTAAGGTATCAGCAATAATGATCAACATCTACCAGAAAATGGGACCCCAAACCAGAGTTATCCCCTGAGTATTTTGGTTGTTTAGTTGGTTTTTGTTTTCATGTTTTGTTTTCATGTTAGACAGTTTTGCTAACTGGATGCACAATACACATTTAGAGATGCAGATCCACTAATTACTTGTTGTAACACCTTTCAGTCGGAGATCTTCCAATCTTTTCTTGCTTTTACTCATGCAGACAATATTGGGTAGGCAGGCAAAATGTGGACAGAATCTTATCTGACAGAATAGTGACATCTGTCACTGCTTCCTTTGGCTATATTTATGCTTGTAGGTTAAAGCCAGAAGCCATACTGGATGATGGATTCCAACTTATTACTCTAAAATTATTCAGAATTTTCTTTGGCCAACTAGAAATCCCCCCAAAAGCTGTAGGCCATCTGATAAACAATTTCTGTATGTTTCCTGTTTACTTAGGAGGCTAAGAATTTCCATGAAAGCCTTCTTTGTCAGCTGGCCTTATTATATCATATTTTTTTTTTAATTTGATGGCAAAGTCAGATTTGCTAGAAAGAACTGTTTGCTAGAGGTAGTAAGGTAATAGAAATATTCTGGAAGTGCATGATAAAGAGTAGGATATTTTACCTTCTTTTTGATCAGTGTACTATTAGTATGACAACACATTAAAATTGTTATATGTTAAACCAGATTTCCACAGATCTACATAACGCTGTTCCCAGATATCGTCTCACCAGCTTGATGTTTAGCAGCTGGCATTCAGCTTGCAGTGCTGCTTTTTGAATAATATGCTAAAATACTAAGAAATCTATTGTTTTCCTACATTTACGGTGAGCCAAACTGCATGTATTACATCTTACCATAGGCAAATGCTGCATAGCACAAAAGCAATTGAATGATAAATCCTAAAAAGGATTAATCAGACAGAGATTAAAATAATTTCTCACTTTTCCTAAATAATAAATGGGCTTTAGGCTGTATAGCTTTTTCCTTCAATAGAAAAAGGAAGAAACTGGAACATATATCTGTAAGAGAGGAAAACTCTTACGCAGTTCATGTCTTTATAACCTCCTGGAGGAGATCAAATGCAGCAGATAAATTATACCCTTTTGAATCCAGCATATTTGGGATCATCTGTGGTTCTGTAAGAGAAGCACTAAAATATGTTTATTATTAGTTAGTTTAGGCCATTAGACTAGCCACAGAATTAGGAGCTAGAGACTCTTTAACTTCGTGATCTACTAAATCCTTAATAACCCTCTACTGACATCAATAGAATTTAGTTTTTGGTGCTTACTGTCTCATCTATAAGAGACGGATAATACTTATCAACCTCACAGGGATCATGTAGGATTAATTATTTAATAGTTAGACACTGATGTAAAAGGCAAAGTATTCTATTGCCTTCACAAATACTGAAAAATGACACTGTCATCTTGCAATATCTAGCTGAAGGTGAAAAGAGACAGTGTCTGTTGTGTCAGCAGTAACACACACTAGAAACTGCAGCATTTTGTTTTTGCTGAAGAAAAACTAGGTTTCTACAGCAGTAGCTTAACTCCACTTTAAGCAATTTATATCCTATGTGCACCTTGAGTAAAGTGGTCATGGAAAAAGACTGAAGAATGCTAAACAGAATTTCGGGAGAGCAGTGCAGGTCATACAAAAGAAAAAAAAATTGAGACTCAGAGATTTCTTCTCAGAGACATTTTTGTGCCATATAATGCAAGAAGGATATGTTAGTTGGTTGGATCATCATATAATGTTTCTCTTCCTGTCCTGAATATTGGAAAAAGTGCTCAAATGTAGCTAGTCCTTTAATAATTTTTTATACTGAATTCTTTTTGTAGTGAAATCTTTCATGAACTAGACAGATGCCATAATGCACAAAATAGATATTTAAGTTCAAAAACATCACATTTCACTAAAGCTGGAAATAGATTTTTATCATTCCTCTTCAACCAGTTAGGTATTCACCACTTTTTGAAAAGTAGCTAGAGAAGGAACTGGTAATTTCTGAGATGTTTAATTTCTGAACAGCAGAAGAAATCTGATCAAAAGAGTACTGGTAAAGGTACAAGAACACTTTTGGTGTAGCAAAGTAGCTTTCCAGCACAGACAAGAAGGCCAAGATTTTTTTTATGTTGAAAATAATGAAGTAGTAAAGTCTTGTGTAACATGGTTCCAGGCCTGATGTTTTGGTTCTTCTGAAATTCTATCCCAGGAAAACTTAGTAAACATGATGAACATTTTTGTAACAGGACTTTATGTTATTCATTCCTTCTGACAGCAGGGACTTCTTGAAGCCCCTCTGGTTTGACCCATGTGATTGAAAAGGTTTGCTTTTGTTTCACCAATCAAATTAGTCTGTGTAAAATAGTGTATAAGGGAGACACCATCCCTAAATAAATAGTCATTTTTAGCCTTTTGATTCTCGGAGTCTGTGTCATTTGTGGTCTAAAGCAGCAACAGTCTTGGACTAAGAATGAAGTGTAGCCTGCTTACAGGTGACAAGCAAGGCATATGGCATAATTCTGTGTATGTAACATGCTTTGTGCACTGGCCATTAGCATGGTGTAACCCTCCCAGCTTGAGTGGATAATCTAACCAGCGAATGCCTTCCACATTGGTTCATTTTGCTTTACTTTGGTAATAAGAAGGGTTTACTCATATTTTCTAATATCAAAATGCTCAAAGTAAGATCAACAGGGAATTACAATCCTGACCCTGAATCATCTAATATGTATGGGTAAATTTACATATCTGAGTGGCTGCACTGACTTCATTATGACTAGTCACATGAGCAGTGCAAAATATAGATGCTTGCCTATCAACCCTAAGGCAGCATTTTCTGCTTTATGCATTTCACTTCACTGAGTGACTAAAGGCATAGTGTAAGTCAATAGTCCCACAGCTGTATGCAAACAGAAAAAGAACATTATTCCTCTTGTTTTTCACTTTCTTTTAAAAGTTATATGACTATATTTTCAAAGTAGTAGTTCACAGAACCATTTAATGCAGTTTTGTCTTGATTTATGTATTTAACCAGTACCACACATATTACCATCTCACCCTACCCACCCATAAATTACATATAGCTCTGATCAGATTTTCACTAAGCTGCCTAAACAGTTTAAATGTACAAAAAAGCTACAGTAACACTAATACTAATCATTTCTTACTAGTAGTGTACTGCTACACTATATCATGAGGCAATAATGTAGTTCTGATATTGGAATAAAGTGTTCATTCTTCGGCCTCATATTTTGAGAACAGGATCATAACCCCATAAAATAGCAGAATCCTGCTATTATCACTCAATTATTATACCAGACATTCTCGTGTACCTGTTTATTATAACTTTATTAGAGTTCTGTAGCTATTGGCCTTCCAGAATCAAAAAACTGTCCACACTCACTATAAAAGTGCATCTAAAACTTGCTATTTTTAATTTGTTTCGTACAAGGGAGAAATCAAATTTTAAACACAAAGAAGTCTATACATATAACACAGATGAGAAATCTGCTGGAAGCAATATAAGTGCCATTCACTTAAGAGTTGGACTTGACGATCCTTGTGGGTCTGTTCCAACTCAGAATATGCTGTGATCTGTAAATTCTTATGCAATTATACTATCCATAATCATTTGACCTGCACTACCTTGTGGCATGTGGGGGATTAAAGCCACATGGCTCCAACTGACTTTAATGGAAATCAGATAGCTAAAACCATTTGAAACTGAGACTCTGAGAAAAATGTATAAAACAAAGGATATTATGATAATCCCATTACAAACTCACTCACCACTTCTACCCTTCTCACAAAGATGATTGTCATGACAATTCACAGTCCTGTCCCCTCTCTAGGGATTTACTGCTGAGCAAACAATGCATTAATCAGAGCCTAATAAAATTACATTCATTTTGCATTCACATTGCACAGGTATGAACGGTTCCTCAAAATGCCACGCAACAAAGAATTAGGCTAATGGCTTTTAAAAGGTATATAAAGAAAGAAAAACACACTGGCAGTGTGAACAATATTATGGAGACTAAATCTAATGTTAAAGGTGTAAGTTTTTATCTTGCATTCTGGGGTGGCTTTTTGATGCTTGTATCCCCAATTGTCTGTTCTGTTTATGCTGTATGTTAAATTCTGTACTTTTAAGACTAAGTAACCCCTGATAACTAACAGCTGTGTTAATTAACCAATACATCCTTGCCCCTGATGAGTAACAGATACATCCAATCAGGACGAGTGAGATAAAAGAGGTCTGTGGGAGTTTGTGGAATCCCTACAGCCCCTTGAGGTAACACCTGTATCTTGGCCTTAGCAGGACAGACTGTAGTCACCTGCCCAGTCTCAATAGCAAAATTCCTCCCAATGGTGCTCTCTATTTGTTGGTGTCTTGGGTTATGGAAGCAAAAATTTGTATTCTATTTTTATCTGCTGAAAGCGGTTGAGGAAATGTTTTTTTCTTTATCTCTTGTTACTCTGGGGGGAGGGGGCAGATGCCTTTCTGATAATGGTTCAGCTATTAAAACTGGGTGGGGTATTGTTTCTTATCTCTTTCACCACCCATCCTCCATCCAGGGGGATATTTTCTGCTAATGGGCCATTAAGGCTCACCAATGACATGACACATTTACATCATCCCATTGTGAGATGCTCCACCCAGTGGTGGGGCTGCAGGGTCCCTACCTAGATAAAAACTGAGACTCACAGAACCAGGTAATCCTGTTTTCCACTGGACTCCAGAGGAAGATCAGTCTCATCAGACTCTTCTTAGCATCACTGGACCCTTCTTCAACAGGATCATCTACTCCAACAGAGCCACATCTGTTTCTCCAGGAGGACTGCTTCCAAACACCCTGACCAACAGGGTGTCAGGTTGTGTCCCTGACTCTGTCAGGGTTTTTCTGGGTTTTTGTTTGTTTGTTGTTTACTTGTCTTTTTTTGTACTATTACATTTGCATTTCTAACATTCCTAGTAAAAGAACTGTTATTCCTATATCTTTGCCTGAAAGCCCTTAATTGTAAAATTACAATAATTCAAAGGGAGGGGGGGTTTACATTCTCCATTCTAAGGAAACTCCAGCTTTCCCTAGCGGATACCTGTCTTCTAAACCAAGACAGTTGGTTTGTCCTGGGTCCCCCCTAAGGCCCCTAATCCCTTGGTTTCTCCCTTCCCTGGTGACTGGGCCTGTTTTCCCCATAGGACACTGACCTTACTGCCCCCTGTTCTGCCCCCATGCCCCAAGGTCATTCACTGCTGAACCAGTACTTTACCCCAAACCGGGAGGCAGTCCCTCTCTCGGCACCACTGACTTCAGCATCAAAATAAACTTGGCTGGAACTGATCTGTCTTGCCAGAGCCTTCCTCTTCTCCTTGCTGAACTAGCCCGTGGCGTGTGTGGATGCGTGAGCTAGACTGACTTGCCTGAGCTTCCCAAGCAGCCTTTCTCACCCAAGAGGTTATGTGGGGTCTGGGCTTCCCTCCACTCACCTAAACACACAACACAATAGGAGTTAGCTGGTAAGGGGAGGATCCTCATGGAAAAGCAACCTGGAGGAGCATGAAACAGAGACTAATGAAGCAGGATCCTGGAGAGAGCGAATCGCTGCTGTGAGACCAGTTCTGAGAGCGAAGGGGGAGAAAAGAAGACATGCGGAGTTTGTTTTGAAAACAGCATTCACTCCTCTGTATTCCTGCTCCTGGACTGTGTTCATCTGAGGCACAGATATACAACAGCACGGAGACCTGCTTTGCTCTTAGTTAGTTTTAGCTAGCTGAGGCAGAGAAGCTCTCTAGACTGTTTTCTTTTTTTTTTTTTTCTGGTCCTTAGGCTTATTTTCTTATCTGGACATAGGTATAGCATTGTCTCTAGCATGTAGCTTTTCCAGTAGAGAGAGGATTAGAATTGCTCTTGTGCTGTGCTCAGTGATAATAATTTACAGGAAGTTTATAAAGGTCCTGGACTTTGTGCCATAATCCATGTTTGCTTTATAGTTTCTTTGTCCTACCCTGTGTCCTAGTTCCAGCAGCTTGTTTTGGGGATTTATTAGCAATTTCACCCAGATTGTTAGAGTAGGAACAGGAGATGAGGCTTTTCAACCTTTTCTTTCCCTCTTCGCTCTTGAATCTGTTACATCACTTTTTGAGAATGTTCAGTGTCCCTTGAATGTTAAAGATACCATCTTCCTGGTATTTCATCTGGTAAGCTTCCTCTATATGGTTTGCAGCTGGTTTGCAGTTTGTCTAGGGTGAGGGCTGAGATTTCCAGAGGAGGGGATGAGACTGCTGACCCAGAAGTAGACCCAGGTGTGGAAAATCCTGAGTGGTGTGGAGAATGGGAGGATATGGGACAAACCCTGAAGGAGTTTTCTGACCCTACAGCATGGAACTTTCCTCATGAACAAATTCAGAACCCAGCTGAGGTGGGGAGTTATTTGAAAGAGAACTACTACGATTACTCTAAGGAGAAAAAGCTCATTGCAATAAGTTGGCCCCTGCCATATGCTTATTGCACGCTGATAGATACTGTACGGCAGCAGATAAAGGCAGAGGGCCAGGGAGATAAATCAGTAGCTACCCCAGTTACTCAGGCTGCAGCCAACACCCCAGCTACTCAGGTTGTAGCTAAACCAGACAGTGAGCCTACGTCAGCAGCTAAACCAGACAGTGAGCCTAAGATACTGGCAGTTGCTGCAGGACAGAAGTACATGTGCAAAACCAGTGTGGACGATGACCCAGATGAAGGACCCTCAATGCGAGCTCCTGGCACAAAATCAGAAGTCAAAACTCCTGGCACAAGATCAGAAGCCATAATTAAGTCCTTTTTCCCTGAAGGACCTTTGTGGTCTAAGAAAGGATTACACTTCACGACCTGATGAATCAATAATTAGTTGATTAGTCTGTGTTTGGGATGCTGCTGGCAAGGCTATAATGCTGGATGGCACTGAAGAGAGGCATTTAGGATCCCTGTCACATCATCTGTTTATCGATCAAGGAATGATGAGGGAGGGTCACCCTTGCAGTCTCTGGGAATGGGTCCTGGGAAGTGTGGAATAAAGATATCTGTGCGCAGATGATCTCTATATGCAGCAAACCCTATGGAAGACCACAGAACAAGGGATTCAATGCTTCAGAGAAGTGGCAGTGGCAGAGATTGTCTTCTCAGATGAGCTAAACACTAGGAACCCAGACTTGGGTACCATGTACAACTGTGATGTGGCAAAAACTTACATGACTTGGGCCACCAGAATACTCTTCTCCTTTAGCAGTAATGAAGCGGGATGACATGGAAGAGGCTGTGCTGGATATGGTGAAGACGCTCCGAGCATATGCAGAGGCCGTGCATAGCCCAACACATGCAAGAAACACAGCTCCGGAAACACGTATGCAGACATTAGAAGACAAGGTAGTGGAGAACCACAAGACTTTAGTTGCATTTATACAATTGTATTGTCAACATTTTAAAAAATATTGTAAGATCGCTAGGGAAAAGGGCATTATAAAGGCATCTTTGACATCTGAGAGCAAAAGTTTGGAAGGGCCTTTTATAATCTTACTGTAAAGATTTGAAATGTACAGTTTTGAAAGCCTCTGTACATTGAAAATGCTCTCTTGTTTGGTAGTTCTAGATATTCCAGTACTACCCAAGATGGAAACACAGTTATATATTGGCGGACCGCAAGTGTTTAAAGGCGGGTACAAATTGCCTAAATGTTTTATTTAAAATTTTCTCTGCCAGGTTTTCTTTGTCTCCAGATTTATTCTGGAGTTTCAAGGCTTCTGACATCATCTGTTTCACTGTTAACTTTAATCTAACTGATTAATGTTTATTCACAAAAGAAGAGTTCTGAAAGAGAAATCAAAATTATTCCACGTTTTTTACTTAGACTGAAATAAGGGAATACTCAATTTTTTCATAAATTTACATGTCCTCACTTGCAGAAGAAATCACCAGTGTTTGGAGAATCATAACAAAAGCTCACAGACCTAGGCTTAAGTGAGATTTGAAGTTATGGTTAAGCAACGTCCACCTGTTTTTATATATTCTTTATGGTGAATTTCAGAATCTTCTTCCATTGCTTTTACTTACATTAATGGGAAAAAAAAAAAAAAAAAAAAGGAAGCTGTTTCTTTTGGTTTCTTTCTTTGTAGTTTGAACTTTGAAATTAATACTTTGGATTCTCTTCAGGACTGCATATAATCATTAGATTATAAAACAAATTCCATTCACTGAGTAAATTTTAAAATTTATTGCACTTCAAAGCAAGCCAGTAAATCTAGATTAAAGTTTTATGTGCACAAACCAACAGGAGATTCTCAAAGAAGCTGATATTTAGATAACTATATGAATGGTGGATAATACTGATTTGTGTTTGTATCGTGTCGTATATATCAGTTTTCAATGCTAATTCAAGTATTTTCTTGTTACTGCACTGTAGATAACATCAAGATTTTGCAAGGGCTTTTAAAGGGTTATTTTCAAGAATTTCTGTGGATAATTCAAAATACTTGAATATGTCTATAAAGAACTTAAATATTTCTTTTATACTGATTACATTTGGTATATAAGTTATGGAAAATACTTAAAGTCCATTGTGTACTGTTTTAAGAGGCAAATGCTAATAAAGTCTTAAGAGCTGGTAAATTGGTTTTGTTACATTGTTCAATACTTCAAGATTTCTGGATAAAAGGTTTTATCTAGAAATCACTATTATCTGGCTTATCATAAATCCATGTTAGAAATGTTTAAGATATTTTAAGAGAAGTCCTAAAACAGTGGAAATATTTAGGGAAAAGAAAACTTGTGGTTGGTTTTACTAGGGAATTCCCATTTTGACAAACATATGTCTGTAATTTACAAGTTAATTCTTGTCCAATGTTACTCTGCTTACATTTTTTGCACCTTTCCAAATCTATCAGCAAGTTTATTTTTTAGAGCGAAAAGAGGATTATAATTTCTCCCCTATTAAAGAAAGTCTTGAGTTGCTGTATTTTATTTTATAGTCTCATCTGCAATGATTCTACTTATTACTCTTGTTTATTTTTTCTTGAATTTCCTTCAAATAATGGCATGGAAAGATATTGGTAATGGTGACTTTCCTGTACTTCTAAATATTAAGGTTCAGTATGAATTTGTGTGACTTTTTTCATTTACCATTAAATTCATCCTGGATATTCTTTGAACTATGTACTTCAGCTGATCTGAAACAGAATGATATTTTTTTACCTTTGCAGATTAGTAACCTTTATTCATTTTCTAGTTACTCCAGCTGAGTTAAACTTCACTGACAACCTAGTCCTTGGCTTCTCTGGCTATTAATTCCACCCTACTGGTACTAGGGAATCTTGTAAACAGAGATAAGTTTTGAAAATTAATACAGAAATCCATGGTAAGAGGAGATTTTCATTTATTTTTAACTTTATAATGTTTTTATTTTTCCAGTAACAATGAAATAAAGCAATATTGTCTTGGATTGCTTTACTGAATTGATCCACAATCTGTTGGGTAATTCTTATGCTACTGTTATCTTTTTTACTCTGCACTAAAAAAAGAAATTGGCAGGAACATCAGATTTATACTCTTTATTTTCATCATCTTCTTCTATCTTTGGTTCATATTCTGCCTGTCTAAGAAGTTAAAACCAGAAATTAATAAACTGGTGTTTGTATCAGGTGTATATCTTATTTTCCTGTTGTGAAATAAGGAAATTCTACTAAAGAAAGATGTTAAGAATTGACAGCCACCATTTAACACAGAGGAAAAAAAGGGACTGCTCACTTGGGAAATCATCACACTCTGTGTTAAATTTGTACATGCTGATATCCAATGTCATCCACAGTAATATTTCCTCAGTGTTTTTCATCCATGCACATGTAAGTTAGTGTGCTAGATTCTTTTGTAAAGGTTAAGATGCAAAAGTGTCCTTTTTTTGCGTGCTCGTATTAATTTTATTTCCTTTGAGGGGATCATGCGGTAAGCAGAGTTTGATTTCATTTTAATACAGATTTTAACACAGAGAGTTATTTTGGGAATTTATTATAGTAGATTCTACATTGTTGCTTTTTAAATTAAATCAAACCAAACTCACACAGAGTTTCTAAATAAAATTACATTGAAAGTAAATAGCCCTATCTTATGCTGTGAATCAAAAGCTAGGATATCACTATCATGCAAGACACGTAGATTAATCCTCCAAGGATAATGGAATTTTTTTTATTTGGAAGCTTTTTTTCAGCCTATGTCTAAATATCATTTGATCAGTTTTTTCTTACTGTAATTTCCTTGGATAAGGTCACATACATTTTCTTTTACTTTGGGTGCCATTTGACAATGTTTGGGTTTTTTTGCCAAGTCATAAATCTGTATGAAAACTGTACTCAAATACAAGGCTGTTTGTACATATTTATCTAAGACTTTTTAACATAAAATTCAGCTGTTTTCTTCTCTTGCTGTGTAAGAATAGATAGCTGAAATTTGAAGGAAACACTGATTCATTATTAATTTTCTAGAGATTTTGACCTGGATGTCTCAACTTCTTGATTTTTTAAATTCTTTCTTTGTAACAACTGTTTAGACATGATTTCTTGATTCATATTTCCTAACTGTAATATTAAATAGAAGACATCCCTAAGTCCCATGGATATAATACTCTCCTCGGTGTAAGTACTGACAGATATGGAGACAGAAGGAAAGGAAGTGAGAATAAAGTGATATAACTGTACATGAAAAATAACTCCCTTCCTTGGTAAAACAATAACAATTATATTTACTGCACTTCAAAAATATCTTTCTCAATTAAAATTATTTTCTTATTTTTAAAACTGTTGAATAAAACAAGAACATGTTCACTATCAGGAGAGGGAAATGTTACTCCTCATCTCAAATCCCCCAAAATTGGAAAATAAGTACTGTGAGGTTCAGACATGCAGGCAATTAACTCTACTAAGACAACCAGTGTGCTTTACATGAAAGGGAACATTTTCAAAAGGAATAAGTACTAATGCTCAATTTCTTTTTTTGCTTTAATCATCACAGTTATTAAACTGGGAAAAGCTGAGGGGTAATTATGTTATCAAGTTCAGATAATGAAATATAAAGAGGATTGAAATGTTCTTCTTATGAACAGAATGAAAATAACATGGGGAAATCTACAGCAGAGGATTTAGAAAAATCATTAATAAGAGAGGAATGTAAATATTCCAGAAACAGACAAGTGCTACTAACCCGAAATTACAGGCAAAAGAAATTAAGGTCAGGATTATCACCATTGTATTGCAGCAAGACATTTAAAGAGTTATTTGGCACATTCATGAAAGTATATATGTTATATATGTTAGCAAAATTTCAAGAACCATCAAAAAGATGAAAAATCTAGTGTCATGAAAAAATTCCATTTATTGCACAAATATCTAAATGCAATGTTGTTTTGTTTAAACTGTCTGACTTAAATAAGTGCTGAAACAAGTACCTAAGACTCAAAAATTGCTGACAAAATATCTGTCTTTAGACAAAGAGGAAAAAACTCTCAAGGTAATAATAAGGTAGACAGCTTTTTAAGGAATATATATGGGGCAAGAATAACAAGAGGAATTATTAATAAACATTTGTGCAATAGTGATGAGATCAACAAGAGGCAACATGGAATTCTCAGAAATGGATCACATTAAACCACTGTATTATATAAAAGAATTAAAGACCTTATGGTTATTGAAGAAGAGCTCGGAAGAGAAGCCTTTCCTATGTTGTTCCGTTACATCTTAACATTGGTAATGTTTTGGCACTATGTTACACAGCAGCCTTAAAAGCAGGGCAAGGTCCTCTAAATAATATTATTAGACATTGAATATGAAACTGTCTGAGAGGAATAAAGACATATTAAGAATTTTATATACACCAAACAAATGAACAGAATTCTTGCTAGAGTATTAGGCGTCCAGCTAACCTGTTGGACAAGTCATTGATTTGATGTGTATCCCATTTCACTAGTTTTCAGCTCCTAGTCATGCAACAACTTATGAAGCTGTAAGAAGAGAACTAAGGATGAAATTAGTCTGTAAAAATTTAAAGCAAAACAATTACTTACCATATTACACAATGATGTAGTAAAATAAACTATATAGTACTGACTAAAACATTATTTTTGTAGCCTAACATTTCAGGGTCAGAATTTTAATGAGTTCAGCAACATATGCAATTTAAAACTCTGGGTTTAATTTGTTGAAATAAATCTAATTCATAAACTGCTTCCCCACTCTGTCTACTATCGATGAATAATGTTCACAACTCAACATCAAAACAATTGGCCTTTTGAATTTTATCACTGCTACACTCTCACGACTGTTCTCTAAAACTTGCCAGTCATTCAGAAAAGTGAACTAGCTCTTTGTTGTCTTATACTTGGTCTAAGAAGATGTCTAATAATTGTCTGATAATAAGTCTATAATTCTTTTCCAAAAGGAAAAAAATGGGATAGTGAAGACTGTTTTCTTATAAAGGGTCTGGTTGTCATTGTGTTACTTTATAAAAATGTTCCTGTAATTTTATATTTGCAACAATAAAAACTAGGTTGGGAGGATTTCAGTTTTGTTTTTACAGATTTTTCTATCTTCAGACTTTTCAGATATGATTCAAACCCAAAGTAACACATTTAAATACTGTTTTCCTATCAGAAATAAAGATATTATAAAGTATGACCACAAAGGTCCCTTAATATAATTTGAATGTTGAACAACAAAAATTTTTCAAATACCTTCAGAAGGGGATTTATAAACATATTTACTTTTGTCATAGGTTGTCATTGGACATTTTTAATGGAACAAAAATTATATTTAAACTCTTCAGATGGACTAAGTTTGTCATTGTCCAGTAAGTGCCATGACCTAAGAGATAATGCATCTAGCCATGTATGGAAAATTCACCTCAGCTAGAATAAGTATGGCTGCTTTCATTGCATCTCTGTTAGATGCTGTCCTCTAATCACGATTAAAAATACAATTTTCAGACCACTTTTAACCCTTTGGTGTTAAGCCTTTTACTGCAAAGCACATGGATGTTTTAGGGAGCAGACCGGGACTCTAGTTTTGTCAGTCACAGATATGTCAGAAAAAAAGATCTTTCCAATCTCATGACCATTGGATCCTTCACTCCAGAATGTCTCTGTTGCAAAAGGCAAAATATGTCCCATGCTCCTGTATATCTGCCCCATGCATTTTTATGTTGTCTTGCTTTTAATTCCATCACACTGTGGCAAAACTGGGGAAGGCTCAAATTATTAGATACTTATTTTAAAAAAAAAAAAAAGCAGGAGGAGCATCTACTTGTAATTCAGTAGCTATCTACCTTCAGAAGACAGGTAGATGTAGCAGACCAGGAGTCCCTATGGATGCTTAAAAGCTCCTGAACATGTGCTGTACAAATTATAGATAGAATAAAATCAGCTCAACGGGCCTCTTCCCTTGTTTTCTATTGATTTGAGTGAAAATTAGACATTTGTTTATGAAGAAACTTGTTTTTCCCCTGTGCTGAAAACATAAAATTCAAGTCAAAGACTGCCTAAAATATGTGGAATGGTTCTCTCCTTGTAGATTTTTAGTTTTTATTTTTTTTGCATATTTCTCTTACCAAGACAGTGATTTTGCATTTTTATCTGTCTTGCTGAGCAACAGCTTTGGAAAAAAAAAGCAGAATACCCATAAATTTAACATAAACTTCCAGAAGAGAAATTATTTTGTTTTAATACAACTAAAGGGAGGGTCTGTAGAAAGATGGAGCCTGGTTCTTTCAGTACTGCCCAATGACAAGACCAGAGGCAATGTGCTCAAAGTGAAATAAGAGACATTCTCTCTGAACACCAGGAAAGGCTTTTTTCCCTGTGAGGGTGACCCAGCACTGTCAAAGCTTGCCCATCTTCCAATTTTTAAAATATCAATTCTTGGAGATGCTGAAAGAGTGTTTAAGCTCACTGGCTTTAGGTGACCGTGCTTGAGAAGGGGCATTGGACCACGTGATCATCAGAGGTTATTGTGGTTTGTAGTAATGTATCTGAATAACTTAGGACATTCTGTGTATCAGCCAAAATGTTTGTAGATAACAAGCCACCTGCAGTCTTGTTTTCAGAGCTGTCAGAAATTCATCAAGGCTACTGACACAACAACAGGACTAAAAATAAGAACAAAGAGCCTCAGAAACTGTCTACAAAAAATGCAAAACCTAGACATGAAGCCTTTACCTCTGGAGTCCCCAGGGTCAGCCTGACCCTGTTAGCCACAGATATTCCCGGGTAAAGCAGTACCTCAAGGCCCCGCTCACCCTTAAGAATTCCGGGCTGGGACTCAAGGCTTCTCCGGCTGGCTAGCAAGTGAGGGATACAGCTGTATGCAAGTGATAGCTCAAGCAGTGATAGGCAGTGAATATCAGTTATATGCAGTGATCAGCATGTGTATCCAGCTCTTATAGCAGTCAGCAGTCATAGGCAGACGATGGAGAGAGATGAGAAGCGCCGTGTAGGTATTCCACAGGAAGTTTAATGCAGCTCTGTGAAGGGTCCAGGGACGGCTTTCTTCTGCCCCCTGGCCCTAGGTCAGGGGTTTTTATAGGGTTTGAGGGTTTTGTAAATGGACCAATGGTAGGGTCAGGTTAACAGTAGCCAATAGGCTTACAGGGGGTTAGGAGAGGGTCTGAGAGCCACAGGCAGTCTTCAACCAGGTCCGACTACCATGACTAAGCATTTCTGTATCAGGCAGCTGACCTCCAAAATGCCCTTACAGGCTTCTCAGCTGCCACATAGACAGAGGACACAGGACATGATAATGGATGCTTGACCAATTAGGTGTCCTGGAGGATGTGTGCCTGCCTCGTGAACAAGCAGCTTAGCCAACCTGGACACGTGGACAGTAGACTTAGAATCTATAATGCAATAAATAGGCTTCTGCTCAATCATATTGATTCTGTTATTCAGATGACCATTTTTCCCCTGCAGTGGTTTAAGCCCAGCCAGAGCTCAGTGCCACGCAAACACTCTCTCACTTCCTTGCAGTGAGATGGGGAAAGAATCTGAAGAGTAAAGTGACAAACTCATGAATCAAGATAAGGAAAGTTTAATAGGTAAAGCAAAATCCACACTTTCAAGTGAAATAACCCAAGGAATTAATTCACCCCTTTCCATGGGTAGGCAGATGTTCAACCACTGGCAGGGAAGCAGAGCTTCATCATGCATAACGGTGACTTGGGAAGACCAACACCCTAACTCTGAAATGTCCCCTTTTTCTTTCCCAGATTTTTTATGTTCTAATAAAACCAGTATATAGGTCTTTTCCAACCTTAATTATTCCATAGCTCTATGATTTCTTTTATTAAAAGACTACATTATTTTCCAAAAGTCTTCTTATAAGGTGCAGAATCATGCCCTGTTGCCTTCTGATGGGAAGGCGGGCGACCTGGTTTCAAGAGGGAGCACGGCAACCCAGCCTCGCCCGGGTCACTCGGTCCATTTGACAAGCACAGACACCAACGTGGTGGATGGTCAAAATGGCCTTTATTCTCTTATCTCATGGGGTTAAATAGTCAGGGGTCTTCTCTACGTCAGAAGGGGACGGTGGAACTGGTTTAGGGTTAGTAAGGAGTGGAAAACTACTGGGGTTAGGAGGGGTTGCATGCCTAGGGTGATTTCTTATCACCGAGGATGAGGGGGAAGGGGTCCATGCTGCTTTCCGTCACATCGCGAGATCTTCCGTTCGCCTGTCCCTATCTACCACAATGCCCCAATACTTTATTTATCATCTGCCTATGACAACCAAAATCATTTAGTTGCAAATGACAACTCTAGTTTTAGTAAAGAATGCAGATATTTTAATTCCAGCAAGTAAACCTGTTAAGATAGTTGTCTAGAGAGATAGATGGTGTTTAAGATAAGGCAGAGGGAGCTCTTTAAAAAGAAAACAAAATTGATTTTATTATATTATGATTTCGTACAAGGCAAGACTGGCATGTCATTTCACAAATCAAGCTGTATCTGAATAAACTGAATTCTGGAGACGTTTAATTCCATGTGGGGGTCAATCCCTGCGTCTAGATCAATCTCACAATGATCCTAGATTTTTGTGAGTACTACAGTGTGCCTCCATTCAGCACCATAAGCTTTGTTAAGGTGCATAGTAAGACATTCACGGAGAGATGTCCTGCAAGTTCTTCAAGAGGATACTCTGGACAGTGACTGAACACAAGTTTCCTGAACCACCAAGTGTACTCAGTTTATTTTAGGGTAGGGGCTACTGAAACCATGGCAAATTTCAATGACTGTAAGATCAGAAAGGAACATATGATGTTCTAAATTAACCTTGTGCTTCTCATGGTTCATAAACCCTATATACACACTGTCAAAACCAAATACTGAGTGTAACAAGATTTTTCAGTTACTGGCAGTTGTAAATGAACCAATTAAAAAAAAAGAAAAAAATAGGTAGCAAAACATGCTGGACAAGAAATTTCCTTCAATCACAAAAAGCAGATTAGGTTGAAGAATTTTGTATGATCCCATGCAGACCAGATAAAACATTTCACCTGCTGCAGAACAGGGTAGAAATCCACAAGAGCCCTAAAAACACCAGATGGATCGCTTCTAAGATTGCAATTCATTAATAAATCAAACTCCCAGATCTAATATGAGAGGATTCAGATCACAAAGTAAAGAACAAATAGATATCTACATGTTTACTGTCTTAAAATTCTAGTTATAGTTAGGAAAGATCAAGGTGCTGGATCTTGCCTATTACACAGATGTTAAATCTCACCTGTTAAAATCTTAGGTAACTCAGCCAGCCTGTGTACAGCTGCAGATCCCCTGTAGATGTGGTGCTATACTGCCAGCCACATATACTATCTCAGCTACTTTGGAGCATCACAGACATCCCTGTGTGTTTAGACAATGTAATTCTTTTACTCAGTTTGGTTTTGAGCATCTCACATTTCTCCAAATCTGGAATAATTTTATGTCCTTTGAAGTGCAGTAGTTGTAACAATTCCAACTCTTGCATGTCCTGAATTCCAAAATTTGAGAAGTTAAAATAGTCTTATCAATACTGTGCCCACAGACTCAAATTATCACATCACAGTCATTGCCACCTCTAGCAGAAGCAGAGGATGACATAAAAGGATTCAGGTCAAAGAACTGACTCAATTAAATAGTTAAAGATTTTGTTTCTTGGAATGGTACAGATGTTGATATAAGAAAACACCCCTAACATTATATTTCAAATAATCTTTACCAATTTTCAGCATTACATTTAAGTAGATGATATGAGAAAATATTTGCCATCTTTCCATATGCAGAGATTTATACTTATGAATTCCCTCAGAGAAATGTGGGTGTAGATGTCAACTAAGATATGAATTATAGATCACTGGTTAATGATTTTAAAAGACTTCTTACCAAGTCAGTGCATACTGATGACTTGATTAGATTTGCTAATGTACCTCTTCACATTCTCTCTGGAAAGCTCCTGTATTTTGTCAGATTGTGAACTTTGAGTTTATTCTAAACCTTCAATATTATGACCTACAGTAAGCTGCTATTACAACTGAGATAAGGGAATGTGATAATTTGCTTTTCTTCGTTTCAGCTTAGATCTAAGACACATTTTTTTTACATACCCCAGAACGGAGTTTTATAGGCAAGGTGATTAGTGAAACTATCTGCAAATTTTTTGGAAAAAACTGCTGTAATATGAGTAGAAAGTTAAGTTTGGGGATCATATTTACTGTTCATGGGAGAACGTAGTAAGGCAACACAGGAACGTCTTTTGAATTCATTACTATTGATTAAATTTTTAATGTTATAATGAGCTTTAAATAATTCCCAGAAAGAAAGAATAATAAATGGATTAAAGATTAAGTTACAATTCTAAATACTAGGTACAAGAACAATTGTCTATAACAGTGCAGAAAGAGGAAAAATATATACTGAAGAAAAAGCTTATAGTAAGTGCTATGTATCAGAGGATTCATGAATGAGGAAGATTATGCTGCTGCAGAGAATGCAAATGTCATTGTGGAATGTGTAAGAGTACAATCTGAAGATAATGCTCAGCAGTGATAAAACTTTTCCTGAAAAACTGCATCACATTTTGGGAAACTTATTACAGCATGTGTGTTTCTAAGATTTAAACCAATTTTTAAAAGTTCAGAGGAGATCAATGCACATGATCACTGTTCTAGATGTTTTGATTTTTGAGTAAAGACTGACAAAAGTTACATAAATACTCTAATTAGAAACTAGTGGGATTCTTTGCTGCTTTTCAAATATTGTAAGCATAGGTTCAATAAAATGAACTATTTTTCTTTCCACTACGGGCTTGAGAAGAAATACTGGGTTGCCATTGAAGCAAAGCAGATTAAGTTCTTTTTACAACATAACACCATAGTCTTCAAGATAAGGAGGAAAAGAGTATTTTGCTGCTTCAAATAGGAAGGGTGTAACCTTTTCTCTGTAACACTAAATAGGACAATAGGCTAGGGTGGTGAATGATACACACTAAATGTAGAAAATATGGACAATCTAGAGATGTTGCTTCTTGTCTTCAAGAATGGAATATTATGAAGGACATAGCCCCAAATGTTGGCTTAACAGCCAGTTGTCTATGGTAGGTTATCAGCAAAAAGCACCCTGTGCATTTTATGTAGGATGAAGAAAAATACCTTACATGCAAAGCCAAGTATTTATGGTTAGTGAAATTAAAGTTTTAAAAATCGAATGAAAGAATTATTAGTAGTCTTGTTACAAAGTTATAGTTCAAATTCTCAAATTACTGCAGCTCATTTCCAATAACTATACCATTAAAATTGATGTAAAGTTTTCTCTTTCCTCTTGTTTATGCACACCCTTCCTACAGTCCCCTGGGTTCAAAGGAAGATAGAGGGCTTGAGCGAGTCATTAACATCCCAAGTTATTTCTCAAAAGAGCTTAATCCTGATGATTTCTTACTCCTTGCTCTGTTTGGAGTGATCTCTTTTTATATTTTGTAATGTGTATTACACCTTAACCTCCTTCTTCATGGATTCAGAACACAGTTTTAAATCCACATAGACAATGTATGGTGTGATTTACAAATTATGTTGGATACGTTTCCCTCTTTCTCTCTATTATCCTTGAAACAAATTATACTTAACTCCCAAGGTTGCTTTTCTTTAATAACCAGATGATCATTGTTGAGAGGGCCTGGGGTCCCTGGATTCATCCACTGTTTTATACTTTCAAGGCTTTTGCTACCATTTTAATCTTGTACTTTGGGGGACCCCTGATAAATTCTTTTTTTTTCTGTAATGGCCCTCGGCCTGTGGCTTTCTGATATTACAATTAACATTTATTAGAACAGTTTTGTCTGAAATAAACGTTTCATTAATAGTTAGTTTTGTGCAGTTATGTACTGGAAGTCACATATACTTACAGACACATGCATATAATTATACAATGCTCTGCTTGTAACAGCTTGCCACCAGTACCTGGTAGTTAAACGAATTATCCATGGTGTGTTATCAGAACTATTCTACAGTAGTAATTATAGCTAATTATAGTAGGAAAAAGATTAAATGAATTTTGAAGGTGTCTTTTAACACCATAATTCTGTTGTATGCTCTGTGCCATAATGATGGACTTCTGCCTCTAAGTTAATTATTCAGGTAAAAAAAGGGATATGTAGTAATAGGTTAATAATAAGGCAGTGTTCACTCCTATTCCAACTTGTATTTGTAAAGGGATTTAGTATCTGTTGAAAGAGATATGATAGCAGGAAAAAAGCTGTATAAGCACATGTGGTATGCTACAGCAGGAAGCCAACACTGGCCAAGAAAGATTATGGTCTAATTTTACATTATCCAGTGATGAGCTGTGAAGAAAATCTTTTCTAAAAAAAGATTTATTTCTATCAAAATGTTCTAAACTTTTACAGAACTAAAGTGCAAGGCTTCATTTTTCTTTGTTTGTGTTGGGACATTCAATTAGCATGTTTTGCCCAACATACCGAACATTATTTTTATCTATTCTCATTTGTCACTCTATTGCCATGAATTAAACCCTCCATCATCTTCTGTTAACAATGGGCACATGCAACACACAGTTTTTATGAACAATTTTTCAAAATGACTTATCAGTGTTATTACAGTCAAAAACTGTAGCACTTTGTGTTGAAGTGTATGGGCTCTCACATCATTACTTGAGTGAGTGTGACGATGACATGGGCATGCATTACTCTGAGAGTGGCAATAAGCCTTATGCCTCTTCAGAGGAACACACCATGGGTGATAACTGGAGATAAAATGAAAAGCTGTACTGATGTAACGTGATGTGAACCCTTACGGAGCAACAGCTAGATCACCCATCTGAAAGGATTGCCAAGACAACTCCAATACTCTCTGGAGTATCTGAATTTTTGCCTGGATGACAGCATTTTTCATCATATACTGTCACAACAGCTGTACAAAACAACCTACCAAAAATATCTCTCTCTCTCTGTGTATATATATAGGTTATACTTAATTGTGTATATTTTAAAGCAGTCATGGATATAAGTCTTTTCTGATTTATACATCATAAAAGATGGTAATTCCTTCAAAAATAATTTTCCTATAAAAGTGCAAAACTATTAAGAAATTAAAATCAGTATTTATATTTATGAAATTTGTTTATCTTTAATGGATAATTTGGAAGTTAACAGTGGACATAAACAGGAATTTTACTACCACTTTGTACATTAATGTCTGGTTAGAATTTTCTAAAACTTCAAAATGTCAGCAATTAGTTGTCATAGGATTTTACAGTCACAAGCAAATATAAATTATTACTGATACACATGGCAAAAGAACAATGATGAACTGTGTATAATTTATCTTCTTTTTCACTCTATCACTCTGATAAGTCTTGTCTTTGTAAGACTTATTATATTTGGGATCCCTACTGAGTCCCTATTTATAGGATCCTTATTCCAAAAATATTTCAATATTTAGGAGGTTCTTTCAAGACACAGAGGGAAATCAGCTACCAGAAAGGAGAAAAAAATCCAAGGAATTCCAAAAGCATTTCTCTTTACAGCCACAAAATATATTGAAGTAAAAGAAAATTTTAAAACCTTACAAACTTTTTTTTAAGAAATCTTGCTATTATTTTATAGACTATGCTGCCTGAAAATGGGGGAAATTGTAGTTGGAAAATGTAGACATTTGCAACTTGTTTTGGAGTGTGCATTGTTCTCAGATTCATAAAATATAAATGATCACATGTATGCTATATAATAATACTTCAAATTGGCAAATATAAGTTTATATGAATTAAAGAAGGCAAATGGCTGAAAAATGTTGTTTGCCTTATCTGTTTTAAGAAAGCAATTAGTAGCAATTATATTTGTATCCTTGCAGAATGGGGGAGAATTTGCAAGATACCAAAAAACAGTACACAGTAAAAATAATTAATAAAAAATATCATTGAGAAATCAATATGTAGGGGTTTTTAGATCAAGATTTTAATTTCTGGAGCATACGAAAAAATTAGTCACTTTTTAAAGCACTCAACAGTTACAAAGTTCTTGAAATCTGGAATTTTCTGTAATGTATAAAGAAATATTTTCCACCAGAATTCATAGAAAACTTCAATTTATCCAGAATTTCTTAAAACTTTTTCAAACTCATTGCAAAAACTTCAGTTTCTCAATTGCATTTCAAAAGTCATAAAAACTATTGAGAAATCAGACAGAGATTATGGGAAAACACAAAAAAATTTTAAAAATTGTAGTTTCAAATGGACAAATATATTTAGTACCTCATAAATTTATGACATACTTTTGATTCCTCCTCTGAATCCTTTCATAGAAGAAAGAGGTCAGATTATAGGGACAGTGTTAATCACTATGATCTCATATAGTGTGAGTGCAAATGATCCCAGTGATAACACAGAAATCATTAATATGAAGATTCATTTCATAGCAGCAGCTTTTTTACTGAACCTAGAATTGTTCCTGTTATATATTCAAGGATAAAGTGATATAAATCTTTTCTTTGCATAATGTGTTGGCTACAAAATGTGTAAAACAGGAAAAAGGTATTATTATAATAATCTGTTGTATACAAAACTGAGGACAAGTTTTCGTCTGCAAAAATGAGAGGAAAATCTGTTTATGGTTAATGATTTTTAATCAAAATTTGAAAATATAAAGTAGTTAAACCCCATGAAGCCTGAAAAAGATGAATAGTGCCCTTTCATAATATATTAATCAGATTTGTCTTTTCTACACAGAACAGATTCTTTAGGTATAATCTGCAAAGCTGAAATTAGTAACTAAATTTGAGTCTAAAAATAGTTTCAGAATTATTTTTTAACCTTCAGAATACTGGTTCACAGAAAAAATATACTTGTTCTCTTTCCTTTGATTCCTGGAGAATTTTTTTGGAAAGAGGATTGATAGAAGATGCTCTAAATCATTTATAGCCATGAATATAATTTTTAATCAGTTAGACTGAAATGCTTCATAATGAGGTAAGAGGTGGAAAAATTATATCCCTTTTAGTTATTTGTAGAAGAGAAAAGATATAATAGTTGTATATGATTTTATTTTCTCTCAGTCTCAATTTAAAGTTTGAGCAAGGCTGAATGTATTTTATCACACATTATAGAGCCTGTATCTGGTTATTTGCACATTTGTATATGGGTGACACTTGTCATGGAGAGAGTTGGGACCATTTCCATCACTTACCTATAATCCTCTGACCATGGGAGCCCCCTTTTCCTCACAAGACTGAGTGTGGATGGCACATATGCTGGCACCAGACATGAAACACCAGCGTGGGAAGCAACCAATGCCTGCACAGCAACCACCTGCATAACTTTTAGGGCCACCATTTCATTGAATGAATTAGAAACCCTCTGGAATAAGCTACATTTTCCACTTATTAGCATAATGATATATAGATAATGAGGTAGCAAAGAGTCAAAATATCATCTTCACAAGCATAAATCACAGATTTATTAATGTGTTTTGTCATCAAGTCTACAACACATCTTTTCACTTTTTAGTTTCCTGCTGCTTAATACCACATAGAAGAGAATCACAGAATCATAGAATCATTGAATGGTTTGAATTGAAAGGGACTTTGAAGAACACCAACTTCCAAACCCCTGCCATGGTCAGGGACAACTTTCACTAGACCAGGTTGCCCAAAATCTCATCCAGCCTGGACTTGAAGATGTCCAGGGGTGGGGCACCTGTTTCAGTGCCTCATCACTCTCACAGTAAAGAATTTTTTTTCTGGTGTCCAATCTAACAGTAGCCTCTGTGTTTAAAATCGTTCCCCCTTCTTCTGTTGCCATGCGCCCTTGTAAAAAGTCCTGCAACTTTCCTGTAGGATGCCCTCAATGTTTTAAAACTTGTTATATTACTAACATCTGGTAGGTATGCTTGAGATCAAGATGATTATATGAAACCATACCAAGCTTTCATGAATATCAGTGACAAGATAAATGACTGTTTATTTGTGGTCAAACAGAACACAGGTAAGACTATAACTTAATTATAATACAATCATGTGGCTCAAAGAAAATCTTTATTTTTCTCCATGCAGTTACTTCTTGTGAAAAAATCCTAATATAAAATATAAAAATAGGAGTATGAACAGTTTATTTTAGAAAAATAAATGAAAGAGGTTATCAAAATGTTTTAAGTTCTAAACACAAGTAAAAGAACAGGTATTTCTGATAGTTTAGCTGCAACTTTCTATCTAACATTTTCTCTTTCATCCTTCTTCACGTTTACCTTTATCCTTCTCCTTTGATCCATCTTAACATTTTCTGTCCCAACATGTTATTTTATCCATTCTCTTCCTCATTCCTTTATCTCACTATTTTTTAAATAAAATTCTTATTTCTCACTCATAGCAACAGTATATCTCAGTTCAGGGTTTTCAAGCTGATTGATTTTCAAATATGAAAGAATTATAGAATTAAATTAAACCCCAGCTTTTTTACAGAATCGTAACCAGGGCCTTTGTCAAGTTATCTATGGAGAATGCAAACACACACACAAGCACAAATAAATAAACAAGCAAACAAAAATAAAACCCACAAAACCAAAACTGATATCAAGAATGCAACGCTGAAACCAATGCATGCAGCACTAAAATTTGGAGGCTGAGAAAGGGAAGTCTGGACTGGGGTTCCTTTTCTAACTTCCACTTCTTTCCCCATCTGAAAGTTAAAAGAAAAAGGCAATTGACTATTGATCGCACTATTCCAAAGATTTATGAACACAGTCTGGGGAGAGTTTCAGATGTGTTCCCCAGAGTCACCATAGAAAATGGGTTTTTTTTCCCTGATGCTTTCATTGGTTGCTCATGTTAGCTGTGCATGCAGTTGGCTACTGTGCTGGTCTCTGTACTCTCCACGCAGGACAGTAAAGTCGAGTGTCCAGCCTCAGTTTAGAAATTCTGAGAATTAGGTACCGAAATGTGAGACAGAGCGTTGTGGACACAGACTGGTGAAATAACACAGATTTTGAAAATAATGTTTCAAAATGCTCCAGACACAAGCTAAGGGTCTTACCCGTGTAAGTTACAGATTTTGAAGCTTAGAATACTGTTTTTGTTAGCCAGGTGAAACCAAGTTCGTGAATATTAAAGAAACAAGTGGCAGAAAATTTGGGGAACTTAGAATTCAGAAAACATTTTCTGGCATGTTTAATTCTGAAAATCTACCTCTGCTATTTAAACTATATTTTTACTATAAGCAGTAGTATAAAAGAAGATATTTATTTTTAAGAACTCAGCCTTGATGAATTATTGCCAGAATTATGTATGGTGGTGTTCACCCTTATTTAATTTTTTTAGATTAAATTTAATGAGAAGGGATTGGTTTCCAGCAGCAACTCCACAGCTTATCTTGTGAAATTTATAAGTTTAAAAAAAAAGGTGATCAAAAGAAAGTTCCCTGAATACAAATGTAATAGTCAGCCGTAAATCTGAAAATCATGGATTTTTCATAATATGAGTTACCGAGTCTAACTTTTAGCAAGCAGGGAATTTGATTTCTAAGAATATCTATCAAAGATGGAATCACTAACTAAGTTAATATACCCTTTGACAATTAATAAATAATGTCCTTGTCTCATTAAAACAATACTTTAGATTAAATATAATAAATACAAATATCAGAAGATGTACTTTTTTAGATCTCATGAAGTTCAAGTCAGAGGGAAAAGGCTTAGTTATTATTTTAAAATATGTCCAAAACTAATAGTTCATTAAAAAAAAAAATCTTTGATGTTGCTTAAGTTTGCACAGTAAAATAATCAAATAACAGCTAATACTGTCTCAAGTGCAAATAATTTTTCAGTACATTATGTTTAAAGAAAACTTTTGTCAGGTAGAATAATCTGAAAAAACCCTGTTGAGCTTATTCTAGTTGCTGTATCAGTTGAGTCTATAGAAACAAAATGCTCCTACATAACATACTTTTAAAAAATCTCTATAGGTTTTAATGGACATTTGTTCTTTTTTGTCTTTGTTGACCTTTTGAGTATTTCCTAATCTTGCATGAAGTTTATTACTTCTATGTTTAGTGAAATGTATTTAGAGCACTATGTATTCCTGCTGTGTCCTGTTTGTGTAAGCCATCTTGCCTTTCAAAGTATCCCTATGGATAGTGGGAGTTAGTGTTCTTTTGAAAAACAAAATATTACAGAAGCACAGAAGTTCTCAGAATCCACTTAGAGGAACGGATTAATCTAATGGATCTCAGAAAGAAACGGCCAAGCGTCTTATAACTGCTGCCTCACTTCAGCAATTTCTTAGAGGATGTAAAGTTGCCTTTTAGAAAATGCTCCTAATTTGTTATGTCTTGGGCTTTAACCAGGTTAACACCTGTTCTCCTTTGTATCCACCTTTTTTTTCCTCTTTGTTTGTGTGCTTTGTGCTTGTAAGCCTTGATTGGGGTGGGGTTTAGTCATCTATTTCCTACAGAGTATAAACCCTAAAATAAATTTTCTCTATTATGTCCTTCAAAGAAATGAGTTTCTTGTCTTTTTGGAGGGAAGCTTAAAAATAAGTTATTTTATTGACAACAACGTTTAGTTCAATTTTTTTTCCAGAATGTTCCAATATGCTCCCATCTCTGTGGAATGTGAATTTTTTGAAATGGTTCCAAAAATACATGAAAGGAGATAATGTTTTTGTTCTTGGCTTCTCTTAACTGCCAAAAGAACAGAACAATGAAGGAGGGATCTATAATCAAATTTTGTCACTGAACACAAATTCAAAATATTTCAAGGAGAAAGGTTTTGCAGAAGGAACTTTCATGTAGGTGACAGAATGTGAAGAGAGTCATCAAGAGAACTAGACTTCTAAAGGAGCTAAGAAGTTCAGATCTCAAGGTAATACTGTAACGTGCAAAAGCCTGTGTGAAAATCATGCTCACAAGATTCTGATAAATTACTAGATATTACTGACTACAAGCCAGAGTTGAGTATGCAGGTACAGGATTTAGAATGCAGTATATGTTGTTTATACATTTTCTTTTTTTATCTCTGATTTACTATGCTTGAGGGATGGTTGAAAGAACTGGTGCTCTAGTAACCCCCAACACCCACCTTCCTGACATAATCAAGTTTATTTCCCATAAACTCAGGACTACTGAGACAAGGAGTATGTCACCTGTCCTTGTTTGGTGCAAGTACAAATTTTTCAACATTATTAGGATTGTGTAATTGTGGAAAGCTGATCTATAGGACCTATAGACTATCTTTTATTGTTAAGGTATGTATAGAAACAATTTACTTTGTCTTTTATAGCAATAAACATGTAATGTTCTAGCTGGGCTTTTACCCTTCTAATTTTCTCTCTGCATAAATTTATTACATCTTTGTCATCATCCTGACTTGTCTGTCCCTTCTTCCAAAGGGCACAAACTCTCCCTTTCCTCCTGAGTTCCAGCCAAAACTCTCTGTTCAGCCAAGCTGGTCTTCTGTCCTGCCAACCCATCTTTCAGCACGTGGTGGTGGCTTGTTACTGCCTCCATAAGATTTCCTTGTTGAAGAATGTCCAGATTTTGTGTACTCTTCTGCCCTTCAGGATTGTCTCTCAAGGGACTGTCTCACCCACTCCCCTAAGCAGGCCAAAGTCTGCCCTGTGGGAATACAAGGTAGTTGTTGTGCTAAATCTCCTTCTTTAGATCCCAGAGAAGAAAAACTCATAATGTTTCATGATAAGCATGCCCAAGACTGCCTCCAAGTACCATATTACCCACCAGTCCTCTGTAAACAGATCCAACAGGATGTCTTCCCTCACCAACTGTGTCATCTTTCCAAAGGCAGAAAAGCCCTAATTCTTATGTGATTATTTTCAGGCACTTCCATGGATCCTAGTATATTTTTCCTGCCACACGTCAGGTTCTATCACATCATAGAAATTTATAGTTACTGGCTTAGCTGCTATGACAACAAACAAATTTATAATTTACGCTGTGATGTGATATGACATTGTCTGATGAGATCCCAGAACACCCGATATAACACTTCCTAGGATTTATAACCTCTCTTACTGAGTGATTTCAGCATCGGATTCCACCTAATTTTTTTTTTAAATAAGTTTGTGAAATTAGACACAGGTCAAAAATTAATTAATAGTATTTTTAGGGCAAGCAAATTAGGTTAGCCATAAATACAAATATGATAATTAATTTTCTCTTACAAATGTATCCACATCAGTGCTTTATCTACAAATTGCTTTCTTCCTAAAGATCCTCTTTCTCTAATCTTAAAGATTTTTCTGCCATCCATATGTCTACTAGGTCAGGCTAGGATCCTAGAATCTCTGGGAAAGTCATAGAGTGAGCCCCCCCTAAATAGATTTCTGGGTGTAGGAGGAAGAGGAAATTGATGAGGAATAGGAAGTATGTGTTTAGTAAGGGTAAGTCATGTGTCGTCAACTTGGTTTCCTTCTGGGATAATATGGTGGATTTGACCCTAGCAGGCTGCCATACCCAGCCACTGCTTTCTCACTCCCCATCAATGTGAGGAGAGGAAAAGAAGATATAAAAGCTCATGGGCTGAGATAACGACAGGGAGATCAGTTACTGTCGTTAGAAAAACATCATTAGGGGAAGATTACTGAATTTACTGCCAATTAATAACAGAGTAGGACAGTGGGAAAATAAAGACAGACCTAAAAATACCTTCTCCATATACCCACCTTCTCCTCAAGCTCAATGTCATTCGTTCACTCTTCTACCTCCTCCTGCTCTCATCATTGCAGGGGGTTAGGGAAGGGGGATTGCATTTATAACACTTGCAGTGTTATAAACTATTATATAAACTTTTATATAAACTATTATAACTACTATATAATAAACTATTATATAACTCTATTGTAGTGTTTATAACACTTTGTCTCCTGCTCCTTTCCCCTTAGGCTGTTCCTTTTCTACAGCATAGGATCCCTCCCATGGGAGACAGTTTTTCATTAACTGCTCCAACATGAATCCTTCCTGTGGAATACAGTCCACCTGAAACAGACCATTTCAATGTCAGTCCTCCAGGGGCACAGTTTGTGCCAGAAAAACTGCCCCTGTGAAGGCTTCTCTGCACAGGCTGCAATTCTTGTTGGGAATCTGGTTGTGCTTGGGTTCTCCAAGGGCTGCACCTTCCTTCAGGATGCATCCATCTGCTGCAGCCTGTTGTTCTCCATGAGATGCAGAGTGGATTTTTGCTCCATGGTGGTTGTCCATGGGCTGTAGATAGAGAACGTGCATCACCATGGTTTCCCTCCTGGGCTGCAGGGGAATCTGTGCTCCAGGCAGGCCAGTCTCTGCAGCGGCAGCATGTAGGAAGACTAGAAGCATAAATAAGAAAGAGATATTCAGACATAGAAGAAAGATTTTTTTTTTATCTTGAAGGCAGTAAAGCCTTGGAACAGTCTGTGAGGTCATGTAGTCTCTGGCCTTAGAGGTTTTCAAGACTTTTTTTTACAATACATGCTTATCCCTTCATAGGAAAATTAAGGAAAGTGAAGAATTGTTCTCTTTTGTTTGTTGGTGTGTTTTTGTGGTTGTTGTTTGTTTTTTTTTTCTTCCTGTTTTCATATCTAGACATGTCCTGAATGATTAAGGGATTTTTTTTTTCTCTGGTAGACTACAGAAGCAACCATCATTGACTATGACTTAGGTAAGAGTGTAGTTCAGATTATGGAGAGCTCAATGTCTTTTCAATATATATAAAGGGGTGTTAAGAAAGTCAGAAAAATACTTTTTTAAGGTCAGAAAAATACTTTTTTAAGGTCTCTGGTGAAAAAACAAAGGGCAATGATTTTTAAACTAGGAGACAGTAGATTTAGACATAGGGAAGACATTTTTGCAAGGTGGGTGGTGACACTGCAGAAAGGATTGCACCGAGAAGTTGTGGATATCCAGAGAAATATGTCCCTGTCCTTGGCAGAGGGATTGGACTAGATGATCCATCTTCAAAGGTCCCTTCCAGCCTAAACTATTTTATGATTCTATGATTCTATGAATGGTGCACCATCAGAACCCTTTAGAAAATAGGATCATGAAATTCAATGTTTTATGATATAGGTTCCACACACATGCTGAAAATCAAATTTTTGCTTGGAATGTATGACTAGAGTTCTCAGATACTACTTTGTTCATTTTCTGTGCATCTTTTAAAAATATAGTTGTCATTCAAGCAAGTTTATTGCATAGTAGATACATATTTCTGAGGGTAGAGAAATCTTACTTTCATTATGCTTGATGTTTATGATTACAAACTTTTTACCCTCTTTCTCTCTCCTCCTTAGTTTTAGTACCCTGCATGTAGTTATTTATATATTCATTGTAATTCCACTAACATGCTTAGACTGCTTTCCAGATAATTAACATAAGAAATAAATTTGGAAAAAAATGCCCTTGATATTGCTAGATATTTATGGGTGTTCAACTATTCTTAATGTAGACTCAACAATCCTAACAAATTCTGGTTGCTTCAGATGTTTTCAAATACAAAGGAGTGGAGAATGCTGTAGACTGGAAGTGATGTTTGGACATTCTTTTTATTCACATTCTTTAATCAGAAGTTTTAAAAATAAACGTCGAGAATTATCTAATAATACTATTTGAAATGCTGGTGCCCCTGAAGTCACTGCTAAGTCTTCCCCAGGCACAGCTATGAGGTCAATAGGACACTTTAACAAAACTGGCTTTCTAATATTTGGGAGAAGTAACCTCTGCATTTCTGTCTTACACGCTGATGTCTCAGTGCAAAAGAGTAAAGTGAAGCTTGTTTATCTGTAAAGATCTGAGAAATGCCACATTAATATCTATATGAAATTTAAGAATTTTAACACACCTTATCAATCCAGCAGAAAGACTTCTTTGAAGTCCATTGACAGTATTAAAGTTATTAAAATTCAAGTTGATGGGTATGCTTTTTCATTGAAAAACTAAACACTGTCATTAAGCTTCCTCATGCCTTACAGCTGAAGCTAAAGCATAATATCTTAATTTGTCTGATTAAGATTTACATCAACATCGAAACATTAGATGTCTGTAAGGAGCTATGGTTTCATCTAAAGAAGTAAGTTGGATTCCTTCTGTTGACTTCATTGACATTGGATAAGCCCTTCTGTGTACTTATGTTACTCTCTTAAAATAGAGATGTAGTACGTAAGGGCCTTGTCAGACAGAAAAATATCTTTGAGTAAACAGCATGTGAGTATTGAGCTATTATGTTCCAAAATAATTTGTTTTGATTGCATCACTTCATAGAACGTCTAATGTTTCAGAGAATGATGAAAGAAATTATGCATTACAGCAGAAGAAAATTAAATATTCCTGCTACATACTCATTTCTAAAAATGTAGTAAACTCTTTATTTCAATATGTTAAAAGTTATCTTTCAATATTTTCCTGTAGAAATAGATATGCCAGTAATGGCTAATCTCTTGCCATAATTTTAATTTTTCCTTTATCATTCAGCTCATGTATTTTGTATAATCCATTCCAAAAATAAAATAAGGTTCTGCTGAAATATGATAAATATATTAAATTGAACTTCTTATTGTGAGGTTGGACTTCTGCCTTTTTATTGAGCAAAACATCCAACACCCAAAGCATTAAATTAGATAAAACATTTATAATTAGATTAAACAATCTCAGTGGATGATATGTATCATATACATCTCATGTTCCATATCATCTTGCCGTTAGTAGGACTTGCATCAAAGTTCTCTGGTTTGTTTTTTTTTCCTCATAGTTTTCACTTACTGTTCTGATGCTAGGTTTTACCTCTAATGATTTATTTTCTAGTAATGATGTTATTTCAAATCTAATAGATTTCAAAATATACAGAACTTATTTTTTGGAATCTTATTTTCAAAATGTGAATTGGCAAATGTGGATGAAAATGTTCCACCAGATAATCTTATTAATAATCTTATTAATAATTAATCTTATTAATAATCTGTTTGGTATTTGATATATGCATACTTCCAGTCATCCTGGAAGGACAGGTGTGAGGGTAAAGGTCACCTTTTGCCCATGTATTTGTGTGTGTGTGTACACAAATATATCATACATGCACAGCTATACATGGTTCTGGAAGCTGGTATTGAGAATTATTGGGAGTGATATTTCACTGCAGTGTCTATGCTCTTTCAAATGGGACCAAGGAAATTTCTTTTCCAAATTAACCAACTTCATTAATTCTTTTTAAAAAAATTTCTTTAGGAGGAACTCTGAACAACATTCTTATATTTACCCATTTAGAAGATACCTCGAAAGATTATTTAATGTTATTTCAAGTAACCATCAGTATTCAAATATTATCTGCAGTGCATTTTTACAGAATTGTAGAAATTTTGACACCCTATAACAGACAGAACAATTTATTTACAGCAAAGTAAAAATACTTGAGGAATGATCAATGACAAACCATTTAGTGATAAATACGCTTAAAAGCAAGAGTCTGAGACACCAGAGCACAAAAAAATGCATGGCTCCAGTGTGGAAATATTCAAACATAGCAGAGGGTGCAGCTAAGTAGAGAAAGCACCAAAACCTATGGCACTGTTGTGAATAACAATCACAGATTCACAGAATCAAGTAGGTTGGAAAAGACCTTTGAGATGATCAAGTCCAACCTATGACCCAACACCACCTTGTCAGCTAAATCATGGCCTTAAGTGCCACATCCAGTCTTATTAAATGTCTCCAGAGATGGTGACTCCACCATCTCCCTAGGCAGCCCTTCCCAATAATCCTTTCTGTGAAGAACTTCTTCATCTCTAATGTCCAACTTAAACCTGTGGCACAGTTTAAGATTTTGTCCTCTTGTCCTGTCACTGGTTGCCTGGGAGAACAAGCCCCACATGGGCTGTAACATCTTCTCAGGCAGTTGTAGAGAGAGCCTCCACTGTAAATTAATAGCCTGAAAAACAAACCTGATGGCTCCTCAGAATAATGCAATCACAGAACCAGAATCTGAGTCTGGAAGGAGTATCAAGAGACCACCTAATCCAATTCCCTACTCAAAGCAAGTCTAATCCAAGCAGGTTCCCGAACACCTCCAATGGCAGAGATCCCACTAGCCCTGTCAGCAACCTGCTACAGAATTTTACAACTCTAATCGTTAAAAATTAAAACAACAACTACTAAAAAATCATAATATGTGGTATTTCACATGTTTCCAGGGAAAAATAAATTTTATGCCACTTGTGTTGCATTTACTCTACACTGTTTTGTGGGGGCTTTGTTGTTGTAGTGTTAGAAAATCATGAATTTTTGTCATATCTGTGGCTCCAGTGACCTGGAATATGTTCCATTCATATTAACAGAGATACATACAACATTGTCACTCAGAGTCTTCCCTAGCAACCTGTGACCTTTTAAAAGAATTTGAGTGTTTTGTGAATGTTGCCAAAATGGCTTTTTCAAAATTGGAGGGCTTTCTCACTCCCTTTCTTGACAGATTCTCAGACTATTTGCATTAGAGAATCGGTTATAATTTTGTTTTTGATTGAATATTTATTTTAAACAAATTATTCAGTTGTAAAGGAAAACAATTCTTTAATTCAAACTCCAGTAACGGTTAAGCAAATTTAACAATGTGTACATTTAGGTTACAAAAAGGCTTTCTTCCAGGTTTTGCACGTTTATTATTCTCCTTGGGAAAGCCTTTTCCTCAGCGAGTCACTCCAGGTGCAGCCCTCAGGAGCAGTTTCATCCATAGAAACGCAGGATTCTATAATGCATCCTCACACTTCCGTGGGAAAAGTTATTTCTTACCCAAGAGTACTCCACAGATCAACAGAAGAATTTTTGAAAGATTCCCTGCTTACCTCTTGTCTTTCCTTGCCTTTACAAAGTGCAGCATAACTCCATTGAACTCAAGTATATATAGCTTGCACAAAATGATAAAGGATATTTATATTTTCATTATTTCAATTTACTGAAACATTAAAAAAATATATCTGTGACACCCATGGCACTGGAGACCTCAACTCTAGTTGCCATTAGGGTTAGGATTCAGAGATCCTACACTTTCAGGGAAACTGGGTTCAAAAGCTGTGGTGGAAGTAATGCTTACACAGTTCTGTGCTACCCTTGGCATTCCCTTTCCACCTCCAGGGTCCCTGGTGCTGCAGTCTTTGTGGAACTCTGAGCCCTAATCCTAGCTGAAATGGCAGCTTGGGGCTGTGGCAGAGTGTCCCAGATGAGAAAGGCCCCGAGACAACAACCTTGGTGCAGTGCTGTGCTTCCCTTGGTGTGTCTGTCCCAGTACAGAGCCCCTGGATTTGGAGGCCCTGCTGCTCCCTGAACCCTAACCATAACCACAGCACTAATGACAGTTCGGGGATGAGACTGAGAGCTGGCAGCCATTTGAGAACATGTTTCTTAAAGTGGAAGAGCTCTCCATGCTCAAACATAATAATATGCCTAAGGAGTGCTGGACACAGACTTGGCTCAGTAAAGACTTCCTGGTCAAACCTCTACAGTGCATTGAGTGCAGCATCAACAACCTGAGTGTCCAAGGCCAGCTTGGACAGGGTTTTGAGCAACCTGGTCTAGAGGGAGAGGGGCAGGGGGCTTGGAACTAGATGGTTTAGGCTTCAGAGGTCTCTTCCAAACCATTCTACAATTCTGTCATTCAAGTGTATTTATTGTCTTTACTATTAGCCTTAAAAATATTTCTTAATATTTTAATAATTTAATGTAATTTCTTAATAAATTTTATACACTTTTGTACAAGTCGAATATTCTCAGAATTAGACCCCAACAAACCTAAATATTTACAAGATAATAAAACAATTGCTTATCAGTGAATAGGATAAAAACATTTATTGTGAAAGATAAAGATTTCATTGTTACTTCATACCTATTTTACATCTATTCACAGTTTCAGCTGTAAGTTGTTTAGGCCATTTGATTTTTTTTTAGGAATGAAAAGTAGATTCATAGATTTTTTAGGCAGACCCCATTGTAAATTATTCTATATTTGACACATCTAGCAAATTCTTCATGTAGTGCAAAGCGCGCACATATGCGTAGCTTAAAATTTTAGCAGAAGGATAGGTTTTTTCCCTTACTGCTCCATTTTTCAGACTTCATTAAAATTTTGAATTCCATGTGATAAGATCTCAGTTGTCTGAATGAAGTCCTAGCTTAGCAGATTTCAATGTTTTATATTTAAATACTGATCACTGAATATTTCCAAGCACAGAATAGCAATTGCTTTTTGTTATAGCATACATTTTTGCTTTGTTTATCTTTAAAATTTGTGTCACAATTCTGACAAAAGACATAATTTATACCAAATTTTAAACAATATAGTGTCCTAGCAGGAAAATTGTTTTTGTATTTTATTCTTTTCCCATCTGCTTGTAATTTTAAACACTATTGTTTCTGTCAGATTATGGTTTGTACTTAAACCTCATTGAGTTTCTAACAAAGTTTTCACATATTTGCATATATGAAATGGCTTTTAAAAACACAGTCATTAAATTAAAATGTATGACTCATAAGAATGGGTAAAAATTAGTAATTTTAAGTTGTTTTTGCTATACTCTGGCATCAGGTATCTGAAGTATATTAGTAATTTCAAAAATTACTGTGTCAATTACTTCTTTTGTAATGAAAACTGGAAGAAACTACCAAGAACAGCAATATTGATAGTAGAGAGAAGAGGGGATTTGGCAATCTTTTCATGCTCTCTTGTCCTGCCTTCCAGACCCCATCTCTATTATCAGCAGGCCATGCATTCACAGAGATTTACTTTCAGTAGAAGTATTTTTAGTGACCAAACTTCAAGTTCCCAGGGAAAGAAATATGGGTAACAGAGTCATGAAGGGAGAGTTTCTCAGTGCAAGATAAACAGTATCTTCTATAACATTGACCATCTACATAGTGGATACTGGATGATTTAATACAATCCTTATCATCTGAACATTAGAAAGAGATTTTGGAATTATTTTTTCATCTGTTAGCCTCTTCCTAAAAGAAACCACATAACTGCATTAACAAAATACATTATTTTTTATCAAAAGTTTAATTGTGTGTGGTATTCAGGACCAATAGGGTTGCTCCACTAAGTGGGTAGGGTTTAAAAGCATTTTAGACTATCATCAGAAAAAAATGGGATTAGAATGTGATAAGGTTTATTTTTACAACTGGAATTAGAATACAGGCCTTCTTTATAACTGCCTGATTACTATTAGTGTGAACGAAGATTGGAGTTGAAGGTAACATTTTTTAAACTTCAGAATAGTCAGGAAACTAGATGTGTCATTTTCTGGAGACCTGAAATGATAGCCTTTTGGCTTCTTATCTACAAGATTTTTGAAGAGATACATAAAGGAAATTATAATTAAATACATCAATTAAAATTTTTGGTTTTCAATATGCTCTTCAATAAAATGTTCTTCAATATTTAATATCAGCTACTCATAATTAGAGATCATTTGGAATTTTATATTTTTATATCTTAAGTTTCCCAAGTGTAAACTCTCACTTGTGTGAACACGCTGCAGTCATCACCAAAAGCCAAGGGTTTACACATTTCTTGAACAGACATGATAAAACAAATTATTTTAATGATCTCTTATAAATTAGGTGCTTAAATTCTGTGCAATAAGTTAAAAATTAAGTACTGCATCCAGAAACGTTTCATAGTGCAGTTGAAGAAGTTCTAACACAAGTTGCACAAGCTTGGATCACTAAAGGAATATTGGGAGCTGAATAGCACAAGTTTAAGGTAAATAAAGATCATACATCCAACATATGTAAACATTCTATATTTGATGAAATACAGAAGTTTAAATGGAAGATCCTTCCCATATAAGAAGAAAAACCAGGGGAAAGCAGAGAGAGTAGGTGCCACAATCATGTGTCCCCTAGTTTAGGATTCTCTGCCTGATCAGTGCTGTTTCTCCTCAGTAAAGCCTCCCTATCTTCTTGGTATAGAAAGGAGTGCCGGTTCTAGATTTGTAATTCACTATGTTTTGCTGTTGCAGACCATCAACTATACTAATTAATCTTCGTTACATTTTTGCTTTGAGCAACTTAAAATTTTAGGGAATGCTCTATGTGTATGTGGGCTTTTCATGCTCCATTCTTCCCATGCAAGTTGACCGACAGTACAGGACTGAGCAAAAGTAAACCTGCACACCACAACACCTTCGTACAATCAATATGATCCTGGGACAGAGTAAGAGCAACATGATCCTGGTCCAGTTTCAGAAACAGATGATGTGGTGGAATTTTGGATTTTCCTCATGAAACTGAAAGGAGAAGTGAGATACAGACACTATACAAAAATGCCAGATCCAAGAAACACAAATGTCTTGGAAATTGTTTTCTTCTCAAAAGAATGAATGTATTTTCCAGTACTGTCCTCAAATATAAAATTAGTAAGATTTAAGACTTCATGTTCTCATCATGTGTCATTGCTTCTGTGTGGATCCTGCCTAAAACAAAAGTGCAAAGTCAGTGATTTGTTTATTTCCATTTCTAGCTAAAGTTTTCAGAAAGCTCTTTCTTTGAAGGCATTATGACAATGTCTTGCCCTCAAAGTGTGTGTCTGACCCGAGGTGAGCTCACAGAGAAATCAACAGTGTGCAAAGAGGTAATACTGTCAAATTAGTACTCTCATTTCTTATGTAGCAGTCAGAAAACACACAAAGTGGGCAGATAAAATAAGTTCAGTGCATAATCTGTTGGCTTTTATATTTCTTATTCATTGGCTCCCTTAATAAGACAAATCAGATGTTTATCAGTCTGAATTAATGATCTTTAAGCCCATTATGAAATCTTTTATTTCATATTAGGGTTCGGTAAAAATGTGAAATAAGAGGGTTTTTATTATTGTTCATTCTGTAAACCATATCAGCTACAAAACTAATTTCAGAGGTTGCATAATAGCAATTAATAAATATCTTTGGTGTTTCAACAGCTATTTAAGCAATTCAGCTGGAATTCTGCTAGGCAAGGTTTTTCTGCATAAAATGTTACAAAGAAGCAAGAATTTACAATGAAGCTGTCTAAGAAAAAAAGGGTTTAGTGATACAGACTTGCTTTCAGGATCTTAAATATTTTGCAGAATTTAGCATTTCTGGTGCAGTTTTATGATGCCATATAAATACTGAAGACAGTTCTTTCTAGACAAGTTTTAAATATTAATAACTTTATTAATTTTTTTTCTCAGCTTCTGAGTACTTCTTAGGCTTAGTGACTTAGTGTTTATTTTGATCCTTCAGTGTTTGAAAAAAAAATACTTATATACCGGATGTATTAGTCATGCTATTTTCATTAGAATTGTAGATAAATTAATATTTGGTGGTCATGCCTCTGATATCAAGGTAAGGAAGTACCTTTTGTTCTTCTTCATGCTGAATGTCAGGTTACAGAATAATGTGTTTGCCTGCAGATTTAAACCATCTCTTGAAATGGAAAATCTTGTGGCAGCATAAAATATGTATCATTAAATATTACTTTTATTATAAAACTATGTTTTTCTTATCCTCAAACAATTTTGAATTGTAAAGCACCATTATTTTGCCCCCAAGCATTTTATAGTCAACAAAGTTAAAGTAAATATCAAGTACTTCATCTGCCTGAAACACTTATTTCCCTCCCAAGAGAAGAATTAACAACAAAAGGTTAAATAAAAATGTTATTCCTCTGCCCTCAAGCAAGTTTATATCTCAATTGGGATACTCCTTCCATTGATACGTGAACGTTTTCATGACAATGTGTGACAATCCCCTGGACGTGTATAGCTCTAAATAAATACTCCTCCCCCAAAATCACATAGCTGGAAAATACTCCTCAGGCTAATGGTAGGTAGTTTCATCTAAGAAATAAAATTTTATCAGGTGTTAAGGCATGCCTAATGTACCAGAATTCTTCTGATCACTGGAATTTCTAAGTATCTGGATGTCACCATGAAAAAGGGGAATTTGGGGTCTGAAAAAAGGATGGCTTGAAAGTGGCTATCAGAGTGAAGCATGGTTAACCACATCTGTACACCTGTAGACATCTAACAGGCCAAGCAGTCAATTTAGTCAGTCATTCAGCTGAAATCTTTTTACAGTCTACGGTGCACTTTTGTAAATCTCTCACTCTGCAGGGATCTTCTACAGCAATCATTACTGATTTCCACAAACTTTCATTAGTTATTTTTTTAAAAAAACTTGGGATTAGTGTAAACTTGTAAATATAATATTCATCTTATCAGAGTTTTCAATATTTCTGGTAATTTTTTTGACTGGCTGATTTTTGGTGTGCATTTGGAATTTTTACAGGTCTGAAGATATTTAGAAATTGCTACTCTTTCCCTTAGTCCTTCTTATGTGTTCTATTCAAGTGAAGTGATAGAAAAAAACCCATTGAAAATAAAATAATTTTTTTCTCAGAATTATTCGGAAGACTATGACCATGCATATTAGTACAGTATAGATCTTCTCTGAGGAAAATTACCATCCATGATGGGAAAGTATTTTTAGTTTCAGGCGGAATTTTTTATGCTAGTCCAGCTAGATTCAATGTCTACTTCTGTGTGCTAAATTAATATTCAGGCTATTCTTAAGGTGATGCAGGACCAAAGACTAATGTATTAAAGAATACAAATATACAGAATCAGCAAAAACGTTTGTATAATGCTATGTCTAATATTTCATATTTACAGATGTCCAGGGTATATTTGACCAATCCTTTAGCCTAAAATCTACCTGATAAAAAGAAAAGAAGTCATTCACAGAACAAGAAAATTAGGAATCTTGACAGCAACGCTTTTAAAGTACTACTAAGGATATATCTCTTCCTTAGATGCCACACTTCATAAATGTATAGCACATCATCTTCTTAACATTTCTTTCCTCCTTCTAAAACTGCCTTTCCTAGTATCACAGAAAACAGTAATATTGCACAAGTTGAAAGTTCATCCTTAGGTTATTCTTCTGAAGAGTATTCTGCAAACTTTCTTAAAAAGTGCTTAGAATAAGGGCATACAAAGTGCCAATCCTTTTGAAGGCATAATCCAATTAATTAACTAGAGCATGAGAACTCTCCTTTTTTATACACAGTGTACAAGTCAAGTTGCAACATCTAAGAAAGTTGTTCATCTGTGCTACTTCAGAAAGTCTTATGATAAAGATTATCGAAGGCTGCAGAACTGGAACAGCAATTCAAGTAGACATCTGGAAATTAAATTTGGACTAAGTTGTGTTTACTTTGTTGATAGCAATTGATACATCATAGTCAGTGGTGATAGTGAGCCAACTAATAATTAGCCAAGAAAAACAGAAATATAAAGCCACAGGATTTTTTTTGTTGTTGTTATTTGGATTTTTTATTTTTGTTTTTGGTTTTGGGGGCATTTGTTGTTCTGGGGGGTTTGTTGTTTGGTTTGGTTTGGTTTTTTGTTTGTGCACTCCACTTCAGAGCGTAGCTCACTTTGGAGAACTGCCAACATTGCAAACCTGTTGGGAGAAGAGGATTTATTTTATTTTATTTATTTTTATTTGTCCCCCCCAAAAAAACCAAAAAGCCCCTGGAGATTTCTTGCTGCAAACTTTTGACATACTATTAGCAGAATAAAATTTCTTTCTCAAAAACTAAATTCCTCTTGCAACACTGGTGTCAAAGGTGAAGGGAATGACTTAGAGTAAATGATGTCAGCAATATGACTAGTAATTTTTTCCCCTAAAAACTGGAGTGGTGATGATTTAAACTTTTCATTTATTTATACTAAACACAAAGTTATTATTTTACATTAATAACAAAATAAGAAACATTTCTTTAATGTAATATCTTTGCTTAATCTCTGAGAGTTTGTCCATAGGAGCCTTTTAAAAGGCACTTTAAAGATTTGCTTTTTTCAGGTTTCACTTGATTTATTTTTAAAACTCTTAGTATTTCTTTTTTGATAGCTTTGCATGTTTTTCTTTCTCAGGCACATAGCAAAGACAGAGAAGGAAAGATGAGTGATGCTAAGGAACATCAGCTCTTTTACTGTTAACATTGTCTTGGGTTATAGCCCTGCAGTCATCACTTATGTTCTATAACAGTCATGTAAAAGTAATATCACACAAACATATGAATGATGGCTTGATAGTGGTGCTAGTAAAATCATGAGACATACTTTGTTTCAGATACCTATTGGACTTTGGCAAAGCTTCACCTGTACTTTTGTATTACTATTTTGAAGAATATGTTACTGAAATTAAAAGTCATCCATTGCAATTTTGACTTTTATCAGAGAAGTTAAGGAAGAAAATTTTTCTCTAGTTATGATACTGACTTCTCTATGACTTATACTGTATTTCTTTTGAACACTTCATTATCGGTAACCTTATTTCCTAGGAGTGTCAGGGAGGTTGCAAATTAGTCATTGAAATAACAAAACCCTCCTTTCTAAAAATTCAGGATATGATTTCCTTTAGTAATGAGTATTGTCTGCCTCTGATCCAGTGGAAAAGCAATATAGAGATTGGTTCTGCTACAGTCTATTGCAAGATGGATATGGAGTGACTGTGTGCCATAGAGTTCACAGTTCTTCATGTTTTATTTTTATTTTTACTATTGACTGCACCTGACAGCTGATGAGATGACGGAGTTCTTCAGCCCGGCCAGTTCCCGGCACAGTTGCCAAGAGTGGGCTGCCCCCAGAAAGCCACGTGATCTGGGGTGTGGCTGTGGGGCACAACTGCTCTGCGGCACAGGTGGAATGCATCGAGGGCAGGAACAAGGAACAGGGAGAGGTCTTCTGTGTGATTTCCAAAGGCGTTTATTCCCAGCAGGGTCAGGGACAGAAAGACAGAAAACCTGGGCTGACAGAGGCTTACAAGTGGGGGAGGTCTTGGGAGTGGATACAATTTCCAACCAATAAGTGTTACATGGGGGGACGAAATAAGGCAGGGAGTACAATACATAGGCCAATGAAGGAACACAAGAAGAGGCAAAAGTCTAAACTAACCACTAGGGCATCAAAGATTAGGGGAATTCCAGAGTAGGAGGAGCTAACACAGGATAGGATTGACAACCAAGAAGGTGGAGGAAGTGGGAACGTTCTAGAACATGGGGCAGGTCCAAGGGGAGATTGACAGTTCTGTAGGAGGAGGAAAGGGCAGGTCTGGGGAAGATAAACAAGGAGGGCAAAACCAACAACACAGAGGAAAAGGAACAGTCCATTAGGCATAAAATATACAATAACAATACAAAATAGGGAGGGGGGTTATAGAACAGACCATTGAAACTGAACTGCAGTTGAAAACAATAAAAAAACACCGCAACAGACTACTTTTGTAAGATGACGTTAGCCTTTTTAATACTGTATATTCATATTTTAATAATATGAGGAGATATTAGTGGTGTTTGGGACTAAATCTAGTTTAGAAGGATTTGCACTTCGATTTCTGTTTTTCCAATACTTACAGGAACTTCGTTATCCATGACCTAACCTTCATTATTAGGTGTCTGATGTCTTAAAATCTTCTCACACTCACCATGCATGTTCTGTTATAAGTGATAAAACACTTCTATCAAAGCTATCCGTATCTGAATATTAAATAGAACATATCTTGAGGTTTTGTTTCTTATCTCAGAATGAATTAATGACTGTTATGACTATTTTCTTTAAAGAAACAGGTTTACATTAGCATTTTAATGCTATCTGCCAACTGACATCTAGAAGACTGAGACAGAAATGTGGACAGCAGAGAAATTAACTTAAATATCGAGGAATAAAAGTTAAAATGTATATTTATTACCGCATGGCATGTTTTGCTCATAGAGACTCAATGCAATATCAAAGTGAAAGAAAGGGCAAATCTTATTTTCTGATGCAGTAGAAAGGAAAATCCACAACACAGACCAAAATCTAAATTAGTCTGGTATTTGCTTTAGTTCAAGTCATGGTTTCCTAGGCATCAGGATGTTGCTCTGTCCCTAACTGCCCTCTGAGCAAATACAAGAATTAATCTGCTTAGTATCATTTTCTACCATTTCATACAGAGATTACCTGTTTTCTACATGAGAGGGAGAAACTATTGATTTTGATTTTGAACATGGCTGTGAGGAAACTTCTAGGCCTTGATGGAAATGATTTAGTATAAGAACAAGGTATTGCAGTTGTGCAACCTACCATATGAAAATATTTCCCATTTACTTTCATGTTTTCAAACGGCAAAAATACAAACCAGCACATGTGACAACTTCTGAGAAATGAGCTAAAAACCAGGGTAAAACCAGGCACCAAATAACTTAGTAAATTTTGTTTGAGGAGAAGGCGTGTGATCAGAAAAAAGATTATATAGTATGAACTTTGGAGTTGCACACTGTTGGTCTTTTTTCGGGTAAAAGTAGTAAGCAATACAAAATTACTCTCCCTGGAAGTGTTCCTAAAAATTAGATCAAAATAAATCAGGAGAGTTAATACATGCTTCCTGTGCCAGATTAAACTGACTTGATCAGTTTTGGGAGAAGCAAAAGAATAATTCATGTGATATTATTTGTCACTAAACCATAGTATTATATATATGTGTGTGTGTGTGTGTGTGTGTGTGTGTGCACAAAAAGAAAATTGTTATTGCAGTGTAAATAAAATCTACTTTAGAGTTTGTAATTACAGCAGCTAATACAGCAAAATATGCCTAAGATTCAACAAAGGTGATAGAGGTTTTTCAAGAGTTTTTTGTACTAATTGGTTACACCCTTTCTGTCATTTGCTATGTCTAATTACAAGGGTGGTAGAGGAAGAGTAAAGGTCGGTGATATCTCAGATCCTGTATTTGTTGTTTCTCAGGAGAATGTAGCTTCTGAAAAAGCCAGATCCTCTTTTAATGACTACTGGATCATTACTGAGTTAATTAATTTTGGAAGAAAGCATAAGTCTCTGAACAAGTACCAGAAAGACGAAAACATATAATTTATGACAACAGATCTTTCAAGTCTCTGTTTCACAACTAGTAGTTCTTTTTGCAAATTACATTCATTTCCAGTAAATTAACTTAGACTGGTACATAATTTAAGCTATGGCAACTATTATTTTGATACATTTTGTCCATAGGTGAGTAATTAGGAGTTTAAGGGAGACTCAGGGCAGTTTCATCTGATCTTAGGCTCATATTTAACCATTTATCAATGACTAACAAGAAAAGAAAACATAAAAGCACCAAACACTGTAACTAGACATGGCTTCTTCTTCTACTCATACAAGCTCCTGAAAGAGATAGCTTAATCATTCTGGACTGTAATGGAGACCCATCAGGATTAGGCAAATGAGTAAAATAAGACACATTTAAACAATAGTGAGCAAAGAAATATTTTCAAGTATGTGTGTTTTGCTATAAAATGATGCAGTAGCTGAAACAAAGCCATCTGGTTTCAGAGCATCCCAGTCATATACATCCCTTTGTACTTTGGAGGGCCAGATTAATGGAGGAGTTATGGAATAAAGTGCTTAAAAAGAGCAAATATGTTCAAAAGGAGTTATTTATTATCATAATGTAACATTTTGATGATCACTGGCAACCTCGATATTTATGTCACACTCATTTCCAGAAAAGACACCACAGAATTCCATACCAGAAACATATTTATTCCTTAGTTTTGAGTTACTTCCTTTATCTCACTCATGTGCATATATACCTGAACAGGTATATTACTTTTAAATATGCAGCTAAGTACATCAAGGAAGGAAAAACACCATCTCATCTGTGAAAATCAACAGGAAATGCCATGCAGTACTCCTATCTCCATAGAAAAAATAACTTATCTTCATATAAGCGGATTGAGGTGAAAGTGTAGGTTTCCAATTTTTGATACAAAATAGGCTTGTCTTTAGCACCAAATCACAAATTTAGCATTACAACTTCACATACTTATAAATTCAGTATTTTGCTGTGTACAAATTCTTGCTTATTTGGAATAGATCTGGGGCTCGGCTGAGGGCAGATGTGAGCAGCAACACATGAGTACAGCATGTGCGAAGTACATTTTGCTCAAATTTTGAAAATTAAAATTATTATAATTCCTCATTAGGTCATGAGAAATTTATAATTGTTCAATTGGACCACACTACTATCAAAATACCCGCTTGCTCATACCTGCAGGGGATGAAAAAAAGTAATATACCTGTTCAGGT